>OY720176.1:18816378-19278878 GCA_963082885.1 Parascotia fuliginaria | reverse complement strand
TAAGTCCGCCTTTATGCATTTATGTGTGTAAAAAGCTTGAATAAATAAAAAAAAATAAAAAAAAATACCATCGTGATGGTATATCACATCAGCGCAGTTTATGTCAAAATAGCAATGAACAAAAGATGTTTTTAGAGACATCTTTATTTTAGATTTTAGAGACAAGTCCATGTTAGCATGGACTTGTCTCTCAAATCAATTAACTGAAGAAATATATAGGACAGCGTAAACATTGTAGCTTTGTGCCCGACAACTAAACGTGTGTGATATTGCAGGGATGCAACTAAAGAATTAATGAACAATTATTTTACTGAACTAATACTGGCAACGAAACTACTACTCGTACTACCAGTTTTGGGCATATTGGAAGTTTTACCAGATCAGTCTTATTTACGCCTATGACTTTACCTTTTCTTGATGTATGATTTGTATTAAAATTAACTTATTATACTTAATTTCAAAAGTAGCACTTGTAAAAATTAAGGTAACGATAAAATAAAGGTAAGGTAGCAAATACACTGAATTTGACAGTAATTTTTTACTAACATACGATTTTTCCTTTCACTGTAAGAATTACAGTGAAAGAAAAAATCGTAAAGAAAGCTGGTTTATACATAAAAATCTAAAATTTTCATTTCACCTTGAGCAAATATTGTGATCATAAGGCTCATGCCTTCTTCAGCATGAAAAAAGGCCTCTATTATAAATGAATTAGTACAGCTGATGAAACGTTACTATGACAAAAAACTCGAGCTTGGCTGACCTAACCAACAATACAATTTTAATTTATTGCAGAAACAAAGTTAGGAAAGCGAACAAATAAATTTTGATCTCTTTATATTAATATTCACAAACATTACGATTAAAACCCAGACCCAGAGTCAGACAAAATAAATCATCATTCAAAAATGAATCGCTGAATGTGTTGCTAAGCGCAAATCTCGAGAGCAGCTGAACCGATTTCGATAATTCTTTTTTTATAATATTCCTTGAAGCACGGGGATGGTTCTTAAGGAGAGAAAATTTTAAAAATTGCCTATAAGAAAACGCTTTTCTATATTCCCAGACAAAAGTATCTTTATTTGTCCCAAAATGTTTAAAAACATGTCCACCCGTGCGAAGCCGGGGCGGGCCGTTAGTAATAAATAAATTCTAAAATTGTGTATTCGCCTTGTTTATACGATAAGTTTGTTCTTAGAAGACTTCAACTTTGCTACGCTTTAGGCTATACCAATGTAGCAAGCAATCCAAGTCTACATTGAAATTCAACAAAGTAAACCTCAATTCAGTTCTCCTTCTTGCTTAAAAATCTTAATTAAATCATTACCATCAAAATGTAAGAACCGTGCTATTGTAGGTAAAATAATTGCTAACCCTTCTTACCCTTAACTTTTATTTTGAACTGATTAAAACAAAACTCCAATTTCGCCTTAATTTATTCTAACCAACTTAACCTGAATAGAAATTAAATTAGTCTCTCTTCGTCTGACAAACAAAAGCCATGAAAAAAAACTGTTTGTTGTCTGTAAAATCGGTTTACGGATAATAATTTTACGTGATAACATCATAAGAAAGCATTAATGAAAACCCAGACCCAGAGTCAGACAAAATAAATCATCATTCAAAAATGAATCGCTGAATGTGTTGCTAAGCGCAAATCTCGAGAGCAGCTGAACCGATTTCGATAATTCTTTTTTTATAATATTCCTTGAAGCACGGGGATGGTTCTTAAGGAGAGAAAATTTTAAAAATTGCCTATAAGAAAACGCTTTTCTATATTCCCAGACAAAAGTATCTTTATTTGTCCCAAAATGTTTAAAAACATGTCCACCCGTGCGAAGCCGGGGCGGGCCGTTAGTAATAAATAAATTCTAAAATTGTGTATTCGCCTTGTTTATACGATAAGTTTGTTCTTAGAAGACTTCAACTTTGCTACGCTTTAGGCTATACCAATGTAGCAAGCAATCCAAGTCTACATTGAAATTCAACAAAGTAAACCTCAATTCAGTTCTCCTTCTTGCTTAAAAATCTTAATTAAATCATTACCATCAAAATGTAAGAACCGTGCTATTGTAGGTAAAATAATTGCTAACCCTTCTTACCCTTAACTTTTATTTTGAACTGATTAAAACAAAACTCCAATTTCGCCTTAATTTATTCTAACCAACTTAACCTGAATAGAAATTAAATTAGTCTCTCTTCGTCTGACAAACAAAAGCCATGAAAAAAAACTGTTTGTTGTCTGTAAAATCGGTTTACGGATAATAATTTTACGTGATAACATCATAAGAAAGCATTAATGAAAAATTGCATACTGAATGAAATTAAAAAATTATTATCACTGAAATATTATTATTTTGTATAATACAAAGAAGGAGTTTACGTTACAAGCCGAATGCTTAGGCCGACGGTGCCTCTCTATCGCTTGTGCCGCGCTTTCGCTTGCACGCGGAACGTGACATTTTTTCGTGAGTGCAGTTGGCGTTCATAGATTTATTTAAAATTAGAACTAAAATAGCTAGCAACTCTGATAAAATATTTTATATATAAAAAATCTATCTGGGTAAAGCAACATCGTTACAGGGCAACAGCCCGTGGTTTTTCTTAGCTTTCTTGGTGTTCTCTCTTAACTGTCCCTTTAGAAAAAACCTATGTCCCAGAGGTCTACAAGCTGATGAGATGCTATATTCTTTAAAAATAGACTATGTTGAATATATATTATTACCATTATACCAGCTTGTTATTATTCTACTGCAGGGAAAGCCGACTTCTCTCATAATATACACTGGCTTCCCGCATCGCGGTCACACCCATGTTAACATTACATCTTTGGTTACTGCTCTGCTCCCGTCGCCAGTAGCGTGATGTTACATAGCTTATAACCTTCCTCAAGAACTGGGCTATGAAATGCCAGAAAGAATTATTTAAATCTGACTGGTAGTTCTAGAGATTAACGCGGTTCGAAAAACAAAAAAAAAAAAACAAACTCCTTTGCTTTATAGATATATATTATACCTACTGAGTACCTAAGGTATATTTATAAGATATATTTATGTGTTTAATAAACAGGATTTTTTAAGGAAAATTACATTAATAAACAATAAAGAGGTTCTTTAATAACATACAAAAGATTCGTGTCGCCAGCCGCACTGTTTAATTCAGTTATAAATCAACCAAGTTATTACTTTTGTCGTGGAAATGTTCTTTTCTTTATTAATGAAAAAACTCGATGTAACTAGAAATAACATAAATAAAGTAAATGTGTTTGATCTGAATCTGTTTAGGTCAGATCGAAACCGTTCTCTGAGGAGTATTAGTACTTTTGGATAAAAATGGGATAAAATAACCCTACGTGGATCTACGTGAAGATTGGGTAGCACTAAGGTTTATATACTACTAGCTGATACCCGCAGCTTCGCCTGGGTAAATGTCGGTTTATCTCTGTTTATACCTGTTTATACGTTGACAATTTTTCATACATACTTTCATCCCCTATTTCAGACATTTTTCCGCGACAAAAGAATCTATGTTGGTCTAATCTTTTTCTATATCAAATTTCATCAAAATCGGTTTAGTGGTGTAGGCGTAAAAGGGTAACAGACAGACAGACAGAGATACTTTCGCATTTATAATATTAAGCATGGATTGACCTAGCCGTAAGTTGTTCTATATAGATACGGGTGTGAGGTATCAGTATCTACCTATGTTTGTGTATAAAAAGTAAAACAAACTCCAGATTCTGTCAACTGTTTTTATTATATTTTTTTAGAATCTATTTATGTTATTTGTTGTGTAATACGTGTCAATGTGACAAAACTGGCAATAATATCACATCGTCACTGTGCTCGGTTAAGAGAGGAGTTCCACAAGGGTCCATTCTGGGCCCGCTTCTATATATCATTTACACTTCAGATGTTGTTGCTTCTATTCACCATTGCAAATTTCACCTCTATGCTGATGACCTCCAAATATATTGTCACGTCCAACCACGCAATTGCGGCGTAGCTGTAAACGATATGAACAATGACTTGAGTACTATCACAGAATGGTCCAAGAGAAATTGTCTTGTTATTAACCCAAAGAAATCTAAATTTTTACTCATTGGGTCTAAAGACATGCTCTCGAAATTAAATGGATTAAGCCTAGATATTGCAATACAAGGTAGCCCAATAGAACAGGTAAAGGAAGCACGTAACCTTGGAGTAGTTTTTGACAATCAAATGCAGTTTGAAACATATGTGCTTGAAACTGTACGCAACTGTTTTTATCGCCTTAAGCTACTCTATCGTATACGCCCATACATAGGTCTAGATACGCGCATCATGCTGTGTGAGTCACTTATACTCAGCAAACTAAATTATGCTGATACCCTATATAGCAGCTGTTTGCTGAGTAGAAGTAAAAACATAATTCAGCGCGTGCAAAATGCCTGCATTAGGTTCTGTTTAAATATCCCACCTCGCTCTAGAATAACTCCGTTTTTAAACAAGCTTAAGATGTTGAACATGGTCTCACGTTATAAGCTGCACTTGGCTACTTTATTGTTTGGTGTTGTACTGTCTCAGCGTCCAAAATATCTGTTTAATAAGCTCACCTGGTCAAGAGACTATAATAAGTACAAGACTAGGGCTTCAAGCTTTTTATTAATTACTCCTCAACATTCGTCAGCTGCATTTCGTGGGAGTTTCAGGTTTGCCGCCAGCCGTTGCTGGAATGATCTTCCACCGCCATTACGCGCTCTGAAAACGTTGAATAATTTTAATAAGCTATATAAACAGTACTTGCTATGTCAACAACTGAAATAATAAACTTACCTACGACATTGCAATTTTATAGGTATAAAAAAATTAAAATCATTGAGGCGCCACGTTTTGTTTATTTTAGCGTTTTTGTCATATAATTTGCACTTCATTAAATTCATATCTTATAAACCAACACTATACACTTTCTTTTCCACATCACTTTATACGTATAATAAATGATATAAATAAAACATTTACTATGTATTTAATATGAAATAATTTTGGTAAGTTTAGCGTCCTTTCCGTCCATGTCATGTTTCTACCTTTTTGTCTAATTTGACAGATGACAGCAAAGTGACAGTTGGGTCTGTCAAATGAGACCGATGAGACATGATCACCATAGAATATACAAGTTAATTGCATTATGTAAGTTAAGTTATGTTCATACATTATTATTTTATTTTTTATTTTTTATATATATACTTATTGCATATTTTTGTTACGTCTATTCTTGTGTAAGGCATAATTTTATTATTGTTTAGTTGTTTAGAAATAAAGACATCTATACGTCACATCAAATAGGCCCATTTGAAAACCAGCGCCGTGCACTCGTGCTCGGCATTATGCTGAAATGGTGCCTATTTGGTACAGTCATGAGACTGCTTTTTATTTGTATCTTGTTACTTGTCCTGTCTATACCTATAATTGTTAATTAGTATGTCTCGTGTTATGTACCAAATAAACGTTTTCTTTCTTTCTTTCTTTTCTTTCAATTACACCAACATAAGAATGTTGAGTTCATAACCCGTTATAATCAAGTGTCATCTCGGAGTAACCACGAGACAGGCCCAATTTCCCGTATTCCTCTTTTCTCACCTCCCTCATTCTCTTCCCCTAGCCCCATTCCCAGCCGCCATAGTGGAAGCCACTATACCAGCAGTTTAAGACGATAGCTTTTGGTATAGTGACCGCCACTTCTGGATTCCACTGACTGCTTACAATCAGGCGGGGTGGAGTCACATTGGTAGGCTAGAATATTAAAAAAAAGACAGAATAAAATAGAGATTATTCGGGTTACACGCATAATGATATTCAAATAAAGAATCAACGATGAAGTTAAAGAAAAATGTGACATTTAAACACGTAGTATGATACATTCAACATCCAACAATATTAGAACTCCTATTAGTACATGTATTGTTTTTCACTAACTGTGTACAGAACATGCTTTTATTATATAAAGTTAAAGACTATGAGTTACAGTAAATGCCTGATCCCATAATTTAAAACGGAGTTTATCTAGAGGCTACTGTTTGTCGAACCCATATCCTCGTATAAGCCTTCTAAAAATATCGGATACCTATTTAAATATAAGAAAATACCCGTGAATAGGGTAAACTCCGATGTCGGCAGAAATGTTTAATATCAAGTTCTACAAGTTCGTATATTATTACTGCTTCTAAAATTTCAGTTATAACCTCAATTTTCAAATACTTGATAACTGTAGCAAATTTGTAGGCAAATACATGTGTATTAGTAGTAGTGCATTCTCTCCTTGCTTACTATCATAGTTCTAAGGTAGCAATTGACCACGACTAGAACGAGTAGAAGATAGATCAAGTGTAGGGTGCGACGGTCAAACATGTTCTAAAAAATCGAGTAAGGACACAGTCACCGACCTACAAATACTCGGTATGACTACTGGGAATAGCCCCAAACGACCAAGATAAGTGTGTTCTATCGATTGACCCGGCTAATGCTAGCACTAGTAGGTAAACAATAATCGCACAGGTAGGTACTAGTATGTTAGCTATACAAATATAAAATGCAAGCGTTTGTACACCAAATACAATCTATGAAAGTTGAAAGTAATAATCGTGTAAAGCTTGTTTTTCTAATTATGCTTTACCTAAAATTGGATAGTCCGGTCTGTTTGCAGCTCGTCAGCTGAAAGAGCGTTACTAGCAAAAAATTAGAGCCATTCCAAATCTCATGAGCTCCACACCAGACATTCACACGAGCGCACTCCATTTTAAAAGTCGGAATTTACTAGCCAGGCACGTATTCAACCATTTCAGTTCAAATCTTTTTTTTTCTAATTAGGTGGAAATCAAGCATGCTAACCACATAATGATAAGTTGTAACCGTAACCTATAGAGATGGCTGTGTTTTCTAATCATTGCAAGTAATAATGCTTACAAAACACAATCAAACTGTTGCTGACCACGGAGAAAGGGACGAGGAAGGAAAAGGAAAAAGAAAGAGAACCGAGTATTTGGGCTGCAGGCGCTCTCATGATTAAATTCTACATTATATAACATATCACTGAGCCTTCCTGTCGAGGTAAGTGTATGCACGTAGAATCTCTTAGTATTTCTCGATAGGAAAAGCCAATATTATTTTACTCGATCCGTTGACCAAATCCAAAACCTCTGCGTGGTAGTCCGTTTACAGTATTACAGTAATAATATTATCAAAGTATTTCAATTGCAAGACTATGCAGAGTCAGCGTGGTCAGACCCCTCACAAGGTGACCTGATAAAGTTGACCGGCAACCGATGTATGAGGGTGGCTCACGACGGGTCAAGGTAGCGAAGGTTGGGGGAGGCTTATGTCCAGCAGTGGACGTCGGTTGATATTATGATGATGATGCTGATGCAGCGTGAAGTCCATGCAAGCAGTCTGAGAATATGACTTTTGGAAAATCTGAATCCCACCCGTCACTTTAGTGACCTAATATAAAACATAATTCCCTATCAGAGCAAACATGATATCAAATCTGAGTTTCCAAATGTCGTGATACTAAAGTACATGCTTTAAAAATATCATTTTTAAGGCTCGTGTCTCTGAGGGTACGTAAATGCTTTATGTTGTAAATTAGTGCAAAAGAAGATTTATTACTGGCGCAGTAACAACTTTTGTAGTCCTTTGTTAGGTCCCAGAGCTGGATGAAATTGTATTTTTATGTTTGAAAGAACTTAGATTAGGGCTGCAACGGCATAAATATAAAAAACTGACTTGTATTTAATTCAAATATTTAATCTGTCACTATGTAATGCATATTTTACAGCATTATCTTATTTTATAAAATATATTAATTATTACTTGCTCTTAAACATATTTCCTAATCTTATTTTTTCTGGTTTATGACAAATTTTAACAAAAAATATCAAAATTGATTTATTATATTTAAAAAATCTAATTTGTGATAAAAATAATTTTTCAGGCCCCATCTATCTTCTTTCTGTAAGTCTGAAAGCGCAAGAACGATTATTTTTCTTTCTCGTACTTATTTACATATGGAAAAACATTTCAATAAGCAACATCCCTGACGCTCTCCGTGAAATTCAAGCGTTATTATTATCACCAAATAAAAACACTATACAAAATAGCTTTCATATTCCATCTATTTATACACAACCATTCATATTTTGTACGTTAGTCTCCTGCAAACATAAGCTTCATTTTGGAGGCAAAAACCTTAGTTTGCTCCCACACAGCGCACGTTACAGATAACGTAACGTTGACAGACTTGATTTTGAGCATTAAAAACATAACATTCCAAATTAAAAATATGACACATTATATCATCAATGTTCACTGTAATGTTCGGTTTGCTTCCCTCAACAACGTAATGTTCGAATTGTATCAATCCAAGTTGCGCACTATTATGCTCGGTTCGCCTCTTTTACCTATCAATGTGATGCTCGGCTCTGTAACGTCTCATTACAGGTGAATATTCGCGGTGAGGGAGCAGCTTCAGTCTGAAGGTAAAACCTTATTTTGTGATGAAAATAAAATCGGTAAGGCCAGGCTTTCTGAACGTAAAATAAAAATAAATTGCTTATTCCCTTCGTAATATTCAGTTATGCTACCTTTAGATTAGCGGTGGGCTATTTTTATGAGTTTGAAAGACTTTTACTTATAATGTTATATAGAATTTTCGTTTTTATTTGTGAATGTGTCGAAAAAAGGTAAGTTTGAAAAATATAAGTTCCTTTCATAGTACAATCTGTAAGGTCTCGAATCAAATGATTCAGCAAATCAGATTGCTTTCGTGGTGCAGTGGAAGCGAAGCGACTGCTGTGCACGAGGTTGTGGGTTCCATTTCCACACGGTACAAAACTTTGTAAGATCCATAAATATTTGTTCCGAGTCTGGGTGTACTTTGTGTCCGTTGAACGTATGTTTGTAAAGTTTACCGCCACACAGGGCTTGTTCCTTAGTGTAGGAGTTGTTTCTTTAAAAAAAAACATGTCGCTCAATCAAAATCTGAAACTCCATAATAGCATGACGTGTTTTCTTCCAATTTGATCACGGGTTTTTAAAGCTAGTTAGGAAAAAAGTATCTTTAACTAGCCGCCATAGCTGTGGTAACCTTAGCTGCAGTGCCATGATGCTGTCTACCCTTCATCACTTTTAAACCCTACTGATTGCTTACTATCCAGAATTTAGTTTATTTGGTAGACTGCGAAGCGAAACCGCAAATACAGCTAGTTCTAATATACAGATCAAAAATTCACAAACTTCCAAGAAAAATACTAGCGTCACGTTTATTAAATCTATAGCCTCCTCTTTCTTTATAGTTCCTTAACACAAACAGAAGTTAGTAAAAGTTCAGACACGCTTTGAGAAAACTCGAGACCCTATTAGAATAATATGTCAGCTTCAAAGAAACTTCTGAAACGGGAATATCTATTATAATAGTGAGATCGTGTATTTTTTTATCATATTATATAAATTCACGCCTTTATTTCGAAGGGTTGAAAAAATGTTGCTGCCATGTCGTACCTGGAACTAAAGGATAATGCACTGGATAGGACTGGTTGGAGGAGATTGCATCAGTTGCACCGACAAGAGCAGAGCTCTTAAGTTTAAGAAGAAGAATAAGACAGATTTATATAACACTCAGGATTCGCCAGCTATTACTAATAGCTGGCTGGTGGTTTAGCAAGAGAAATCTGCCATTTTACCTTTTTTTTTTAGGAGAATAAAAAGAAAACCCAATATCGCTTTAAAACTCTAGGCTCTACCTGCGTGGTAGTCTGTAGTGATCTACTTCGTTGTCCAAAGCTGCAGTCATGCAGTGTACAACACTGAGGCATAATTTCATAGTTCAAAAATATTTATACACAGTCTGAATTTCTGTCGCTATTTTATGAAACAAGCTCCTTTAAAGGGTAAGTTTTAGTCAACACATTAAAAATTAATTCATTATCCAACAATTACTTGCAGATTTAAAATAATCCTACTAACAAACGCGTTTATCCAAATTCTTCCAGCCACATCAAAGCTAAGGATCAGGTCACATTTGAAATGCTGATGTGGTTTTCTTGTTTGCTTCACTAACGGCCACGGTGCGGCCGGGGCTTCGCATAAAGACACATTTCCGTAGATTGGTATGTACTTTTACAAGCTTTTTCTGTGTAGTAGTTGCTGTTGCGACAATTTTTGGTGATTTTTTTTTAAATGAACACGATTCGAATGTTATTTTTGTTGGTGATTTGGGAAAATACCCCTGTTTTCTTTTGAGTATCGTTTTACAATACAATTTTGCTCAACTGCGGTTTCCATTGTGGTTGAATGACTAAGTAAATTTGTTAGCAACCTTTTTCAGGAATGTATACCTAAGTTTTGCAAGCTTAAATGTCAGCAAGTTGACAAGGAACATAAATTATGAACTGAAATTTCTAGGTATGTTGACAAGATTTTCTGTGTCATTTAACTTCAACATTGGTGGTTTACATTAACCATACCTACTATTATGTGATTACATAAATTGGTAACATTAATTATTTTATTTAAAATTCACTATATCTCTCTTTCACGAGCACGTTCAAAAGAACGGGTTACTGTTCAGTCTGTGGTATAAGCATTAAGAAAAATATTTTACTTACCAAGTCCTTTGTCAACTAGCCCAAACAAACAAGGAAAGGTTAACCGCACTCGCAAAATGTCAATCATAGAACTATTTTAACTTTTAAGTACACAATGATCGCTTTTATCAAAGTAGCACACTTTATATTATTATTTTTATAGTCAACTAGACGTCCGCCCTCGCTTTGCGTATCAAATGCCTACGACAAACATTATTGCAACATTAATTTTTAGAATGGCGCTTATAATATTGAAAATGACTAATAACATATTGCCTACGTTATCCGTTCAATTAATTGATTTCTAAAGGTAAAAGAATTTTCAAATCGGTGATGTAGATATTTAGTTAAATCGTTGCAAACAAACAAGCGTACTAAAATCAAATCTTTTCTCTTTGTAATATTAATTTAGATTTAGATAATAAAATATATCATGCGAGAGAATTTCATCATCATTGATATCATATCAGTCGGAATACGTACACTTCTGGATATAGGCCTCTTTAAATTTTCGTCACCTTAGCCGGTCGTAATCCATCGAGTGCTCCCAACCCTTATCAGGTCATCTGAACGTCGGTCGCTAGACAAATCAACTGACACAAAGTACACAGTCAGAGTTTTGCCGTTTTGCTCTTTAGTGTCCTTTGATCACTCGCGAATATAATCAACTGCGTGTTCATAGGCGACTCTAATAAAATTAATTATTATTTCGGTATCCTAAGATCATCTTTAAATAAATATTTTTTTTAAAAGGTTTAAGTTTTATTATATTATAATTTATATAAAATAATATTTAAAATTGTATAATTATAGTGGATAAGGTACAATGAGGCTAGCGTGTCTATGTGAATAAAATTTTCAAAGAATAAAAAAGATATTTATTAATTAGAATACCAAATTATATAAAGAGTCGCCTATGAACACCCAGGTAATATCATCTAAGTGATCAATGTGGAATAGACCAGTTTTGCTACGTGTGAAAAACGAATCCACAACCTCTTCCATTTAAATAACTACCAATACTGTGCAGTTGTACAGATTCAATAAAATACTCTTAGGAGTTCATTAAAGAAATAAAACGACACATGAACGTGATAAAGTTTAATACACTTTGACTCATAAATATACGGCCCCTAAAGTTTGAAATCAAACGTCGTCACTAATATTATAAGTTTGTTTGTTATATTAGCCTATCAAAGTGACTTTACCCTGCCTGATGGTAAGTAGTCGGTGGAGTCCAGGAGTAGTGGACAACATGCCAAAAGCCAACGTGCCAAGCTTCTGGTATGGTGGACTCTGCTATCGCTTTACGAGATACTATTTCACGCCCCGCTTAAAAGCCCCTTATTCAAATTTTTGAATAAATACATGCACTAGAAAAGAGCTGCAAGTTTTGACTATGCGAAAAACGTAGTAGATAGATAGATAGAATATTCTTTATTGTACACCCGCGTCTTTGCTTACTGCTCTGCTCCCGTCGCCAGTAGCGTGATGTTATATAGCCTATAACCTTCCTCGAGAACTGGGCTATCATACACAAAAAGAATTTTCCAAATCCGACTGGTACTTCCAGAGATTGGTGCGTACAAACAAATAGACTCTTCCACTTTATATAATAGTAAAGATAATAACTGCCTCCGTAATCGTTTTTCACAGTCGATGCTTTCCCAGTGTGGCGTCCCAAAGCGAATTCAATTCCCACATGGACCAAAGCTTTATGAAATTCATAAATATTTATATCAAATCTGTTTTGAGTCTTTGGGATACCCTGTATCAAATTAATGTGTCGTATGTTTGTGCATGGAGACCTTTATCTAACAGTGGGACATTACCAGTTGGTAAATAATGTTTTTGTTTTGTGCTTGGTCGAAAGTTCATAAGTTCAAAGAAAAATCTTTTGCCTAAGTCAGTGTGAACATACAACAATAGCTAGCTCATACATTAAACAGTCCATATTGCTTTGTCACGTTATTCCATTACTGCCGTTTCAAGACGTCGTCGTAGTTGATTGTAGTCACGTCGTCTGTCAATCTAGTTGCTTTGATAGTTGTAGGTGTTAGATTAGTTCTGTTCTTTGTTAGACGCTTTGATTTTGAAGTTGTAAACTATTTGGGATTATGGGATACTGAGCAATACTAGATTAAACTAAGAAAGTATCAGTAAATTATTGTCTTCACGTCACTCATTCACCAAATTTTACGTAATAATACGTTACGACGTACTTTCTAAGTTTATCTTCCACATTTCTGACTGATGGTGAAGGAAAACATCGTGAGGACACCTGGACTTAAAGGTCTGAAACTGCCAATCCACCTTGAGCAAGCGTGGCGATTAATGCTCATGCCTTCTCTTTATGAGAAGAGGCCTTTGCCCTGCAGTGGGACAGTAAAACAGGCTGGTATTATTATTATTATACACTACGACGCGATGATTCCAAACACACCTACTACCTACCTTAACAAAAGTTTATTTCACTAATAACGCGACCGTCTTAGAAACAATTCCCGTATATCCTACATAACTTACTTAGTGCTACCTTCGTTACACTCAGGTGCCGCAATAATATGGTTATCTGCCACCGGTCACTGCTCTCGCCAATAAAATGCTACATTAGGTTAAATGTTTGTCTGTAAAATTTTATGTCTGGTTTATTGACCGGTATGTATTGTAGGAATATCGAATCGAAATATTATGTTTAAGTGAAATTGAATAAAAGGTGAAAATATAACAAAAATATTATGATCGGTTGGTACGGTAGTAGATCCACGTTGATTTTAGCATGAATGGGCCGGATCGTCCGGGGTAGTACTACCCTCTCATAGAAGATCGACTTAAGAGTAGTAGTATCCATACTACTGCGTTTCGTTCGGTGAGTGAGCGCCGGAGGCCCAATTTCCCCTCTTTCCTCTTTCCTCACCTCTCTCATTTCCTTCCCCTAACCCTATTCCCAGCCGCCATAGTGGAGGCCACCATACCAACAGTTTAAGACGATGGCTTTTAGTATAGGGGCCGCCACTTTTGGAATCCACTGACTGCTTACCATCAGGCGGGGTGTAGTCACTTTGGTAGGCTATAATATAAAAAAAAAAAAAAAAATCTCTCTGTCACTTGTCATGACTCTGTATAGGTGCTAAAATTTTGTCTTTGTTATTCTTGTTAATTGTATAAATTTAATAATTAGTATCACCATCATCATATCAGTCTAAAGACGTCCACTGCTGGATATAGGCCTCTCCTAATTTTCGTCACCTTGGCCAGTCGTGTGCCGCCCTCTTCCATCGGTTGCCTGCCACCCTTATAAGATCATCGGTCCATCTTATCAAGGGTCTGTCCACGCTGCGTCTTCCGGTTCATGGTTGCCACTCTAGAACCTTTATGCCCAACGGCCATCAGTTCTGCAAGCTATGTATCCTGCCTACTGCCACTTCAGAGAAGCAACAAACATCGGCTATTTTGGTTCGCCTGCGGATTTTTTCATTTGCTAAACGCCTAAGATGGCCCGCTCCATCGCCCTATGAGCGACTTTGATCCTTCTGATAAGACTCATAGTTAGCGACCACGTCTCTGCTCCGTATGTCATTACTAGCAACACAAACTGGTCAAAGACCTGAGTCTTGAGATACTGCGGTAGTGCGGACGAGAAGATATTATGTTGTCGCTTCCAAACTTAATAATTACTTACATAATTTCGTTCGAATTTTGTTTAAAACTTTGACATTTCAGACTTAACATGAAATTAATGTATTGTTTTCTTGATATTATTATTTTTTTACGTAAAAATCAGTAATAATAAAAATCTAAACCCAAACAATAAAACAATACTTAATTCTTAATTCAAATCGCAAACATTTCCAAAACAACATAATACCAAGTTAGACAACACACAAAAGAACTAAACGAATCACTCGAAACTTGACAGGACAAAACTTTCTTTTTAGTGTACACCAAAAGTGTCCAAACGCGTGTTTATCTACCGAGCTAACTTTTTTACTGTAAGCCTCTTTTGTGAGCTGGGACGTTCACTAATGTCATTCAAGTACTCTCCATTGGTTTGTATTTTCGAATTTATTCTGTACAATTTATGCTTTTGATTTCAAGCAAGTTTTGCTGTGATTTTGAAAATTTACCAATTAATAATGCTTTTGATATAATTCTTTATATTATTTTAATGGATTACTATTAAAATGATTAAAATGATAAAATATTGTTAGTGTTTTTTTGTTGTGCTAAATAAATGATTATTGTTAGTGTTTTTTTTACACGCCATAATGGTATTTGTATCCTTCGATCTCTCCCGTAAGTATAATAAGTGATGATTAAAATAATGCTAGATTATGGGCAGCAGCGTCACTTACAACTAAATTTATATACGCATGTGCACTAAGGTGATCTTAATTGCGTGTGGATTAAAGTAATCTGTTATATATTCAAAAAGTATATGTTTAGCAATCATCTTCGGATTGTTAGGCTAAGGAAACACTTTATATGACAAAAATGTCTTAAAAAATACATTTATTTTCCTATCATTGTCTTTTAAACCATGTTTGTGAATAATATTATCATCAACGTTCTTAAGCACTACATTATTAATTTTATTGCATGTAAGAGAACACGGCAATGAAGATCTGTCTTGAGCTTAATAAACTTAATGAAGTAGTTACTTCAACACTGCTCACATATTTACATTTAACAGTGTACTTAAGCTTACTAACAACGGCATAATCTATTTAGAACGTTTTATATAATGTTCTATTTTATTCATAACTAGACGTCTTCTTTGGTATAAACAATTAATTCGGTCTCTCAACAAACGCTTATTAAAAATATCATTGCAATAGTGTGATATTGCATTATTCAGGTTTGAAAAGGCGTTTAAAATAATAACTAAAAATATATGTTAAACATAATAAAATATACCCTATGTTACCTGCTTTATTTATTGATTACTAAAGATAAAATCATTTTTCAAATCGGTAACAAAGATTTTTAGTTAAACCGTTACAAACAAACAAACATAGATACAAAAAATCATTTTTTTAATATTAGTTTAGATTTAGATATCACTCCTTTTTTCCCTTGAAGGAGTGGGCAAAGAATTGTACGTTTACGTTGCATCGGCTATATTGGGTTCTATGTAACCGGGGCCCAGAATGTTGCTCTTAGACTCAGACGTTCTCAGACTCTTGATTAATACTGAGAATTCCCGAAAATCCAATATCACACATCCAAGAATCCAACATGGCACACAATACTATCCACACAGGAGTATTTTTATACTGCTTGAATAACGTATTTATAATTATGAAGAAAATGCTGTTAAGTCTAGCACAAACGTGACTTCAGACAGAATTGCGTACAAATAAGGATTTATATATACTACCAACAATTGCAGTAAATTCAAAACTTAAGTTGCAACATCATAATATTTCTTTTCTCGCAACTATCACGTAACTAACACTAGAAGTTATACTTATTACTTACAAAAAGGATTTACTTTAAAACTTCAATCTCAAAGATTAACACTCATGAAGTTAAGAGCAGAATTTTCACAAAGAAAATTAACTAGAACAACAAACTTCGACGCGAGAACCCGCTAAAATATATGTACTGTGCCGTCCGACTGTACGTTATAGGGCTGCTACCTATGAGCTCTTTTGAATACCTCCATTACAATCAAAATAAAAAGGAAGCTCTTTTTAAAGAATCACGTGCCAAAAACGTTTTAAATTTTTATTTGGGACAGAGTATGCAATAAGAAGACATAAAGTTTGTGTTAACTTTCATGTTTTTAATTAGTTTCAGAGTCCTTAATTATCTACACAAGAAAATGCGTCAGAAAATGATTTATTGTGTATCGCTTTTATATTAGTAGATTTTTTAATTACCCTCCCTCCCTATTCCTCTGAGTTCTAATGGAATATGGGCATAAACTAAAAGTATCTGTGTTTTCGATGAGTGACTGATAACAACTAATACCTAATTACCCACGGCTCAGTCCATATCCTTTTCTTCTGTCGTTCTTTTCTTATATTTACTATTCGGTTATATTTCTTCAGGATTATTTCTGCAATACAGCTATGAAATTACTTATCATCTTGTACGCTGGTACACACCTAACAAGCATATAAGTATGTATATCCGTATTCTAGAACCCATAATACAAGCATATAATATGCTTACTTTGGGTCTAGATGGCGTTGTGTGTAGTTGTTGAAATATTATTATTATTATTATTATATAGATTAAAGACCTTAATTTTTGCGATTATGCTGTTGCTGGCTCTTTAATCATTTTATTCATTTGCTTCATCAGTTTTAGTCACATGCTTTATTACCTGCTTTAATTAATTCGTGTAAATTAATTAGCGTCAAATTTAATGATTGATTAATTATACCTCGCGGTCAATACTTTTATGCCACAATAAATATTATGTTTCTAGATTTTTCATATAGTGTAAAATGTTTGAAAAATAAAATTGTCACTTATAAATAAATAAAATAATAAATATTTATAAAAATCTGATGTTTGTTATAAATAACTTAAAACATAAGTCAATATTCAGCCAAAATTACATTTTTAACTGGTGTAACGTGCCAAAGTTTAAAATTAAAAACAGCAATCGATTATGCTTTTTTAATTTTATAATTCAAGTTATTAAATATTTTAATCGCATTCTATGATTATTTTTAAATGCCTTCGTATTCCATTGAACCGGTAAATAAATAGACAGAACGCCAGATGGTCATTAGTAGTCATAACCTATAAATGGTTGCAACATCAATCAGATATCACGCACTTTGATCGTTCAGTGAAAAACGCTTTTTTGGTGAACCTATGAGAATTTTTGATATCTCAAGCAATAAATGTTGCAATGAATGAAGTAATTCCAGCATTCGGTTGACTGGATTACAACTATTTATTTATTGATACGTCGCTAGTAGACGGTGGTATTGTCACATATATATCCGTTTATTCAGAGGAAATGTATATTAAGTACTATCTACCTATATTCTCTCTAAATAAACTTAACGTCTCAAGAGCCACGCTGACTAAGGTTACTAATATAGTCAACCGATTGGACCAAGCTATCACTCGAACTCTAACTTTAACTACTACAAATAAATTCTAAACGCCAAAAACTATAAATCAAAGTTAACGTAGCATCCCTTATATGTATAACTGGTTGGAAGTGGCTGAAACTAGTTTAAACTAGTATTATAACGATAAGACAGCGGGCTGGCTTTTGTTCTGTGCGGCGGGCGCACGAAAGCACTTCGTGTGAAACATTACTCGGTGGCTTGCTCATGCACTGTTACAGTCGAAAACGTTATTTTATGTGATATTAGTTCGGCACTTGAAGATATATTAATTGCAAGGAATAAAATATTTTGGTGTAGACTAGAAACTAAACTCATAGTAGTGCAAAGGAACTGTTTGTTTTGGTATGGATATAATAGTATGATGGGGAAAGACAAACATGAAACTAAAAGGGTCTAAGAATAATAAGAATAAAAATAAGAGAGAGATCTAAGAAAATATGGTTGGATTGCAGAAACATGTTATAAAAAACCGGCCAAGTGCAAGTTGGATTCACGAGCGAAGAGTTTCTTACCATTACTTATAAAACGGACGAAAAAAAATCACATTTGATTTATGGGAGTCCCTTTAAAGATTTATTTTATTTTGATTTTTAGTATGTTATAGCGACAACAAAATACATCATCTGTGAAAATTACAACTGTTTAACTGTCACAGTTCCTAAGATTCAGCCTGGTGACAGACGGACAGACTGGGTCTTAGTAATAGGTTCCCGGTTTACCCTTTTGGGTACGGGACCCTAAAAAACAGTGTCTGTTCAGATTACGGCTGAAATATGGATTAAAAAAATCATGAACTTAGAGCAGACTTCAAGAACCAAAGGCTTAATAGACAAGCAAAATAAGAAGACCTGTTGATTTTTTATTTTTTCCTTTTTTCGCTGACCGTAAGTAGGTAGTTAATTCACTACGTATTACCTCAACAGTACCACTATATAATACGTAGTATGTGGAAAGGAAACATTATTAGGCTTGCTAGTAAGTTGTGAGCTTATAGTTATTTGCAAGTTACTGAGGCAGCGGTAATTTGTACATTTTATACTAATGTATGTATCATTAAGGCTAATAGAAGAACAGCAGGCAAGTAAATTTGTAAATTTATAAACTCACAGTGGAATATTGCATTAAATGATAATAATACTTCATGGATTACAATAATCGACTCATCCCTCACCAATGCATTCTTGAATACAATAATAATAATGAATCGGGTTATATTATAGAACACAAAAGCATGGTTATTGAATTACTGTCAAACATTATTACCAATATGCCCACAATGTTTACACAATACAAATAAGTCTATTTGAAATGTACATAATTGACGTTTCGGTGTTGGATTGCGATGGGTCAAATGTAAATATTGTTGATGAGACTGACAGGTAAATGATGTTGAACTCAATTTTAACTGCACATTTATTTTTATGACTATTATAAAAAATGTTAAATGGAGAGCTGAACATTTTTAAATGTGAAATTTTGTATATCTTTCCAGAAAACAAGCTATCTTTTTAATAAAGTTTATAATGTAATATTTATCAAGATGACTAGCTTCTTGCGACGCGGTTTCATTCGCCTCTTTGCTTACTGCTCTGTTCCCGTCACCAGTAGCGTGATGTTACATAACCTATAACCTTCCACAAGAACTGGGCTATCACAAACAAAAAGAATTATTGAAATCCGACTGGTAATTCTAGAGATTAGCACGTTCAAATAAGCAAACTATCTAATTCTTCCGCTTCATATAATAGTATAGATAATAGAGTTGAGAGAGTAAGAGAGAGGTCTTTGCTCTTTTGTAAGACACAATAATGAGCGTATTTATTTATTTAAAAGAATCTCTTACAAGAGATAATACATATCACTTTCATCACTTCTTAAACATAAAAATAACCAGTCTCGTGGTGTTTAATTACATGAGATCACAGCATACAGACATACAGTAGTACAGACATTTAATAAACACATACTTATAAGAATAGCGTATAATAAAAACGATCAAGATGTTATTCATAAGAATCGTTCTTACTGCACTTTGTTTTTATACTTTTTATTTAATTCTTCAAGAAAACAAGCATTTTTATTACCTCCGACCGAACCCGTTAAAATTTACATTCAATCTTACTTTATACTTATAGCAAATATTAACAGTTTATAAAATAGAAACATTTACCGCAGTTCACATGTTGTTTTTACCTTTTTGTAGCAATATGCAAATTGAGGCAGCCTGTAAAGCACACATTTTACTTTTTTATTTTTTTTTCTTCACAACATAGTAAGCTGTAATTAATTATAATATTATATAGAGTTAAGTGTATTGCCTGTGTAATTTTGCATGCTACTTGAAATTGTAACTAACAAAATTTGTAATAACCTGGCGATTAAAAAGAGTGGCCAAAGTTTCTTGCCAGTTCTTCTAATGGTTCTACCCTCACGTCATCGAACTGGCTGTAAGTTAATTTTCTGACATTTGGTACTTTTTTAACGTTACTATGTGTTAATTTAATTAGCCTAAATGAAATTAACGTCTTTTGATTTAATTTAATTGAAGTGCCCGCTAATCGAATACTTTGGTTTAAAGATCTTTATAAAATTTACATAAAGAGAAATTTAACTAATTTAAATTAGGGTTATTTTTAAACAGGCGTTCAGACTAAATATATGTAGTAATTTTGACAATTATAATTGTTAAAACAGCTTATACAAACATTAATTATCTGATAGATACTTGATAACTAAAACCTTTTTTTTTACAAATTTAGCAGCTCCATAAGTAGTCTCACTAGTTCATCCATGTAGGCCAAAGCACTGTTAAAAGGTTTTGTATAGCACCACTCAGTTTTACTTATTCTCAGCGTCACATCTGTGTGTGCCATATCAAAATTTGTTCCATGTTAAGGAGTCCCTTGAGTTCGCTATTTATATATTTTTAAATATGTCTGGTGCCTGGCAATTTCAGACATTATAGCATTCCAGAATTTACGATGTTTGCCTTCACTTTAAGCCAATAATGTTAAACGTTTAGAAAAGACATACGAATTTGAAAAGTTACCCAATTTCGATCTCACAATACTAATTTTACCATAATAGGTAACTAAATCTCTAAATTTAATTTCATTTAAAAAACAAATTTCAACATTAAGAAAAATGAATGTGGGATGCAAAAAGCACTTGAAGATATGAAAGTTTGACTCCTCGTCAACCTGTCAGCGAAAAGATTTTATTTTCCAAAAAGCGTAATTCTACATGACACGTAATACTCGTACTCTTGTCTTTAAGCGAACAAAGTCTGTCCCAAAAATGTGTATCAAAACGGTGTCATAATTTTTTGCAGTCGTAAATGATTTACGACCTTATATTTACTCGCAACAGTAAAGTGTCTCTCAACTTTAAGTAAGGTGTCGCTATTTTATGTTACGTTTTTCTTTTAAGAGACTATAGCTACAGGTCCCTGTGACGCGGGCGAATATAAACATAAACTTAAATCGCATGGGAGATTGAACGTAAAATATTGCGATGCTAGTGGTTAAGTAATCACTATAACCACTTAGCTATATACTTGCAATCATTAAATTTGTGATGGCATTAAAAACCATAAAGCTAACATACATAGGACAAATTGAAAATTTCAATACATCAAATTAATATTTCAAACAATGATACCTACAGAATAATAAATGTACCATTTAATGATATAGATGACGAAGATATGGATCACCATATCTTCGTCATCATCATGTATCACTGCAGTGTAAAAGATTTAATGTATTTCGAAACCAATATAGAACCATTCCCAAATCTTATTGTAGGTATTGTATGAAATTATCTGTATAAATATAAACGTTCAGAATGCCTGAACCAGCAACGTCACCTTGACGATTGATTGACACCTGATTATCACCTAGCTACCTTCTACTTTGCAAGGAATTTATCAAGGTATAAATGCAAGTTTTCTGAAAAAGTATGTCAGTAATGTCTCTTAAAGAATATAATATGAATTTTACGGGCTTTGCTGCTTGCACGGATCCAAACTTGCAAAGTGCTAATAAGGTTTAACTAACAGATAGCTCCGACTTACCATTATAAACTTTTTATACTTAAGAAGTTAAACTTAAAACTTGTCTACATTCACTGCATTTACTCTAATACATTCAGGCATTGTTTCCAATTCTGAAACACTCTCTTAAATATAAACAAGATTTAAAACCGCTACGGTACTTGAAAATCTAAGGTATTCCTTAAAAAACTCAATTGGACTTGTGATGCAAATTCACAAATCTACTTTGGCGCTCAGCGAAGCTTGGGACTGAATGAAACTCCATTAAGATATCCGTGGTCGGCTGACTGATCTAACCAGTCTATAAAGTGGTTCCAACTTATTTTCCGCTGAATTGATTTTCAAATACGACCGAAATTTAATTATCGAGTTGT
This sequence comes from Parascotia fuliginaria, assembly GCA_963082885.1. Classification (NCBI taxonomy): domain Eukaryota; kingdom Metazoa; phylum Arthropoda; class Insecta; order Lepidoptera; family Erebidae; genus Parascotia; species Parascotia fuliginaria. Next base: position 19,256,732 of record OY720176.1, on the reverse strand, counting down.
ATTTCATTTTGGCTGTATTCATAATAAACCCCTTTTAACCAACTTCAAAAAAAGGAGGAGGTTTCCTCCTCTATATATTTTTTTTATGTGTGTTCGCGGATAACTCCGTCGTTTATGAACCGATTTTGATGATTCTTTTTTTGTTGGAAAGGAGATATTTCAAGGGTGGTACCATAATAAGGAAACCAGGATCTGATGATGGCATCCCAGAGAAATCGAGGGGAACTTTCGAAAATTGTACTGATGACTAGTGCATTTGTTATGTTTTTCGTTAAGTATTTTAAGGCACTACTATTTAGTGAAGGTTTGGAGACGATCTGATGATGCACAAAGACAGTCAAGGGAAATCCTCAACGATTTATAGCAACTACTTGGTGTTTTGACTTAATTCGTTTCTAATGATGAGAACTTTGCTCCCATATTGGTTATAAGTGCCATTACAGGTGACCATAGACAGTCGAGGGAATTCCTCAACAGTAGTCATGTCGGGCTTACTTCATACGGTTCAATAATAGATACCTTAGTAAGATTTAGGTCTACCCATCACTAAAAATGGTAAAATAATGAATTTGTATATTCGGTTATACCGATCTCTTGTTAAACACAAAATTATACCACTTAAGAAACTCGAACACGAAGTTTGTCTCAATATTTTTAAATTCACTCTGTTCTACAAATAGACGTAGTATGGAAGGCGTAAAATGTTCGTCAAGTTTAATTGTTGTACGATCCAAAGTTGTTTAAGTGTCGTCGGAAGCGGCACGTGCTATGTGCGTCTGTTGAACAACTTTGTTAAGCGTGACATACTAATAGGCACACTTCAAAACGGCGTAAGAATTATAATAATGTAACGAATGCTCTGCTTTTGTCGCTGAATAAGCGATTATGTGATATTATTATTATGAAAATTGGGCAAAGAATAAATAATAGTAACAGAGGGTACTGTTTTATAAAATTTGATTATGTTTAATCTTGGACTAATCGATACTAGCAGTTCTTTTTAATGTTATTAAGAAATAATAATAATAAACTTATTGTAGACCAAATTTATAATTTGATAGGTTTTGGATTTGGATACTCTTATCGCAAAACGAAATCGATTAAAGCAATTGTTTTGTGGTTCTATAGTTTTTTTCTTGCTAAGAGAAAAATATTTATTACCAACCTGTAATCAGTACAACTAAGGTTGTACCCAGCCACAAAACATTTCATAACAATTTTTCTTTCTTATTACAAGCAGCAAGTAACACAGTTACTGTATTTCACATCTAACTAAAACGGGATAACGAAGACACTGATGTATGAGTCACTAGTATTATAAAACTAACGCGACGGAACTGAACTGATGGAAGTATAATTCGGTATCAAGTGTAGGGTGCTCATCAATTTTAATAAAACACAGACGTTTAATCCGTTCGCCGACGTGTTTGGACCCAAGTTGTTTGCCCGTGATATAATATTTTATTCATTACGTTGTATTTCGTATTAAAGTGGCATTTCCATGATCTCCTGAATTGAAACGCATAAGCTTTTGGAGGTTGCTAAGATGAACTAATGTAAAATTTGCAATTTAATTTGCATAATATTATATCTTTAATAATTAGTGTTTAGTCGAGGTTGTAATTTTTTTGCAACTCCATCCTAGGCTTGCAATTTGTCTGCATGTACATTTCAATGTAGGTACATCAAATAATGTCCTGTGAATTAAAATTATATACGAGTATATACCTAGTTTTTCGCGGCGCGTTTTCACCCGCGTCTTTGCTTACTGCACTGCTCCCGTCACCAGTAGCGTGATGTTACACTGCCTATAACTTTCCTAGAGATCTGGGCTATTATACGCATAAAGAATTTTTTAAATCCTACTAGTAGTTCCAGAGATAAGCGCGTTCAAAAAAACAAACAAACTTTTGCTTCATCCATATCAATGCAACTCTGAATTTACATAATATATTATAAATCACATTTAGTTTCGGACAGTTCAGTATACGTCTCATTAAAAGTCGGACGTGTGGTCGCCTTATCCGCTAAGCTGTATCGCCGGTGTATGAAATTCAAATACTGACCTGTTTGTAACAGATAATAGACATCATTTCCTTGATATGAAAAAAAGTTTCCGTCTTTTTCTCGTATTTATCTAAGATAACCTATCAGATGATTAATGATAACACAAGTGAAACCTTACTAAAAATAGTCAAGAAGAAGAAATAGCTTATTTTAAAAGCTATAAACACCTAGGGTTTATGAGTTTCGAAAACCAAAACTAACGTAACGTATGTTTTTAATATTACTTTACTTTCATTTTAACACATGACATAGCGTAATTTTTGCACCAAAGGGGTAAGCAGAGGTCTACGTATCAGCTATGTCGGGTCTCATGTGATATAAAGCAAGCGTATTGTATATCACTTTATCCAGGAACAGTGTGGCACTCTGTACACAGTACTACGGAACTACTGAAGCATTCATGTGTACCAATAATGCAGGCTCTCTGATTAATTCAATACTATTAATTAGTTTTGTACTCATTATGTATTCATTGTTAATTATTATTATTAGTCACATGACGGTAGCTAATTAGTTATGTTCTTATTCCCGTAAATGAAAATGTACGCAATTTATATATATATTTTTTTTATATTATAGCCTACCAAAGTGACTCCACCCCGCCTGATGGTAAGCAGTCAGTGGAATCCAGAAGTGGCGGCCACTATACCAAAAGCCATCGTCTTAAACTGTTGGTATGGTGGTCTCCACTATGGCGGCTGGGAATGGGGTTAGGGGAAGGGAATGAGGGAGGTGAGGAAGGAGGAAAGGCAATTGGGCCTCCAGTGCTCTTACACACCGAACGAAACCCAGTAGTACGGATACTTCTACTCTTAAGTCGATCTTCTATGAGAGGGTAGTACTTCCTTGGACAATCCAGCCCATTCATGGTGAAATCAGCGTGGATCTACTACCGTAAAATATATTATTATTTAAATATATTATTTAGTATTACAGACACATGTTAAAGCCATTTAAGGCGTCTCCCTGCGCGATTGTTTAAGAAACAAAGAAATCCGCAGAAGAAACAAAATAACTGATGTGGCTCGCAGAGTTGCTTCTTTGAAGTGGATATGGACACGACATATAGTTTGCAGAACGGACGGCCGTTGGGGCAAAAAGGATCTAGAGTGGCGACCACGAACCGGAAGACGCAGCGTGGGCCCTCACAAGGTGGACCGATGATCTTATAAAGGTGGCGGGCAGCTGATGGATGAGGGCGGCTTACGACCGGCTAAGGTGGCACAAATTGGGAGAGGCCTATGTCCAGCAGTGGACGTCTTTTAGCTGATATGATTATGATGACCGATATACATAATATATCAATAACTTAGTTATTTTATTTTAATTATAAGTTGTGCTTTAAAATTTCAGAACACAATTGTGATTTTACAAATATTTTTTTTATATTAAGCTATTGTCATCTGAACAAGGGCAAAGCCTTTTTTACTCTTATTCATCTCCTCTCTGTTTAATCACAAAGTTACAAATATGCACGTCACTCTATAATCCGTCAAAGAAATGTTTCACTCTACACAGCTAAACAAAACATAATTTAGTTGATTGACTTGCGTAACTAAATTTATTTTAAGTATAGTCATTTATCTTAATACACAGACTACTTAAAGTAGCAGTATGTGCAGAGTGGAACGAATTCATTACACTGCTTCGTCACGAGCTTAAAATGACCCAGCTAAAAGGTTCGCAACAAAAGAAAAACATGCACAGACATAAAGAAGAAATATGCACGAAAAGCTTTCCTTAGTAGCGACATTTTTTAACTTAATTTTAACTCTACGGAAAATTAAATAAAATGAAGTCAGAAAGGACCTCGTTGCAAGAATGATTAATTACTGTGTTATATGCAAAAGGTAGTTGGAAAACTTACGTAACACGTACAAAGCAAAATAATAATAATTTATATCTGGCCAGATATAAATTAACACAGGAAGCCATTATCAAGCTAACAGATGACAAGCGAAGCATTAAAGTCTAAAATTGTACAAAACTAATTACCATGGAGACCGTTTATAAAGGTGCTTGCAGTAACGTGAGGTGTACGCAAGTTTAGGTCGGCAAATAACTTGCGAATCTTTTTACTATTTCTTACTGTGTCTACCATATTCTTTAAATTTATTTTAAGTGATATTCAAAGAAAATAAGCGTAAGCATGTCTCACAGGCTAGATGTTTCAAAATATTCTGTTATATAGCAAAAAATGTATATAATAAAATTTAAGTAAGCGCGAGTTTAACTTGCGTACAGAAGGTTCAATAATGACTGTAACGAAAACATATTAAATAGGTATATCAAATTAATAGGTAAATAGTTTTATGCCAACTTCACTTCGTAATGAAAAAAATATTTTGCCATGGAAAAAAACAACTTTTCTTGTGACGTGGTTGCGCGTCTTGCTAAATTTCGTGAATCTGGGTCAACGAAAAGTACCCCATATATTTTGATTTGCTTGCGAGTGTAAAAATATGTGACTAAAATGATTGTATTTTAATTGTGTAAAACAATAAATCTAAATATTTGATTTATCTAAATTTCAGTTTCGCTTTTTTAAAAAGGCGTTAAAAAGAGATAGATGACAACCTAATACCTAATCAATTGAGTACACGTTATCAAAAATGTATTATTTTGGTGCTTTACAGCACCATAACGTATCATAGACAGTATAAATAGATATAAAAACTTTTAAGCTTATATTATTTATATAATATAGCAAAATTGTATGTACTCAAATAGACTCATCCAAGATTGCTGTATTTTAAACTACCCTTACATATAAGTAACAAAGTAATAAAATCGATTACTAAACATTTGAATGTTAAAACCTTGGTTATTTATAACCACTTGAAACGAATCATCATATTTGCAAGTCTTGGTAAAAAGTCGGTTGTTTGTAAGAAGCCTAAGTTGTTAGCAACAGTATATTAAAGCGAAACAACTGGTGTACTGAGTCTTTGAAGTGGACGACGGAAGTGTAGTGCGCAGTTAATATCTGCTTAATGGTACTCTGTGACCAATCAAGTGCCAGCGTTAGCCGTGGTTGATTTTCTTCAAGTACCTACGCCATTTCTGGAAAATAAGACAGCTGGAGAAATTAAGCTGCAGTGTTAAATAATTTTCTTTTCCGTATGAGAAAAGGTCTATGCCCTGCAGTGGGACAGTTACAAACTGGGCCTATTATTATTAAAATTAAAATATTAAATTGAATATTTTTGAGACGCTAAATGATTGGCATTATTCTATGTTGATTAAAATATTAACGGAATTTTCTCTGGTTATACTATTTATATGCAAGTTTTTTCAAATTTCGAATTCCCAACTGATGAATTCTGAATAATACTAATATTATAGCAAATAAAACTGCAATATTAGGTCAACATTCAAGAAAATTAAACTCAAAGTCTGCAGATATACAGCACACTGAGAATTTATTTATACTAGATTACTAGACAAGCAATTCCTCTTTGAGTTATAAAAGACGTGCAAATTTCATATTTGATACTCATGCGAGTTGAGTCTTTATAAGTTTCTCTGTGGCGTGTCTTTATATTTCATATATAATTTTCAAAGATTGTAGATCGTATATATTAGAAGTCGTTGCTTTCTTAGCCATTTAACCAATATTTTTTTATACAAAGTGTAGAATTACTCAACTACTATCAGTTTACAGAGAAAAGATATGATCACAAAACGTAAAAGAAACGAAAACCTTATAAAATCTCACAATTTCTTACTAAAATGTAAAAATTTTGAACATAAAATCCGAAAGTATCAGAAAAAAAACTCAATTCGAGATCAAACAGCAGGGCGTCTATTCAGTCCAAACGTTTGAATTTGAAAAATATCACTAATAGGACTTGTTATTCAAAAATAGACTATGAGTTTTGACGAAAACGATTCCATATTGCTTGAGAATAATTTCAATTTCTATGTTACTCTGAAATTCATTCCAAACTGACTTTTATTAGCACTACGGTAGAGTCGATATTAATTTTAAAATTATTTTATTAGATAAAACACCCGCAAGTGAGAGACACGTGAGTTATGCACATTTCAGATGTCGAAAGGAATAAGTAAAAGCTTTTTATTAACAAAAGGATTTATTTCTTTAAAATACTACGCAAACATTTAGACAATTTGAATCAAAGCCGTGTTTAAATATTAAAAAGAGAAAAATAAAATACATTTAAAAAGATTTTGAAGTCCATTTGAAGCAAATTGCGTGCACCAACGAGTATAGTTGCTAATACGTGTAACTATTAAGTTGCTTAGGTTTAGAATAAATAGCATAGTATAAAATAGTAGTAAGAAGTATAATATAGTGTACAATATAGAAAAAGGAGTGCAGAGGGATAAAATTATAATATATAACAAATAGATATTTACATTTACGAAATTAAGATTTCTTTATTTATTTTCTACTACTAGGCGGCTATACTATGTAGTATTCACAAAAAAATGAAGTTTAATGTGAAGAAATCCATTTATAGTAAAGAACATTTTTTTTTTAAATAATTGCCACATTTTACATAGAAGAAAAAACCATTTCGCACCAACCTTATGGAACTCGGACATGGAAAACACATATTTTGATGAAACATAATATTACAACAGATTAAATAAATCATGGCCTAATTTGGGACGGAACATCTCGGTATTGCAATCCTATAAAATAATAGTTTATTTTGAAGTTATTTTCTGATGTTCATGGAACCAAATTGGTATTTTTTGTCAAAATGTTACGATTTTACAAATAAAGTATGAAAATCTTAACTAAGCATTAAACAAACAAGACATCTCATACCTACAATAATCAGTGCTACAAAAATGATAACAATAGCAAACGAATCGAATAACGAAAGGCAATTTTTACCATGACACTATCAATATTGCTCACTTTTGGGCTTCACTTAATTTCACGGTGGTCAAAGTAAGTGGGTATCACAGGGTGCGGTGCTTGGTCCGCTAGTTTTTCAATTTGCCGTGTTGCGATGCAGCACGTGGCGCATATTGCGATTTTATTCACTGCACCGTTCAAAATAAAGTAGGACGTTTTAGATTGTTGCAGTGTATATAGGTTTTGGGCTGGAAGTTTCCTGTTAATAAAATATTGAGAAAAAACATCTATAAGTTTGTATTTTGGAGCTGTCTTCGTAATTATTTGCGATTTTGTCTTAAATTACATCATAGGTCTTTGAAAATGATTCAATCAGCAAACTGTATAGAACTTGTGGTAAAATGATAAGTACAAAAAATATATTTAAGTTCTAATTTATACTTAGAACATTTTACTTTTGGTTCGGAATTGTTCAAATAATTCAGCCATAATCATCAAAAAATATAATGAAGTAATATTGTAGTACTTACTCTCAAACAATTCACTGATATTCGCGTACAACAGCTAGACACTTATATCTATTCTCATAAATGTCGCCATTTCATTTTTCCAGCGACGTTTCATACGCGTCTAGCATTTTGCTATCTCAATACACATTCAAAGAGTAAAATAAATATTATTTTGTATGTTTTATATTATCTTAAAAGGTTTGAGCAACTAACACATCTAAACTTTTGCCATTTGTTCTTAGGATTATCTTGACCATAATAATGGTGTCCATTTTTTGAAGGAAAAATATCGGTTATGCTAATCTTGGAATGAAAGAAATAATTTTCTTTCGCAACTTGAAAGAATTAATCCAGATAAGGGATATTTTTATCTAACAATCTTATCATCCTGTCGTTACTTTTCAGACATAGTCTTGGAAATTGTTTTTTTTGTAGCCTTCTTAGGATTAGCTTATTTAAAAGAGTCTTTCTATTACATTTAATCTGCGTGACTTGAAAAGTTTGTCTATTAGATTTTACTGATAAGAATTGTCAGTTTTAGTAAGCTGAAAATCTTTAAGATCACAAGCTTATTTTAGAAATTTCAATTTATTAATTACATCTTTTGTCATAATTTCTTTGCTGTTATCATTTTTAATTTGAGTTCTGTCGTAGAACGGTATTGGAGATATTATAAATTTAAGTATTTATTATTCCTGAAAGTCCACTTGTTTTTTTGAGAAAGTAACTCAATTACTTCTTAATTCTATTCATTTTAAATCTTTTAATATCGCACAAATTAATTCAAACAGAAAATCAGGCTGCGACGCCTGCATAAACGTTAAAGCTTTGCAAACATTGTTTATAAATGGCGCTGTTGCTATAAAAGATTCAAAACACTTTATTCTAGTGTATAATATTGTGTAGAGGATTTCGTTAACAGCGTTGTTAAAGGAATTTGTGTGAACTCTTCTTCGCTTCCCTCCTTTTGTCCCCACTTCTATTGTCTAAACAAATACTGCCATTTAAAATTAATACATGCAAGTAGGTAGTGTTGCTTATTTCTTGCTGTATATTTTTCTTTTAGATTTAATTTATGGCGTATTTTTTAAATGTTGAAAACTTTTACATTTGATAAAACTGAATCTTTATAACTACCATAAATTTTTTAATACCAAAGTAGATTTGGGAATAATTATTAATATAATGTATTCTCATAGAAATTGGAACCACCGTGGTTTTGCTAAGAAAATATTATAGCGTTAAATATGATGACATAAATATAACATTTGGAACTGTCTCCAGAGTAATATATCAAGTAGATAGATGTAGACATTGAGGAAACGTACAAAGACTTGTGTGTATAAATTTTTATATATTTTCACAACCAATAACTTCAGAAAAAGTATAAAATTATTGGCACATAATTTTTACGAAAGAGGCCATACAACCATTTATTGTATTGTAGTACTTTTTGCATTCCGTTTTGATGTTCTAATAAAAAAGCAAGCTTATTGCATTTTATGGATGTTCACGAAATATAACGGAAAATATATTTTCTTGACGGTAAAACTTTTCTTTATTGAGTCCACAATGCTGTATAAGAGTTAGTACTTAAGGTCACCGTTAAACTTAATAATCACATACCTAAATACGTATCTCGTAAGCTTGTCTTTTACTTTGAGATACAGAAGCTAAGGCACATTACAATGTCACTACCAGATATTCTCAAGTCAAAACTCTGTCCTCAAATTTGACCTTCAAGGTTGGTTCAGCATAGTATTAACCTACTCACATTTGCCAATACACAAATATATGACTTTCATCAATAGGACCTATTAAGCTTAGTTAAAACTATCAAATCGTTCTATCGTTTAATATTATTGTTTTGTAATTAGCCAGCAAATTTTTCTTGTCTGTAAGTAACAGACCAACATTCCCAGGAAAGAGATCCATAATTACCTGGCATAGTGCAGATAAATAACTAATCTCATTTAATTGGCAAGGTTGCAGTTGGGAATACCAACTGGTAAGTGAAAATTTAATATTGTTGTTAAAGAGAAAGAAAACATGTCTGCATTGTTCAACAGATTAAATCAGCGTATCTGAAAATATGTATAATGTAGGTATTTTAGAATGAGTAATGAATGAAAGAGTAATATATGTATTTGGTACATAGAAACTAGCTGTTGCCCGCAGCTCCATCCGAGTGAATGTCGGTTATGTTATATCTCTGTTTATGCATTGACGATTTTTTATACAAACTTTCATTCCCGAAATATGGGAATGATAAATGAATATAACTACAAGCCCGATACGTTGCGTTGCTAACAATGTGTATATTTAAGACCCAAAACATCACTGCACTTTGAAAACATGACTATAAATAAGAATATACTAACCTTGATATATATACTACAAGTCTGTCATTCTGTACAGTTATCTTTGTATAATGCATACAAATATTACCTTTATCACAAAAGAATTAGCAATGTAACAGACCAAACAATTATATCAAAACAAACGTATTATCAGGCCAACATTTTTCGTTTTATTCGGAAAACAAGGGTTTACTGCTACACTCAATGATATTAAAAACAATGTGTCCCACAACACAATATGGTGTAACAAATGGATGTAGGTATGGCGTTAATCCCTTTGGGTTGATGCGGATGGTATACGAAGTGCCGCCATTTGACTAGATAGAAACCAACTCTTGATAAAGATATTAAATAAACATTGCATACAATTTTCTGTGTGGAATGTGCTTCAAAAAAGAGTAAATGTTTTAGAAATGTAAAGGGTCTCGAATCAATCGGTTCAGCACTTCATACTTTAGTCGCTTAATTAAAGCCTTAAACTCTTTACCAGCGCATATGTTCCCATCTAACTTTGATCCTTTGTTTTTCAAGCGAGAAAAAGCATCTCACTAAGCCGCCATAGTGACGGCCAGCATACCAGTAGTTTTACTTTTGGAATGGTGTCCACCACTTTTGGACTCCACTGACTGCTTACCGTTTAATGCTTTATTCCCGAGACCCACGACAAGATCTAGTCACATAGAACGTCAGCGCTGCTTTAAATTATTTGCTACAGTTTTCATCTGATATAAACACGATAGTTATTTGCGATGCATTTTGTTATTTGCCATTCATGATAATATTAAGATAGAAGTAGGTATACCTAGTGAGTCAATAAATAAAATACTGTGCGTTCTTTTTTTATTTTTATTATTAGCTAATTCAAAGCTTCATATTAATCGTGACAGCTGACAGCATAATTTCACCTAGAGTAAATCAGCCGAAAAACCCCACAATCTTACAAAACACAAAAATAATACCTAGGTCTGCAGTAAGTTATTATAGGAAATCAGAACTTAACTAAATAATATCGTGTAGCCATAAATCAAAGTTATCATAATCGATTTTCAGACACAAATCTGTATCATCCTTATAATAACAAAATTCGAATTGCCACAAACAAAAGAAAATAAAACTTATTTATTGTTAATTCGAGCACATAATGCGTAATCTTTCCGTAAAGTCGAGCGTAAGAATGCTAAGATAAAACAAGCAGTACTGTTTAGTGAGCGTAAAAATACGTGCGTAACCCTTACTAGGGTTTATCGTTCTCAAACACGAATGAGAACAACGTGTTTTTTCGTGCACTATTGATGTTGTTCTTAAGAAGGAAGTTTGTTTATCTAAAAGTGCTTACAGTAGCTTTACCACGAGTTAACGTGCGTTTGTCGGAGACTCCGTAAAATATTAATGTGAGTATAGCGCTCCTGGTGTGTAGTTCGAGAACCAAATTTTTTACAAACGAACACACTCATAGATTAATCAAAACAACCTTTAACATAGCATTTCCAGCTTTTACCAGAAATACAATGTTTGCAAACTAATCAATAGTCAATAGTCATTTATTAGTAATAATAATATTACAGGTCTTTTGAACATTCAAATTCATTGAATCCAATGGAGATCAATATCAGTAAATTAAAATACAATATTCAATACAATTACAATACGTGTCAGATCAATAATAAAATTAAAATAAATCATGTAGCAGTATTCATTAGCTAATATTATTACCTAAAACCAATAAAAACATATTTTGAACCACGACGGCTAATCTCAACAAAAATACTAAAGAAAAGTAAACACACGGATCTTTATAGTTATTTTAGTCCGATGGTAATAATAATGCGATATAAGAAACAATTGAAGCGTAAAATCAAGCTACGACTTTGCCGAGGCTTAGGATATAAGAACCAACAAATTAAAACTTGGAAATTTTGGATAAATCCAGGAATACAAATAAGGGCTCTACTAAAAATACTGTGACCAAATTCAATTATCTTCACGGTTCTAGATTTTCGACCATCGTTTCTAATACTAACCCAAAAATACTTTAATTGGGTCATCTAATATATATAATACAGGCGGCTTGTCATCGTGGAGAGCATTTGAAACCTCCTGACGTTGAATTTTGAAGCGTTGAACACTTCCCTAGTTTGTTAGCTGACGTCAGATACTTGAGACAGGCCTCGTTCACAACAAGCGAAGATTAAATAAGTTTAAATTAGATAAAGTAAGTTTTGTTTTTTTTTTTGATCTCATTTCAAATCCGATACTCTCACTAAGGAACATGCTCTATGTTGTACGAGACTTACAAACACATAGTAACATAAATAAACTAAACTAAGACTCTGGAAACATTTTTTAATCACAATTAACTGTAATTTTAAATTATTAATGATGTGTGAAGGAAGAAATAACCATTTCATGACGACAGCAAAAGGTAATTTTGGTATAGATTCTTATCTGTGTTATGAACATTATTTACGAAAGTAATGTTCAAACTGCCAAGAAACGCAATTAAATCTACCAACACTATATCATTTTATAAGGAAATGAACATTTATATAAGAAATGTTCGTTATAAATTTTGCAATATTTGTTTTATTTAATATTCTATGGTTCAATAAATATATAATTTACTGACTTGAATTTGTGTCCCATACCTGTAACAAAAGAAAATTAAACGCTATTAGTACATGTCAAACATAACAAGTATATTTATTTATAGAAGATAACAAACGTAAAATTAGAAAAGAATCGTTTAATAATTATAAGAAAACTGGTCTAAGTATTAATTCTAATAAAACATCATTTAGAATCTTGACATTATTTATGAAGTGGTATTTCCCTAGCGTTCTATAAAAATATTTTTCGCTACGAGGTTATACGAAAGAATACCAAGAAATTTAACCACGAAGAGTTCGTTCTATATTTTACACTAATCATATTTACACTTAGAAAATCAACTTCATAATAATTTAACTGGTTTACCTAATTGTATAAGACTTGTGTCTAATTTGTGTCTGTGTATCATAATTCCATGTAAAATGCAAAGTTTACTCTAACAAAACTGACCCTAACAAAAACTAAACTATTATTACAATATAAGACTTATGACATAAAGACAGTAATAGATATAACTACACCAAATTATTGTGAGTACCTTCAAAACATCATTAACCAAAAATAGAAAATTTATATTCACCGGACTTATCAAACCAAAAAGCTTTGTTCAGAAAATTCGTGACAAAAATCAGAACATGAAAGCCACTTGTGGTAGCGACGTGACAACAGCGCATTTTGACTTGGATGACGCGAATCGAGAGGCCTCAAGCACTGGACCGCAAACGCTGACGCATTCACTTTGAAGCCAAACGAGTTGGCTCTTAAAGATCCGCAAGTTTGACGTCAATGTCCAAGTGCCCTCAAGCCTTCAGAAAGAACGTGTCTCGTCAGTTTTTGATACATACGCCCATAACGGAGGAGTTATTGATTAAAGTGGATAATACACCGGTAATATTAATGCCTTAATCTTCGCTATTTCAATAGTGAACATCTTGTATCATAGTCAGATGCCCTTAAAAATATAAACCAATGTAAGTCACAACATTTTTATATTTTTTTATTTTTGGAATGTAGCAGCGCAGATGTTAAGTACCAGCACTTCTCTAATTAAAAAGCTTGATCAAATTATTGTCAAGTACACCTGAAAGAAATTCATGTCGTTATCTGATACTCTTTCATTTTATAAAGTGTTTGAAGACTAAATTTTTTATGTACTTCATCCGTCTTGTTAAATTGATTACAGCTTTTGCAACATCTTAAAACGTTTAAAATTTGTCAAGGAAGGTAACAACGCGTGTAAATACACCTATAGTTTCCCAAGTTTAAACTCCAAGAGTCTCCCGAGTGTTGAGTGCAAAGTTTCTTTGTCTCTGTAATGATGTTCTTGAAGATTAGAATTGGAAATTGGGCAGAGAACAAAGTAATTTGTTTTGTTTTATTACTCGGTTATATTTGTTACGATCCGCCTGTCATTTCGGCAACATCTTTCCCAGTTCAAAGTTTCTTCTTATTCTGTATAATTTAAATTTACTTTGCAAAAAATAATTAATGAGTCGGCTTGGTGATCTTGTTTAACAGTAAAATAAAATGATCATTTATGTTTAAACTAATAGAATATTTACAGTGTAGTATTTTTAAATTATTTGAATAGAACTTTGTTAGAATTTTATTTAGATGGCCTTGATATGACATCGTTTCTTTTTTCAGCATGAATGGATGGTATTAACTACAAAACTATCTACACTCACAGAGAACATTAACGATTGATAATAACATCCGTACTATTGTTAATTATTCTATGATTAAGATAGGACCTAAAGTCTAATAACCCACAAGGTCATTTCTTGTTTCTGTCTTCTTGCCTTTAACATCTACTTCCACAACAACAACAAGAACAAAAGTCTCTTCACTCAGTCTGCTTGTGACCACGTCGGTGTAACCTGGTCGAAACGTCAAGCAAAATAAGGTATGTAAATACCTAATGCATGATCGCGTTAATTCCCGTATGATTATAAATTTATAACAATAAAAAAAGGTTTTTGAGCATTTTTACTGATAAACTTAGAGAAATAAGATTTTATCTATAGGGTATAAAACAATAACCATGGATAAGCCCTTAAATTTGTTTGCTACTTAAGAAATAATGTTGATTTAAAAAAATGCAATGTTTTTAATGCAAGCGTTTCAAATACTACACGTTATTAATATCAAGAAAGGGATGGTCGAATTTGTATTTTGCTTAACGATAGTAAAAGTAAATAGATATTGCGTAAGATCACCAAATTTCGGGGTACTGTCTTTTAAGGAAAGCGTCAAGCTCTCGTGACACCAATACAAAGCTTATTTACATAATTCGCATTTTATAATCGAAGCCCGTGAAAATAAAACATAAATATTTGAGAATGAATTCAATTTATTATTAGACGATCACGTTGACAGGTTGTCTTAAGGTCTTAAAAGCCTCTCGGATAAAACATTTTGTTATAATTTATTTGATATTTTCTATGAAGTTTAGACACCTTGAGTTTTCCTGAATTTCCTAATTACGTTATGAAATTTAAAAGGATGAAACATTAAGTAACATAATCGTTATTATATAATTATCTTTTACAACTAAAACAATAACTGTTTTTTTAACAACATTTTTAAAGAGTTTTCACAATAAACATAAATAAACACCAAGTACTTGCTTCCTCATTAAAACTGTATAACGTTAAGAAAAGGATAGTGACAGACAAACGGTAGACAGTGTTGCTTTCAAACACAAAGTACACGTCAATACATTAAACCTTAATATTAAAATCATAAAGTGCATATTGCTGTAGCAGAAATGATAACAACATATTGAAGCAACAAAGTTAAGAGAAGTCAAACGAATGACATGAAAGCGAGGAAAGATGGAGTTACATCAAAGTATGTGCTTGTTTTAGCGTGATTATGAGTCACGCGTGAGAGTGTTAAAGATTGTTTTGTTAAAGGGTATATGACAGACAACGCTAAAAATAATTTTCACAAAGCACTGAGACTTAAAGATGTATATGAATATTTAGCATTTAACAATCGGCTACAAGAGTAGTCTATTAGGTAAAATAATAGTATGATCACTTATTGTCTACAAGAAAACTTGCCGTGCTCCGTACCTCTCATACTTATTAAGTATTATGTGTTTTTACCAATAACATATATTCTAACTTGGACGTTGGGCAGTGACGACTACAATCGCCTTCGAACTCGCGTCACCAGTCAATGAAATGGCAGTACTAAAACTGCCTCAAATATCTTGCTTGACAGATGTTTTCCTTTAGTTAAAATGATAATTCTGGTCGTATTTATTTTGTTATAGACTTGTTTCAAAGCACACACTTTGTTTACCACAAATATAACAATTTATGTGCCGCGGGAAATGCTGAATCAAAATCTAAAGCAAAACAAATAAAACTTTTACCTTATTATCTAAGTAGAGTAAATACTGAATTAACAGAGTTCCAACTCAAACAAACGAGTTGCCGCATAAACCATATCCGTATAACAGGGTGTGTCCAACATCGACGAAAAACTAAACGCAGGATACTCCAAAATATACGAATTTCCATTTTTAAATAAGCTTTACTATACAGTTCATAAAGTCTAAATTAGATTGTATCATATAATGGAGTTAATTTGGACTTTTTCATAGAAGTAGTGTAATGCAATTTTCCTTTAGACAATAGACGGAATTAACGTTCTGTGGTATCAGCGTTTTAAGCTTCACAAAGGTTTTATTTAGTGCAGATTGTTTGGTTTTTGAGGTGTGGTGTTAGACCGGCTTTATTCTATAAAAAGCAACCTAACTGTGAATGAGTTTGGATAATAAGCGTTTAATGCTTTCGTAGTTTTGCATCAAGTAACAGTTGGTGCTCAAGCGATTGTACAGTAACATTAAAATAAATAATACGGTATTATACCAAGCTTTTTTGTCTTTTATAAAGCGCTTTATTCAATTTGCACAAAGCTTTTGCTTCCTAGTCTTTAGCTAATAAGGTATTAATATTATGATTGCCATGTTATGTGTCGCATATTTTATATATTTTATACAAGAAAGGTGGAATGCCCTGAAAGTAATAAATGTAGTGTTCAATAGATTTTAGATTTCAAACTGTACACTGTTGCTTTTTGTTTCAAATATAGTAATAGTGATGTAAGATGGATGCAATTAATTATCTTCTGAATCAGTATGCTTTATGTACTAAAATTCGGTTAAAGATACTAGGTTCGTTTATTAAACATGTGTACTAATAAATCAGATCATTTAAATTTCCTAATTGATCATTAAAAGATAGGTTACGTTTCACTCAGATCAAACGACGATAGATGTTATATTTATATTTCAATATAAATTTGATCTTGTCATAATCAGAAATATCACTTATTTACATACAGTTAAAGTATTATTTGAAATGTTAGAAATACATAATACTATAATTTAATGTAACCTCTGTGAGTCAATTTAGTTCGTTGAGTGTAGATACACATGAACTAAATTCAGAGCGCATACACGTTCATACGTTTCTAATAATTTTGTACTACTTTTATTATTATATTTTAAGGTTAAGTATATGTTTATTATAGTGAATATTTTTCGTTTCAAATACATTCATCTAGCTTTTGTTTGGATTAGTTAAAAGTTTCAAGGGATTTGAAAGTTCCTCAGAGCCCTGAATGTTATAACATACTGCTCTGGGTTTTTACTATACAGAAGTAATAGTGATAGACATAATCAGTCTTACTGATTGATCATTTTTATAATTGTAAAATTTTGGATGTAATTTACTGGAAAATTATGTCAAATGATTTTTTTGTGTAAGGCCATTAATGTTAGTACCTACCACATTTCATGCAAATAAAAATGATTAGATTTGATAGTTTTTCGACATTTAGATTATTATCTCTTCCTAACAGGACCTAAGGGCATACCACCATCTCAAGCAGTATTATTTTAATCTTACTTTGTGTTTTGTCTTTTTCTTTTGTACCATTAAAAACAAGGATAGAGACAAAGTAAGGTTATAATGCGATTGCTATAAGAAGTTGTGGTAGGGCCCCTGTATTAAACTAATGACGGTATTGGGTATAAACGATATATTACTATTGTACCTATTAATATAAAATTGATTGTCAATTTTGTGCTAAAACTCAAAGCGTACTTACTAGTTAACCTTTTGAAAATTCTTTTTAGCAATTATAGTTACCTATTTACCTACTTAATGTAGTTATAAGTTACATAAAGTAACTGTACAGAACACAGAACCTTTCAAACGCATAAAACCGTTGACTCGAAGACGACAGGTGAAATGACAGCTGAAAAATTTAACTTATCAGCGTATTATCAAGGTAGCGTGTCCCCATATATCACCAGTGTGAGGTATTGCGCAATATTCGTTCAGTATTGGTCAAGTGTAAGTCAGTAGTGGCAGCGGGTCTATGAATATTGATAGTGCAAAAATTGAATAGATTGATGTAAATGATGGCATGTTTTGAGATGAAGAGTAATTTTGCACAGTTATTAGTCTTAAAATGGTTATATAAAGATTAAAACGTTTCATTAAAAGATTGTCTGACCAGTGACTAAAAATGTTAATGTTTCATTCCCTTGTTACGTTTGTTATAATTAAAAGGTTGTCTTGTTTATTTTTCTATGTAAATAAATTTTCTATTTTTATTTTTTATGTAATTAGTGTATGGAAATTACTCAATTTTGCATGATTGTACTTAAAGCAATTAATGGCGTTGAGGTGTTATGACCATTTTAGTTCCAAATTAATATAGGTACTTACTAAACTGGAATAGCTTGACATTACTTCAAGTGGTCAAGACGTTTTTCTTCTTTATTTTTTTTCTTTCAACCGTCAACTCAACACAATCTCTTGTCTTGTCATATTATTCTTATTTTCTCCTCCTACTTCTTCTACTTCTATGACTCTTTTAGTTCCACGCGTTTCATCTTCATTTCACATGTCGATAACAGATCAATCTTTATTATCTTATTTAATTTCTATAACTTGCACCAGCACTTTTCTTGGTCGCGGCGCGCGTATGTAATGTATCTCAGCCGTACATAATATTGAGCGCAATATATCAAGCCTCGAGTGAGTGCCTCACCCGACCTTGTATTAGTATTCCTAATGCCTTTTTTTGCTTAGAACGTTTCTTGGTTTGACAACTCTCAATGTTTTGGATTATAAGACTTTTTACTAAGATCTTGGCTTGCTTACTTAGTTTTACACTGT
The DNA here is from genome assembly GCA_963082885.1 of Parascotia fuliginaria. Lineage (NCBI taxonomy): Eukaryota > Metazoa > Arthropoda > Insecta > Lepidoptera > Erebidae > Parascotia > Parascotia fuliginaria. Next base: position 19,238,152 of record OY720176.1, on the reverse strand, counting down.
TAAATATTTACTTTTATACTTTCGCGTTGCATGATATAGTAAATCTAAATATACGGGAATTCACGCGATCATGCATTAGGTATTTACATACCTACCTTATTTTTACTATCACAAAACTTTGTGATAGTACGTGGAAAGACAAAAATGTGAGGATAGAACTAGATTCTACTTCACATACGGAGCCGTGACATCGCCACATCAGTCTGCTTGTGACCACGGCCGGTGTAACCTGGTCGAAACGTCAAGCAAAAATAAGGTATGTAAATACCTAATGCATGATCGCGTGATTTCCCGTATATTTAGGATTACACTGTTAAATATTTTATGCAGTAGTAGATCCTAAATTTTAGCAGCTGAATTGGATCGACCAGTTAAGTACCTATTGCATTCTCTTAGCAATTTCCATACCGTAAGTGAATGCACAAACAGAGCAATTATTCTCTCGGTGTGTTATCTTTTCGCCTTAATTCCTGTTTTTGTTAACGGTCGGCAATGGTTTGATTGGTTTAACAGTCCATACAGTCATGTTCATGTATGTATGCTTGTTTGCCACCCAAGTTGTGTAAATAAAACATTCTACATTTTTTAAGTAGGAAGAGTTTATTAATAAGTTAGTAAGTCTAAATACCGTTAACGAAGCAATTTAAGCTACTCTAACAAAATAATACTAGGCACCTACGTTGTAGGTACAATATTTACGTAGCTAACACTTAACCTTATTAGAACAGCTAAGCGTATTTGACTAAGTAATTAGCAGTCATATTACTAAGTTCAAGATTATTATACAATAATAAAACGAGAGAATAAATTCGTCCTATGTAAACTTTGCTAAGCAAACTAAATGTCCGTATATTGTGGCTCGTATCACGTTCTCTAATGATCCCATTTTACTCTTTTAGATAAAAATAGCTAAGGGTAGCAGATTATTTGTCACTAACCTAGATTTTTCCGGATATTTTTTTTTATCTAATGACTAAATGTTCTGTTTTTTGATAGCTATAATTTGAATTAGATAATCCACTAAAATGCCAAGAAAATGACGTCTTACTAAACAAAAATTAAATACAAGCTGTTCAATCAGCAATAAAGCTTAATAATAGACTAAAAAGACGCCACCTCATCATCGCTCAAACGGTAATTACAATCACAAAAACTTACTCTAGCAATAAATATGAGCTCAGTAATGATCATTCGTTACTCACAAAACACACCACTAACATTTTCATACACTAAATGTGCTTTTAGCGATAAGACTACATAACTTAGTGAATAAATAATGTAAAAATAGTAATTGGTGTAAATACAATAATAAATATTCTAATCCATTATTATTATCTGGAAATTTTTTGATTAAGTATGTACTCAAAATCACATGAACGTCTTAATCTATAGTATTATATAAAGCTGAAGAATTTGTTTGTTTGTTTGTTTGTTTGAACGCGCTAATCTCTGGAACTACCAGTCAAATTTAAATAATTCTTTTTGCGTATGATAGCCCAGTTCTCGAGGAGGGTTACAAGCTATTTAACATCACGCTACTGGTGATGGGAGCAAAGCAGTAAGCAAATACGCGGGTGAAACCGCACCGCAGAAATCTAGTCAAAAAGATATTAGCAACTTCCCTACCGTCGATATCTGACAAGCTATGAAAAATCTGATAAGAAATTTAGTTCAACGTCTAAAGGTATAATAAGAACAGTCACACATGGGAGTCGCAATGTGTTCTAAAATTGTCACCATCCATGAACTAACCATAATAATTGCGCTTATTCTATCAGATCATGATTACTTACCAACAAGCCTCTCCGTTACCACAAACAACAATAATAGAACAAAAAAATATTAGTATGAATTTATATGAACCTTTGTTCTAAATGTGGGGAATGTGCGTTTTGTTTACGGGACACACGGTTAAGAAACACATCAGGCAAAGCGGTTTTATATTATTTTAGACACGTTCCTCACAGTTTTGTCGGTAGGGTACCTTTCACATAATACGGGATTATAATAGGAAACACGTCGCTATGGCTTTGTGGTTACACAGGCTACATTGACCCTACTTTTAACCATTTGCAGTTTCATTCACCCTTTGAGATCGAGTATGATTGTAATAAGAATCGAGTTATACTAATCGAGCAAACTCGATTACTTTAAGGATATTCAGAAAGTTGCAGTACTTACGATACGCGATAGCTCCCGTCGTCGTTCATTAGTGGCTTTAAGTGCAAACTAATATCAAACTTATAACTACTATATTAATTCGCTACTCTATGCAAAGTATCTCGTGTGTGAAAATTGTAATATTGCGGTTTTTCACATGATGCTTTTAAATATTAAACTTTATATGGGAAGGTTGAAATCTCTTGTTATAGCAGTGAGAGGGCGTGTGACTAATGTGTATGATGTAAGTTTGATTCCCACTGTGAACAAATTTGGTATGACTGATAAATGTTTGTTTAAAATTTAGATATTATGTTAAATAGTATATTTATCTTTTGTTACTGATCCCCTTCGCGAGGAATCAGAACGGAATAAAAAAATCATAAACCGATCCTCAGGTTCAGGGGATCAGATCGAAATAACTGGTTATTAAGATAACCATCCAGACAAAGAAAATTACTGATCTTTAAGTATTAAAACAGTGCTAAGAAAACACGTAATGGAGAAGAGAATAAAAAGAGAAGGATAAAGAAGAGGAACGAGATAATTGTTATGTTTTATAAAATCTTTACTTACGCGACTTAAAATAGTTAGTTAACATTTTATTGTACCTATATCAAGTGAACGTTGTCGCTAGTGCCCACTTTCCAATGCACTGGACATCACACAATAATTAGAGCTAAATACATATAAAACAAATGACAGTTAATTTACCACCGCCATATTACCTTCGAAGCCGTCATAATTCTTGTGCTTCTTTTCGGAGAAGAGTCTGTTCATATGATTCGGGTAGTGATTGTAAGATTCTAGAGTCTAGGCTGGTTATAAATCTTTTGGATGAGACGTCTTGTATAATTATGGTCGAACATCACTATATGTAAGTTCGTTTAACCATCAATTATCTGGCAGTAACTTAATCGTCTTTTACAACGTCAACGAAAAGCTTTAAAGTCGTTTTATTGTGACTAAAGGCTACTAGAACTAGGGAAAATACGGTACCACCTATAGTTAAAGTAAATATAAATAAAAACAAAATCTACAAACATAATATATTTAAATGAATGTTCTACCTACAAGTCTTCACAGACAATGTCTCTCTCACCTCTCCTTGACAGTTGTTGGCCATTCTCCCCATCTTTATGTAAACTATAATAAAGGAACACTCGCATAATAAATGGCGACACGTTCCTAAGGTAACATCGCTCTTTCATTTTTCTCACGGTCGATTAATCTTCCAGCGCGGGATGCTCCTGGTTATTCGGCGAATATATCGACAAATGGCTGGGAATTTATTGCACTCAGTTGAATGGGTTTCTGAGTATGGTAAAAGTCAAGGACAGTTTTGTTTCTGGGAAATCTGTTAAAAGATTGATGCGATTTTCACTGTCCTCTTTTCAAGAAAGAAATTTTTACGTCTAAGTATTTACTTTTTAACCCCCGACGCAAAAACGGCGGGGTGTTATAATTACTTGTAATTTTGATCCCCCCACACTCACAAACGTGTGTGTGTATGTGTGTGTGTTAGCTTCCAAACGGATCAATCGATTTTGATATTGATTTTTTTTGTTTGAAAGCTGTTTGATGAAAATTGGTCCAAAATGGCCGCCGCCACAAAATGGCAGATTTCTTATTTTTTCACAACTTTCTCGCTATGGGTATCTTTTTTATTTATTCTAACTTATTAATTAAGGATTGTTTCATTATGGTTTAACAAGACCATTTTTATAATAATGAATTGAAACAATATATAGTATAATATACTGCTACGTTGTACACAAATTAAATGCACTACACCCAAACGTCAGTAATGCACGCATTATGTGATCAATATTAATTTCACACAAAACTGTCAAATAACTACTAAAATAATCCGATTATGAGTAAACCTAATGCGGATAACAATTAACAATACTTGATGTTAATCTCATTTCAGTTGACCAATTATTTTGGATTAATTTCACAAAATTCGGTTGCGTTGATTCGTGAAATTAAACTGAACGGATGGCGATCAAATAGAATGAATAATAGCAAACGAGTTGGATCGAATTGATCCATTGTTTAACAGAAATTTGATCAAATTTCGGCTGCAGTACAATTAACATTCAACTAAAACTTTATTTATCTACCCTCTCATAGAATATTGAAGTAAAGTATTAGTTTAGTGTTATACTTTATAATCAACTCTTTCTTTTCACTTTTCATTGCTCATGTCGTTCCTACATGGTGAGCAATGGCTTGGCTGTATTTTTTATCATTGTTTTTGCCATGCTTAGAAAGCAGAGTCATGTCCTGAAGTTAAGGTCACCACTTACCATCAGAAGGCCTAGTGCGATATTGTTTTACGTTAACGCGATCGACACGCTAATGAAATTCGGTGCTCCTTTTGGCCTGCTCCAAACTTTTACCTCTTAAGAGAGCCAAACGCGGTAAATATTTTGATCGCATTAACGTAAAAATAACTCGCACTCGGCACCCAGGTGAGTGTATTTGCAACCGAAGTTGTACAAAAAATATATTGTTGATTTGCTGATTATGTAAAACTTTTCCGTTATTTTTTTTTCTTTTATACAAAAAAATTAGAATGTTTGGAAGTTTTAAGAAAAGTCTGTGATTGTTTACAGATCACTTGTCAGAAGTTTCTAAGTATACATAAAGTTTAATGTTTATTGTTACCGAATAAGGGCATCTCACAATCGATTAAAGTGCAGATGCAAAAAGATACAGAAAATGACGTTTCGGCTAAAAATGTTAATAATAATTACTTTTTGTTTTACATATTTTGAATTTACAAATTAATATTACATAATAGCCGTATACCGTCACTAAGTTCCCATCGTAACGGGCTACTTACACAGCGTAAGTTGACTACTTACTCATCTAATCTATTAAACATGCTTACATTTCTAAGAGGGGACACCAGCTCATGAGATTTGGGTCATCTGTGCCATTTGCGAGTATATATGACGAATAATTATTATATCTATAACAGACATTTAATAGAAGATATTATTGCATATTAGCTACGTACTACGTATTATGTCTTGCAGTGAAAACGGCTTCAAAGTGATTATAACGATAAACGCATACCTCTCAGTCTAAAATAATACATATTTATTACTCACACAGAGTTTTGAAGTTATACTTCATTTGGCGCGATTGGGAAAAAATGATGAGAGTGAATTTTTACGATGCGCACACCTACTGAAAAATGCAACACCCTGAAGTTAGTTGCGAACCTTTTACACCCTTAAGTTAGTTGCGAACCTTTGTGTGTCGTATCAGTACAAATAATCAGTGTGAATAAATAAAAAATATATTGGCGTTTATATCAATTCAATTATATTTATGACGGTGATAGATATTTTTATTAACCATTTATCAGTAAAAATATTTATTTTGAATATTAGTGGTAAAAGTGGTTTTAATATACTGTTTTAAGTGCATTTATAGATTTGAGGTTAACTGTTATGTATGTATGCGTTGTGTTATTATTTGGTATTTTTGGATTGTTTTTTTCAAAAGCCATATGTTGTCACATAACAATCAACTGCACTAACTACCTACTACACTAATGCGACAATAGAAATATTAAATAATCTTTTATGTATTTTATAAATTAACCATTAAAGCTAAGGACTTCAACACATTATTATTAATATTCTTAGCCAAAATACTAGTATCGCAAACAAGAAATACCACTCCACACTAAATAATTCCCCTCCGTATACGGTCCATAGATTTCGCACATTTCTCTAAAACACTTATACATTATTCTCGTCCCAAATACGGATTTTCATCTATCTAAACCAGGCATGTGGATTACTTGGGACCGACACAAAAATGTATGTTAATACATGGAGGCCCAAGATATTCAAACAAATCTTCTTTACTCATCATTAAAGAGAACTTGTATTGAACTTACTTAATTATAAACTGATATAGCCTGAAGGTTGTGCCCAAATATATCACGATTTGAATAATTCAACACTGTTTGAAGAGGTGATTGACTTTTCAATGTATTCGTCACCTACTCGTGTATACGCAGATTATTCAGCAAGTCGAACTATATATTTACGGTTCTAATGTAATATTATATTGTAAAAGGTATTCTATCTACGTGAAATACATGTAATGTTTTCTACTTTGATTTTACAAATAATAGATAGCTTTATTGATATAAAATTTCACAATATTTTTGATATAATACTGTCTCTCTTGTGCTAGTATAAAACTGTATTTTAAGAGACAGAGTTGAACTAAACAAACAGATATTTATGAAGGTTAATAGTAAAACTTTAACTATTGTCCGAAATTAACAATGCTATGCCCCATTAGCGTAGTATAGTATTCAGTAGTTCACTTGTAAATTTAGTTAAACCATCACCTAAGGTGGCATGTAAATTATCAAACGCAGAGAGTAGTGTTCTGTGATAAGGCAGCCATTTTGGTCATCAATCCGCTTACCAATTGGCGATTAAGGCAAATGCTCGTCTATTGTGGGACGCTTAAATATGCAGCCTACGTCTATATTCTATATAGACCCTACAGATAGTGAAAATATTAATAAATAAATACTTATTGAACTCATTGATATAATGTTATTGAAGCTTTTATTACCGTACCTATTCAAAGATTGGCTGAAAGAGATTGCTTTTAGCAATAACGCCGCTTAAGCATTAAATACGTAAATTACTCGTAAGTAAAAAATAAAGAGTCTTTTGTTTATTATTTTCAAGTCCGAAATCATCCACGAGGAAGGCTATATATACAATTACTTTTTACTGCTACTCATCGGCACATTCGTCCTACAATATTATATATCTACTGTAGGATGAAGAATCTTTTTCATACAGAGAAGACCAGCATACACCACTTACAATACTTTTCATTCCCCATAAACGAGTAATATTCAAGAAAAACTTAAAAACTACATAAGGATTTGAAAAGTCAAATTGATTCTTACTCTTTTTCGACCTACAATCTCGTCTGTATTAATCACTAGGCAATCGCCACTTGAAAATATCTAAACAAATAACAGACAATAAATTCAGTTTTACTACTTACCAGTACATTAACGTTACGAACTTGTATTTTATTATCCTAAGTAAATATTTACTCCAGTATCTTCAGATCTTAGAGATATCCAAAGAATTATCTCGACTTTACCATTTAAGGGTTTATCTTTGCCCACCATTAATCCCTGTAGAATGTAACAAACGCAATTCTTTAATTAAATAAATGCCTCAGTTTAACTAGTTTGTTTCAACTGACGTGTGGGTGGCAGTAGGTGAAGGAGTAGTGATGTTAATATTACCTACTGTAATAGTTAAGAAAATAATGTTTTTCGTAACTACCAATAGTATTGTTTTATCACATGGCATCAACGCTGTCTGTTAGTGTTCAATGTTTAATAGAATTCTACCAAAGAGAAAGGTTAGCCATATTCATTTTGCTAGAAAAGACTATCTCTGTGGTTCATTGGTACTATGTATGGACTGCTACGCATAGGTTCAATTCCCCATGCAAATATTTGTGTGCATGAACATGACTATTTACGTTGATCTAGGTGTTTCTATGTTTTATGTATGTATTTACAAAAAAGTATATAAATATGTTTATCCGCATTCTAGAACCCATATTACAAGCTAAATATTTATATGCTTACTTTGGATCTAAATAGCGTTGTGTGGTTGTTGTGGTATCATTATTATTATAAAGCAAGTTGAGGACGCCGAAACACATTATTTAAACAATATTGATTTGTGGACTTCATTAGTTGCCTCCTATTTATCTCCACATTTGTGTATAACAGATTTTTAATCTGAATAATAAAACCAAACAAATATAATTATAAAATTCTACAGAGGATTGATAAAAACTCCATTTGTTTATTTTGTAACGTATATTCACATACAGGGACATAATTAGGCAACGATACACCGATCATTATTTATCGTTTATTCACGAAAACAAATAATTTACATACTAAAAATATTATGAATTGCATATTAATACCTGGATCAACGGTCTGAAATAAATAAATAAGTAAAATCCCAGACCGAAAATATACCAAATCCGCGGCCGAATGTCCCATCACTATAAACTGAAGATTCTCACGAATTGTGTAATTTAGTACAATTTGGTGTTTAATCAAGATGTTTTAAACAGTTGATATATTAAAGGTGCTTAGTTACTTTGAAAGTAAATGTTGTTTGTTGTTACTAATTGTTGTTGGTATTTGGCACAAAGTTTTATTGATATTATGTATTTGAGATAAAGTTTATACCTTCTGATATATTCTCAGATTAAGCATAAGTTCTGTTGTAAATTGTAAATAAGCAAAAGTTGATAAAGTCGTTAGTTGTTTGTGCTTACAAGTTTTTATAATAAACCAAACGTTTTAAGAGCTCGATTTCTGGCATTTGAGTTAAGACCTAAGTTGATTAATTCTATCAATGATAATTTTATGATAATAATGTAGATTTACGATAATATTCTTTTTTTGGTAAAGTTAGATTTTAATATGACACAACAGTGCCTTATATTTTAACTTACAGACTATTTATAAGCAACAAAATATAGAATTTATTAAGAATTGAAACATTTTCTAAGTAAAATCACCTTAATAAAAACACACACAACATTTATTCCAAAACCTATGATTCAAGCCGAAATAGGCAACGTTGTGTGCTCAAATCGGCTTATTATTATAAGCCGATTCAAGCTTCAAGGGAAAAGGGATTTAGGACTTATAATTTAGGCCAACATTATTTTCCTTAGGGCTTTTGGTTTGTGCAAAATCAATAAGCGAAAGTAAACAGAAGTTTAGTTTTGTTTACATTTAAGTAAAGATTAATGTTATTATTGAGTTTATCGTTTATATTAACTTTCATTGTGTTTTTCCTTCCAATTTTGAATCTAGGGTTAACCGTATTTTTCGTTTAATCTCATAAAATTGCCATGGTAGAGGCTAACATGCCAGTGCGCCTAGACAAGTGGCATAGATTTCTATGCCATATTTTTAGAAAATATATGTGATTGACATAAGCTAATGGCATTATTGACGTTAACTTTTGTCAATCTCTTACAATTTTAAAGCTATTTTATGAATAGAATAGAAATCTATGCTACTATGGTCTATGTTGTCTAGGGCCTCAAATGCCATTATACATTGGCATTAGACGACCACACCTGGACGCCAGTTACAAGTTTTAAAAAATATTTTATGTGAGTATGTATATTATGACTAGTAGAGAATGCCTCTGGCATTAAGTCCGCCTTTGTACATTTACTTCGTATTTTGTGCAAGAAGAATAAATAAATAAATAAATGTGACAATTGTTGCAACGCTGCAACGTTAAAGTTGACTTTTAGTTGTTACAAGTTATTTATTACAACTTGTCATAATATTGCAAGTTACTGAGAAATATCATAACGGTTTAAAGTGATAGCATTAAGAACAGTCCAACATAGTTTATACAAATCTTTACTACATTCTTAGTCACAGCCGTAAATCACTGCGTACATTATCCCTCTACTGTCCCAAAATCATATATCCCGAAATGAAAATTAAAACGACCTAATCCTACTCTATGTTAATCTCATTGCCATACAAATTACTTCGCACCCAACATTATCTAGAGGTCCGTAGTACCCCAATCACACGTTATAGAGGTCCAGGAGATATAAGACCAGACTAATTCCGGATTTAATCATTATAATCGGTTGTGGTCACAGACATTTGAATACTGAAGTAATTCAAACTTAGATTAAAGTAATTACAGATAGAATTGTGTAAGAGTGATTCGATGGGGATAAGGGGCGAAAGTAATTTGCTTGATGTATTGGTCTTCGGTTAACTTTGTTAGGATAATATTGGATCATTTTTGGTATCGGTAGTTGAAGATATCGAATCGGTATTGTCAGAATTATACATCAAATTATCAATGTAGTTTATTTGTATTTGGTCCGTCATTACTATAGTAGAAAACCCTTCATGATGTGTAATTTCATAGTAAAATATCATCACTATCATATCGGCCCATTATTATCCCACTCCAGGGAAAGGCCTCTTCTCATTCAGAGAAGGCATTGATCGCCACGCTAGCTCAAGGCGGATTGGCGATTTCTGAAGACATCCAGGTTTCCACACGATATTTTCCTTCACTGTCAGTCAGTAATGTCTAGATATACTTAGAAAGTACATAATGATTTGAAAAATGACATTGGTACTTGCCCGGATTGGAATTCCCGACCTTGTGTTTATGAAGCTGGTGCCTTCGCCACTGGGCCATCATATAGATTGCATACAGATGCTGTTAGCGAAAATATAAACTTAGTGGTCGTCTATAATTCTCTAACCCAATCATTCTTGAATTACTAAGAGCCAAACCACCGCAGAATGGGCACCAGCTTCCGGTGATATAACTGGCGCTTGTGCAATGGTTTGAGAATTATAAATGTCTGCCAAGTTATTGCAAGAATTCTTTAAGGTTTTAGCCATAGTCCACAGTCTAAGCGCAAACTGACACAATACATTAGTGATTCATTATCATATCAGCAAAAATACGTCCACTGCTAGGCACTGGTCCACCGCAATTTTCGACCCCATGGCCGATCGTCATTAGCGATTGAGTAGTTAAAATTTACTGAGGCTATATTCTTATTTCTTCAACATTTTGGACGGAATTTGAATAAAACGGCTAAGGTAAATGTATGGTAGAATATTATTTTGTAACGTGCCAAGACATGTTCTGATCTAGAAGAGCGACCATTTGACAAAATACAGAAAATATTTATGCGAAACCCCAAAAAAAACTTTGAGCATGCAACTATTTAATGCCTACAATTGTTTTATCGACTTATAAAGTTTGTTCATATCCTGTTTTGTACTAATCCGAGTAACCCAGAACAAGTTTGGGACCACAAAAGTTGTGAACGATGAGGGTAGTCGAGTGTTGGGGTTTCGACTTACTTCAAATTACTTTGTTTTTGTTTCGAACATCTCAGAAATATACTCTGTGATACATTATCCTTGGCTAACCAGTATTATATGAAGTAGAGATTTGTACACCATAGACAGTATTGATGATGTATTGGCTGATGATACAAATTAAAGTTTAGAAAAATTACTATAAACTACTGTAAATTGCAAAATAAACCTAAAATCTGTATCCACGTGTTTTTAATAATCTACAGTTTTAGTGGACACCTACTCTATGAAATACGTCTGAACTGAATGTCTCCATTATAAAATACCTGTGCGTTTCAGGTATTAACTACAGTCCTTTATAGCTAGCCACAGGATATAATGAAACTGTTGCCTACATGTTTCTAAAATGCATAGTAGTCACGAAACAAAGGCACACAAAATAATATATAATTTAATATTCTACCACATCCACACAGCGCCATCCAGCCCCAAATTAAGCAATTATATTTGCTTGTGTTATGGGTACTAAACAACTGATATACTACTAATATACATTTTTTTTTTTGTAAATACATACATATTATAGATAAATTACAGCCAGACACAGAACAAACAATCATGCTCATCACACAAAGGTTTGTCCTGGGTGGGAATCGAACACACGACCTCCGGCTTAGTAGTCAGGGTCACTAACCACTAGACCAACAGGCCAGTCAAAATCATTAAGATTAAGAGCTTTCTCCACGAAAAGATGCGAAGAAGATCCAATGGTGCAAAACTCGCGTTCCTGGGCGAAGCTCGGCTAAATTCAGTAGTTTAGCTAGAAACTGAGCAAAATACCAAGAAGTGGTCAGAGTGATGATTAGCTTAATATTAAACCTAATTTAATATTACTAAATGTTTACTATAAGCGACAGTATATAAATATTTGCATTTAAAATTTTACAAGTTTAAGATGTAGGTCACTATGACGGGGATTTATCCACATTTACGAGCAAGTAAAAGGTTAGAGCGTAATCAACCAATACTGTACCATACCCAATAAAAAGACCCACCCAAACAATATAATTTTGTTAAATTACTTAAAAAATATACCGAATATTCTGGTGGACTTCATATCCAGTCTTTACTAATCTACGTTATCTATACCGTCCAAGTCGTGACCTACAAAAGTTATACCAACTGTGAGTTTGTCCTCCAAAACGTTGTCTTTTTGGTGTCAGATTATTTTGTTATGTTTGACTTCTGATTAGTACAGAGTTATTTGGCTTAGCTTTATATGCTGAATTTGTATGAAGCTATAGTATCATAGAAAGAAATAGAAAAATATCATATTGAGAGACTTCTTGATCGCACCTGACTGTAGAACGTATACGCTATGATTATACCATAATTTAGTGTTAAAAGATTACACACAAAATAGTGTGATAGATGAATTATTTATTTATTTAACAACTTCATATACAAAGTATATAGGCGGACTTAATGCCAAAGGCATTCTCTACCAGTCAACCTAACAGGGTGATGCAGAGATAAGATAAAGTAGGTGCATTTGAAGTAGAAATCTAACAACTTAAAATATTTATAAGTAGATACATGATACATAAAAGTATAAGATAGACATAATATACATATATATAAAAACATTATATATATTTAAAGGAAGTAAATAAGTACATAATCATAACGCAGAGTAATTAAATATTTATCAATATATACATACATAAATAAATACTTACTAAGCCATTGTGATGACTCTGCCAAATTTTTTGTTGTGGGCAACTGTTTGTGGACACAGGCCCACAAACAGTTGCCCACAGGAACGGTAGAATGGATATGGGACGGAAATGATTGGGTTGTGTAGGATTCTGTGTCTTGGGTAAGGGAATAACATAAACTTTCCGCCACAAGGATGGAAAAATACCTGTGAGAAAAGAAAAGTTAATAATAATCAGGAAGAAGGTATTCAAGGATGAGTAATATCATGCGGCGACTAATATTATCGCAACCGACTGCATTTGATTTAATGGATAGGATTATTTTCTTGATCTCCCCCGAAGCAACTGGAGAAAATTGAAAGGGATCTATGCTAGGGCGTGGCAAACTAGCAACATATTCCAGAGTGCGACATCTGGTCTGGTGATTAATCAAAATTGAAGAAGTGAAGTGACAGTTGATATCATCCAAACCAATTGTCTCACCCAGGTCTAACTGACGCTGCTTACCTATGCCTAAAGTTCCAAGGAACTTCCAAATGTTGGCAGGAGATGAGGTAGCAATATTATCGAGAATATGGCGGCGTTTTGCATTACTAATCATTTGATTACACCGGTTCCTTGCAGCCTTAAAGAGGTTCCAGTTGTCATCAGTACGGTCTTTCTTATATTTGCGAAACATCCGGTCCCTTCGTCTCATCGCCATTTGGACACCCTCTGTCATCCACGGTGCAGTAAAATTGTATATCTATTTAAACTGGTTAAATGATTCGATTTTTAATTTTGATTTTGATTAAGTGTTTACCATCAGACGGGTCTTAAGCTTGTTTGACACCGTAGCCGCATAAAAAATTGTGAACACATGGCTATAAGGTCGATATTATAATTACAATAGCGTGAGATTCTTTGTAGTTAGCGTTCCAGAATACGTTGTCTGCAAATTTTTGTTTGATCCTTTGAAAATCTAAGTAAGTGGAATAATTACGTCGATTTTAGTTGTAGGATGTTTTACAATTAAAATGATGATGAATTATAAACATGAAGAATGCAATATTTACAATACTTAAATTTATTAATCAACCACCCCATTAAGCTGTCCATCAATGGGGTAGATGGGAATTAAATTCCCATTTGCCCCATTAAGATTGACAATGGGCCAAACTAGTAGTAATGTAGTTAAAATATAAACCTTTACTCATCAATTCATTTTGGTAAACAGCTTTCTAGTACATAAGCGAGCCATAAATACTCCTATATTCGGCTAAACGCCACACACATTCGTCATAAACAGTCGTAAACGCATATACTCCGTTTTACTACTACTTTTGCGTACTGTGCCTCTTTTGCTTTGTATAAACGGTGAGTCAGATAAATAAATAATGATGGCTTCGTCAGTCAGTTTATAAGGATTATATTACTCTTCCGCATATGGGATTTACTTAACATAAACTGTTTCAAAATGTTGTAATGATGTTGTTTATAGCATTAGACAGACCATCACGACCTGCAGATCGACCACGAACCGGCAGACATGGGCCGACCCCACAGAAGATGAACCAACAATCTGAGAAAGTGAGCAATCTATACATAAGATCTATAAAAATGGTCAACATATTCACTAACATACTCGTCTTCAAATTCTAGTGCATGTGAAATACGTAAAGAGATACAGAACGTTTGGAAGAATAATTTATCTCACACAAGTTTTTTTTTTTTTTTTTTTTTTTTTTTTTTTTATATTATAGCCTACCAAAGTGACTCCACCCCGCCTGATGTTAAGCAGTCAGTGGAATCCAGAAGTGGCGGCCACTGTACCAAAAGCCATCGTCTTAAACTGCTGGTATGGTGGCCTCCACTATGGCGGCTGGGAATGGGGTTAGGGGAAGGGAATGAGGGAGGTGAGGAATGAGGAAAGGGGGGAAATTGGGCCTCCGGCGCTCTCACTCACCGAACGAAACGCAGTAGTACGGATACTACTACTCTTAAGTCGATCTTCTATGAGAGGGAAGTACTTCCCCGGACGATCCGGCCCATTCATGCTGAAATCAGCGTGGATCTACTTCCGTATAAACCAAAGTAGATACCAAACAGCCAAAAAAAAATTCTTCTCTTGAAATTAGTAACATGATTTCAGTTACGAACATGAATGAAGGGATCTTATAACATACTGAGTGAGAAACAATAAGAACTAGCTACATTACAAGTGCAGTAAGTGCAGTAGCATTTGGCAGAATAACAAAAGTAACATCGTAAGCCCTAGAGTGCAAGATACTCAACTTTACGATGTATAGTGTTTTGCTCGTATTTTTCTGACGGTAAAACTGAAAATTTTAAACCAGTGGAAATGTCTCGACAGCTGTGAGACGTTAAATGCTACGTAGATATAAAAATTCTAAATGTGTTAGAAACTAATGGCCAATCAGATTTAAGGAAAGAATATTAAGTAAGAAAACACACGTAAGTAATATTACTTATTATAATGCACAACAATGAACAAAACTGCATGTTTTTTTTATTGCCGACAGTGACATACGAGCAAAGAGCCCACGTGATGGTAAGTAGTAACTGTTGCTCATGAACGCCACTACAGTTGTATAAAAAAGCAGTCTCTTTCGGCTGTTATGTTAAGGTCAAAGCATTTATCATAGATAATAAAATATAATGCATACTAACGTTAAAATTACATAAAAAACTAGCGACCTGCCCCGGCTTCGCACGGGTGCAATGCTATACTAAATATACTACAGAATGTCGTTAAACAAGCGTTCACAGCTATTACTTTTAGACAATGCAATTTTTTTTTACACTACCGGCCACATGTACTGCCGCAACCGCCATGTCCCTGCATTTTAAATCTGCAATATCTTCGAAAATATTCAATTAAATTACATGCCGTTAAGGACCATGTTGATCTATAAACTCAATGCACAATGTATTTAAGGTAGGTACTTAATTAGATAAGGCTTTTTTTATACTGTAATCCTAAAAATTGCTTCGTAAATAAGCTATTATTTGTTGTAAAAAGTACAGGATAAAATTTGTTTTTTAAAATAGCTCCGAGAATTTCAATGTTGATAGTTCAGAAAAAAATCAACGTATTGTACATTGTTTTATTGATTATTGTTTTTTTTTTTATTTTTATTGAAATGCCTATAAGTTACATAGTTTTCAAAGGTTATTTCAAACCAGCTTTCCGCGACAATGTACCCGCATCTTTGCTTACTACTCTGCTCCCGTCGCCAGTACCGTAATGTTTCATAGCCCATAACCTTTCCCAAGAACTAGGTTATCAATTTATCATACACAAAGTGAATTATTAAAATCCAAGTAGTAATTCCGGAGATTAGAGCGTTCAAACAAAAAAACTCTTCTGCTTAATATAATGGTATAGATATAGATTAAACAGTTAAATTTGTAAATGTATACTACATATAAAATAAAATCTAAATAGAAATCTCTTGTTATCTACACCTACGCTTAACCACATCCAGTATACTAACTCTACAAAACACATGGAACTATTTTTACTCCCCCACACGAACAAATTTAGTCCCTCTTAGAGAAGCTGTGGGTACTAATTGACGCTTTAAATCTGTCCACACATTCAGTACTTTCATACGTTTATGACTGACATATAATATACTATGGCTTTACTTGGGATCAATGACCTTTTTATTTTAAAGATTTTACTCATTTGTTCGTATTGTTTTTGGTAATCAAAGAGTGGTGTATTTGGTATTTGTTAGTACTAAAGTGATTTTTTTAAATCATACGTATTTTCTACATTTACCTTGACTGATTTACGGAGAAAAACACTATCTTTGTACTATAAATATAACAGTTTTCAGAATTAATAATTATCAATTCAAATCATTATACAAAAAATTAAAAACAAGTTTAAATACTAAAACCAACTCCGGCAAGAAATGTGCTCTTAAAAGTATAAAACAAGAAAATATTCTTCTCTAACATCTATAATTATATTCGTGGTGGTCAAAGGAAGGACGGAGGCCCAATTTCCCCTATTCCCCTTTCCTCACCTTCCTCATTCCCTTCCCCTAACCCCATTCCCAGCCGCCATAGTGAAGGCCACCATACCAGCAGTTGAAGACGATGGTTTTTGGTATAGTGGCCGCCACTTCTGGATTCCACTGACTGCTTACCATCAGGCAGGGTGGAGTCACTTTGGTAGGCTAAAATATATATATAAAAAAATAAAAAAAATAAAAATGTAAAGTCGTTGTCGCATGCCTTGCCACGCATTACCTCGTCTTTCAGTCTCGCAAGTATATCATTGATATGTATAGGTAAAGTAGGCACATGAGGTGGCATGCGACAACGGGTTTCCTCTACCTATCATTTGATACCCATCACGATGTATTTCAAACATTTTTTTTTTATTTTGTTTATGTCTTTTAGAATCTTGAAATATTGCCATATTGAATTTAGCAAAACGTAACATAACCTATAATCAGCGAATGGTCGAGAGGTTTCTTTCTATTGATACTCTTTTGTCAAAATATGATGACTAGCTTAAAAGATACGAGGGAACAGATAAACATACATACATAGCCCGTCAAATTCATAACCCTCAGTTTGGCTTCGCTGTAGTCAAGTAAAAAGAGGATTAGCTTAATTATCATGTTGATCTCAGCAAGATTTCTACTACCGTTTATGCTAAAAATAGTGGTCTAAAATTAAGTTTTAAATATTGCGTTACTGTTTAAGATATTCATAAATATAGTTGTATGTAGTATATAGCATTTTATATCTACTATAAAATAGGTAATAAATGTATAATGGCAAATAAAATAAACATCCTAAGTATTATCACATTCCAGTTCAAATGAGACTTCAAGAGAGCACTAAAAATACGGCCTGTAGCAGCTTAAATAAGAAATTCAGGAGGTTACGAGGTAGTTAACACTAAGGAAGAGACAGACCAATGGCTAGTACACTATCGTAAAATACACTACAGCTAATGTCAACAGTCATTATTGAAACTAGAAGGCGCTCATAGCTCGTTGAGCCCTCTGATTGGTAAACGATAAGCGGGTTAAGCAACTTAGAGTGCGGCTGGCCCATAGATTGGTGACCGTATAGTTGTATTTGATCTGAGCGTCTCCGTGTTTCAGAGGGCACGTTAAAAGTTAGTCCCGGTTGTTACCAAGTTGATAACAGCCGCTAGGTCAAGTCGGATGCCTCTATGGTCGACCTGAACAAATCCTGACACTAGGTTGGCCACTAACCACTCGATATTTTCGATTTAATTGAAACTAGAATAGTCTTTAGACATCTCATCAGACTCCTACAATATTAGTCTTCATATAATCATGTGAAAATGAAAATGAAAATGTATATATTCGTATTGTTTAATTAAATTTACACTTATGACCGTTATAAAATTACAAAATGTCAGCCAATAAGCCTACAGCCAGTTCGCTGACGAGGTAGAGCCATGAAAAGAACTGGCAAGAAACTCAGGCCACTCTTTTTAATCGTCAGGTTATTACAATTTTTGTAAGTTACAATTTCAAGTAACATGCAAAATGACACAGGCTGTACTACTGTACCTATGAAATGTAATGTTTATAATATTGTGGCGAGAGAATAACTAAGTATATCTTTGTTTTCTTGCTTATCAGTGATTTTCTACCAGAGATGTGCTATGCTATGTTGCTATGTATGCGTTTGATATCCAGCAATTTTTTTAATTGCCAACAGTGGCAGATGTGCAAACAGCCCATGGTAAGTGGTAACTGTCGCTCATGGACGACTCAAAGTCATTGCCAGGAACTCTGCGAAGCCCCTGCCAACCTGAAAGGAGTGGTAGTAAGGTAGGTAGATGAAAGGATTGATGGAGGAAATTAAGGCTCCGGCACTCACACTCACCAAACAAAACGTAATAGTACAGGTAGTAACTGTACTACTAACGAGAGGGTAGTACTTCCCCGATCGATTCAACCTACTCATGCTAAAATCAGCGTGAATCTACTACTTTCAAGGGTCGTTAGCACGGGTGGAAACGAGTTCAACTAAGCTATATTTTTTATGAATAAATTCGTGCCCTAGATGCGTGCTATGGATGCTTGCTGTGAATGGTCGCGAGTGGTGTAGCTATGTGAAGAGCCTACCTACAGTGAAGGCATCTACTCACTCATTCAATCATTTTTTTTTTTTTTATAATAATAATATAATTACAAACACATATTCACACACGCGTAAAACATTCTTCTGGAGATTCCGGCATGTATTTTATTTTTCTATATTAGCTTTTAATTGTGCAAGTTGTTAACGAACGAATGCGCTCTCCTCCTCGACTGGCAACACTGCGCGACCATTTCCGGCTGCTTTCGCCGACACTGCTTGACACATCGTGCGATCACGCGCTCTCTCTTCTCCAAGTTTGGTTTTACACGTGTTGTGCGCTAATTAAACTGTTAATTCATTATACAAACTATACTGATAAAACAACGTGTCATCATTTCAAGAACCCTCGTTACACAAGTATTTCATATTAATTCTGTGTCTTCTCCGACACATTGTAGTTTATCTCTTTAAATTACATAAATGTTTTAATCACAGCAAAAAAATGCTGAGTGAGTGTCTGATAATGATAACTGACTCACACATTAAGACACCAGTCTTCTTACAATTACTGTTTTAATTTCAGTGAAAACTGTTGTTGAAGGTTAGCTTTTACATCCTCGCAGCATAGTTGTATATCTTATCTCTGGTAGAATAGAACCCTAACCCTCGCACACGCAAACATTTCACTGATATTTAGCATTGCTAAGCCGAATCGACAGGAGAATCCTATTAATATTATAAATGCGAAAGTTTGTGTGTGTGTGTATGTGTGCGTGTGTGTGTGTGTGTGTGTTTGTTACCACTCAGCGCCTAAACGGCTAAACCGATTTCGATGATATCGGTATGTAGATAGATTTGGTGCCGGAGACGGACATAGACTACTTTTTATGCCGAAAATTGGCCTGGATCCCGAGGGATACAACAAAACATATTTTACACGCCCGCGAAGCCGTGGGGTGCAGCTAGTATGTCATAAATAACACAACGTTTATTTACTAACACGATTTACAAAAAAATATCTAAAATAATACACCTATACTGAAATATGCTAAAATAACATTCGTCTATTATGCTTGAACAGTTTTAATACTGATACTAAGAACATGAATAACTCGTACAAAGATAAACAGAACTCCATATACAAACAAACACTTTAAAACAGTAATAAAAGCTTGCAACGTGTATACACGCGTGGTTAATTATGATTTTCTTCAGTTTTACAAATTTAAACGTCGTAGTTTTGACTTAACATAAGATAACAGAGCCGAGGCGTTGCGGAACATGTAAGTTCTGTCTAAGATTATACATAAACATACACATTACTTTGATCCGATTAATATTATAAATACAAAAGTTTGTGAGTGTGTTTGATTTTGATGAAAATTGGTATGATTCGGTGCCGGAGACAGACATATGCTACTTTTTATACCGAAAATCGGTCTGGTTCCCGAGGGAAAACATATTTTATTCGCGGGTGAAGCCGTGGGGCGCAGCTAGTGTTAAAATAAAACTAATAACTAGTGGTCCTATCAAGAGATTTTTTTTGATAATATTACCAGCCGAAGAACTGCCCACTAGCAGACACTATAGAGGTCCTAGACAAGCGGTATGGATATCTATTCTATTCGTAGAATAGATTAAAAAATGTATGGGATTGACATAATCTAACGCTAACATTGTCGTAAGCTTATGTCAATCCCATACATTTTTTATCTGTTCTATAAATAGAATTGAAATCCATGCCCCTTGTCTAGGGCCTCAGGGTTTGTTATAGTCGCCATCTCCATCAATGAATACCTGCGTACTAAATAACAGTTTATCACGATTACTAACTAGCTCTCTGTGTGGAAAGTCTCCACACAGAGAGCGTACGTTAGTCAGTACGCAGTTATTCGTTGCCAGACAATACCTATCATAAAATACCTATAGGGAAAAATGGTAACCCTAATTTTATACTTTAGATCGGACAGTCACGTAATCTTTCTATACGAGAAAATCTACTGTCAGGGTATTACTCGAATCGCGCGAACTTTGAAAAGCGCAAAATAAAGCGCATCAAAAGTATTCCTCGAAACAAACCAGTTTGTAGTAATACTTTTATGTTAGCGCACTGCAAACTGGTGCGTTTAGAGAAAAATTTTGATGCTCTTCAAAGTTAGTGCGCTTTGAGGAATACCATCTCCCGTCAACCTGCTTCAATTGTATCAAGAAACAGTGTACGAGTAAAATTCTATTGGCGATGTTTAAAAATCAAGTATAAAAATATATTCTTGCCATTTTCAATCATAAAAACGGTGTTTACATAGTACAAACGCCACGAACAATAACATGATGACTCAATAATATTATTATCACGATATTAAACATGGCATTAAGCTTATAACTTCTCCGCTGAAGGGTAAATGTTTTGTCCTCGCAAACCAGACAATAGCATTGTGGTCTTGGGATACATTGTTTAAAATTATCTAATAAAACTCATACTTAGGTTATATATTCATTATTTCATTAACACACACGCAGTGGAAAAGGGGCATAAAACGTAGTACATTGCTTCAGAAATGTGTATCTTGTAAGATAGATACAAAGCTTAAAATTGCCTAAACGCAAAAAAAATCGGGTTTGGTTTATTTTACTCTTTGGTTCAGTAGTACTGTGTACGGACTGCTACGCAGAGGTCGCGGGTTCGATTCCCGCTCAGTGCAAATATTTGTTTGCGTGAACATGACTATTTGCATCAGTCGGATGTTTCTATGTATAATATGTATGTATGTATTTACAAAAAAAAGAATTTAAGTATGTCCGCATTCTGGAACACATAACACAAACATGCTAACGCAACACAATATAATATGCTTACTTAGGTCTAGATGGCGTTGTGTTTAGCTGTTGTGATATTAATATACTATACAAAAAAAAATAAAACGATTAAAAATTTTACTATTAGTAAAATAGAACTAAATAATCTTTTAGAAAAAGGACAACTTTAAACGTATTTGAATAGTACTAAGGCTAAAAATAAGTTGGCTTAAAATAGGAAAAATTAAAATATAATACATTTCTAAAGATCTTAAAAGTTGTTCTGTCATTTATTTTTCTTATCATCCTAACGTTCATAAAAAACTACCAAAACTTTCCTTTGTTTATCCAAAACATCTCTCATCAACATCGGAAACCACAGCAACAGGAAAGTGCTGTTATAATACTCATATCTAATTTGTGTAAACACTTTTGCTTGCCAGACATATCACTCCGGGCGGTACACTTGCCAGGATAGACAGAAAATGAATAATATATTTCAGACCATGATACAAAAAAATCGAGGTAATTGAAATAAAATGATGTTAGTAACTTTAGGAAACGACATCGGTTATAAAGACAGGCAAATCTTGAATCACTTTTAAAAGAATAATAATGGAATGAAAAACAAAAATATTGTTATAATATTTTGAATTATTTAAGTGATTGGTAAATTTTAAATCCTCTTTCATAATAGTATATTAATGGATAAAATTTTGAATATTACTGTTATTATAAAATATCCTAAACTAGCTTTCCGCGGCGCGGTTTCACCCGCGTCTCGGAAACTTGCTTACTGATCTGCTCCCGTCGCCAGTAGCGTGATGTTTTATAGCCTATAATGTCATTTTTAGTAGATGAATCATATTGAGCGCCCTAAAAACTACCTCAAAAACTGGGCTATCATACGCAAAAAGAATTATTCAAATCCGAATGGTAGTTCCAGAGATTATCACGTTCAAACAAACAAACTCTTTCCCTTTATATAATAATACAGATAATAAAATTAATCATAATTACAAAATTTTATAAAACTTTAATTGTCGAACCAGTTTCACCTTCGGCTATTACACTTTACAATGAACTGCATAGTACTGCGTCCAGATTTAGCGTTGGTATCGTTTGACGCAGTAATTACACCGTAAATCCTCCAACGGACGGAATTAACTTGCCTCTAAGAGTCTTATGAAAACGCACTTTAATGTGCACTTTGCTTAAAAATATTCGAACTTAGTGATTTCACTTGTACTTAAACTCACAGAATTTTGATACGCAGTATTGCTTAAATCGTACTCCGTTTTGAATTTCCTGCTTATTTCTTAATAATTTTTTTGAATTCTTAACATAATAGAGTTAAATCCACGCTGGTTTTAGCATGAATGGGCCGGATCGTCCAGGGAAGTACTACCCTCTCATAGAAGATCGACGTAAGAGTAGTAGTATCCATACTACTGCGTTTTGTTTGGTGAGTGAGAACACCGGAGGCCCAATTTCCTTCCTTTCCTCTAACCCCATTCCCAGCCGCCGTAGTGGAGGCTATCATACCAGCAGCTTAAGACGATGGCTTTTGGTATGGTGGACACCACTTCTGGATTCCAATGACTACTTACCATCAGGCGGGGTGGAGTCACTTCGGTAGGCTAATATAAAAAAATAATAATCTATATATATAAAAATTAATCCCTATTTCCCTTGGTCATGGCATCACGCGTGAACGGCTAGATCAATTTCGTTAATTCTCTTTTTGTTGCGTTTGTTATTCTCAGGAGAAGGTTCTTATGCTAGAAAACTAAGGAAATTGCGTGGTGATTTAGAGAGTTTAAGATACTTAACCACCATGTCATCACTACATAGTATAAAACAATGTCGGTACCCGCTGTCTGTCCCTATGTATGCTTAGATCTTTAAAACTACGCAACGGATATTGATGTGGTTTTTTTTAATAGATAAGGTGATTCAAGAGGAAGGATTATATGTATATTACATGCATAATATAGTAGAGAAACATTGATAAATTTAGATGTTTTTAATGTGATGTCGTAAACAAACAAATTTTTTGCGCTTACATTGCAACGCTGGCTAAACCCTACAAGATATATCAATATAATGTACTACAGTATTGTACGCTTTAAAAAGGTCTACAAAAGAGTCCTCGATAGTATATGACTATCTCTAAGGGATAACCCACAATAACCATTTTTATCCTTTACATTTTATGAGAAATAATGGTTTATTTTCGAAGCGATTTTAAGCAATACAGCATTTATCCTTATCAAATTAAGTACCTTAAATACATTGTGCATTGAATATAAATCAATAATGACCTTTGGCGCATGTATTTTAAATAAATGTTTTCAAAGATATTACAGATTAAAAATGCAGGGAGGGTTATAGCGGCAAGGGGCCGGCATTCTGTAGTAAAATTAAATATACTACAGAATGTGTAAATACAGCGTTCACAGCATTTGTTTTTCTTTGCACGGGCAATGCTGTTACTAAATATAGTATTAGCATTGCACCCGTGCGAAGCCGGGGCGGGTCGCTAGTAATAATAATAAACCATTGTTACATCTAAAACACTAGTATGTTTTCGACCTTACCCTACTGATTATACACCATAACTGCTGATAAGTAACAATTTTCCAACCTTTTTACCAGTTACTGTTAAGTTCTAAGCAAAACAACATAAATTAGCAATGTCCAAACCTTTTTATAAAACCCCTAACTTCCTTAATGTAAGTCGTAAAATAACATACTTAATTCATCGATCAATCCTATTTGAACAGAAAGTTTAAATACATTTACAACGGAATACCAGGGCATGGCCAATCACAACCAGAACCCGAAACTTGGTCCTTATCGATTAGACACCGCATCTGTCCCGGGAGCATCCAATAAATATGTAAATTTGCTTTGGATTAACTCCGATTGGAGAAAAAAGTGTCGTGCAAATTCAACGGACTTCGCCCAAGTAATAATTTTTTTAACGTTATTAAAATTGATTTTCCATCTTATTTATTGGCCTTTGAATCGCTTAAAATGTTAATGTTGAATTTAAATTTGATGTTATGTTACGTAAGTAATTCAACAAATGAATTGAAGAGCTATATCTATATTGTTATATAAAGCGAAAGAGGTTGTTTGTTTGTTTGAACGCGCTAATCTCTAGAACCACCTGTCAGATTTGAATAATTATTTTTGCATATGATGGCTCAGTTCTTGAGGAAGGTTATAGGTTGTGTAACATCACGCTACTGGCGACGGGAGCAAAGCAGTAAGCATAAACGTGGGTGAAACCGCGTCGCGCAAAGCTACTTTAAAATAAATACCATTATTTTTTTTTATTAAATTTGAGTTCCGTGTTTTCTTTACAAGATTGCTATTTTGTTTCATATCTTTTATTATCTTCCCTAACAATGAGAATTCAATATCGTCTTGGAGTTTATAATATTACGACTACCACATTATCCGTTTGTGTGTCCATTGTTAGCCATAAGCCTTCCCTAAAGAGACAAGTTGAGGACCAAATGATATTATATTTATAGTAGGTAACGTTGTTGACCGTTTCCTGGTATTTTCATAAGCACCTCCTACGACACTCACGAGACTAAATGGGTTCGTTGTTATGTTCTGGAACGAAGATCAAACAGTAAACAACTGTTATCAAAAATGTAGTCAAAATAAATTTTCTTTTATGTGATGTTTTACAGGTTGTACAAAAAAGGAACAACCTTTGATATGGGAAGTAAAATTGCTTCTAATATGCGATAACATCAATAATTTTAAAAGGTAAATCCATTCAAAGCTTTACCAATTTTGGTCATACTTTGAAATAAAATTAGTAGCAACGTATAAAATAAAAGATTTTAGGTAATAGGACTTTTTTTGTTCTGCTATAGTTATGTTCAGAAATTGTTGATTAAATATTTTTTCTCAATAATTACTGAATATTTGCAGAAAAATGACTTTTATTAGGTAATTATAGCAATTCTGATATGGCAGCATTCTAAACTTCCCATATCAAAGGCTGTTCCTTTTAATGTGCAGCCTGTATATGAATTAAGTATCTGAAATCATGGCAACACCAAAGAAAATATTATTTCGTTGAAATTGTATGAACCCGTTAAGTCATTGTTTGACATTGAAAATCTGTACCGAGCTGGATAGTGTCTACCACAGAGTTCGTTAAGTAAATAAGTAAAGTAAAGTAAATGTTCAATTTAATAAATTTAGATTTTAAACTTGTTTTAGTTTATTTTCGAGTAATCACTTAATTTCAAACTTATACGTATAGTTTGCAGTATAAAGTAAAAAGGTTTATTTTTCATATATTTACTGTGGCAATTTTTGCAAGATAATAATTATAATTTAAAGTCCATTTATAATATCTAATTCATATATATAAATAAATATTATAATATCTATAAAAAGTCACTCGTGTTATTTTCTTGAAGAAACAAACCACGGAAATATGCCTTTAATTCCAAAATGTAGCGAAAGAATTCTGCTGTGGTAAGATTTATGCTTTCCCAACAATTTATGTGCGGCAACACACGGCGCCTATGGGAAGCAAAGCATTGTATTAGGGTCGACATTTACTCCGACAGAGTCCATTGTTTTTATGATAGTATTTCATATGTTATGAGAAATAACGGCTGGGAAAGCAAGCGTGAATGCTTTAGAAGCTTGTTACAGGACATTGTTGAAGACAAACATCATTGTTCTTGTAAAATCATTTGAAGATCCAGTAGTTGTAAATGGGAAAGATATTAAACTCTATACTTAATGTGCCTCTTCATTACTGAAGGTTAGCCGTCAGCTCTTTGGATTTGTCTCTCTCCCGTGCGAGATGGAACAGTCTTTCGATGGTGGTAATTCCAGTCCACTCCCGGCTGTTTCGCAGCCAAGATTTCCTTTTTTCGCCCAGCCCGTCTCTTGCCCTTAAGCTTGCCCATCATAATAAGCTGGAGTAGTTTATTTCTATCGTTCCTTAGTACGTAGCCGAGATACTCTATCTTGCGCCTCTTAATGGTAACAAGTATTTTTCGGGTCATATCAACACGCTGAAGCACGGTTTCAGTTCTGACCTTGTGGATCCAACTAATGCACAACATGCGACGGTAGCACCACATTTCAAATACTTGCAGGCGCCTCATAGTTTCCTTTTTTAAGGTCCATGCTTTTTGCAAAATGCGATAAAACTTTATACTGTGTGGCAAAAAAAATTGTTACGTAATTCATACACTTTTGCAATTTCTAGCTACGTTTTGGACAAGTAATAAAATACATTTTTTCTGCTCTATTTCTTTAAAATTTACTCAAGAAAGCAAGGCAACACTCTTTACTGGACTTTACTCTGTTAGACTTTACAAGAATAGCTAACTCGCCAAAGTTATGAGTTAGTAAGCCGTTTTTTATGCATTTTTGGTATCTATATTTTTCTTCAGAATGAACACAAGTAGGCGTAAGTTCTCCATTTTTATGTCATGTTCATTTATCTGGCAATTGTAACGTTTTGTTACTAAAGTCCCGAATAAGACAAGATGTTCAATTTATGAAAAGACTACTGTTTGGAGTATTTTTATCAAAGTTATTAAGCCACAAATATGCTTTAAAAGGTTTTATAGACATATTTATAAACATAACATAATATCACGCTCTTTTTTCAAAGAGATAGGAATATAAAACAAAAATTTCATCAGCCATGTAACAGAATGCAAGCCTGTTCATTTAGCAAGCACATATGTATTTCCAGAATCCGGGGATTCCCTCTACAGAAAATCCAGTATTATTTTACCCGACTTAATGATCAAACCTAAACCCCCTGACTAGCAGTTCAAACTACCGACGCAGTCCCTTTTTTTTGAACAAAATATAGCCCGATACTTGAGTTTTTAGTGTCAATGTTTGTCCCAATAGCAGCAAGCGGTCTGAATAATATCAACAATAAAAATTACTCATTAAATTGTTTCATTTATTCAACGACATCGTATACTGCGTGAAGAATCATTAATCGAGTGACACAGCACATTAAGGCAATACGGTGTTTTATGACGTCACACGAAAAACAGCCAGTCCCCATATTAATGCACGTGGAAAACAATTTATCTTGTTTGAGTTAATTTCTCGAAATAAAATTACTTACGTTGTACTGAATGCAGTGATTTATTCTCTTTCTTTTTATAGTATTTATACTGTAAGTATCGACATAATGTTTTACGCGTTGATAGCATTATTGATTTACGTAAATAAAACGTTATTTTATTATTTAATCAGGTTCAGCTTCAAATCATTACCATCTTGGTGGATAAAGTTTACTGCTCGGCATATTTAAAATAAATATAAAATGCAATAAACAAATAAAAGGCAGTTTAAAATAATAGGAATTTAATACCAAATTCATTTTTAAGATAGTCTTTTATGTACTTATCATAAAAGCTCTCAATAAATTTAATATATTCAATTACTAAAATAGCAATTGAATTAAATTATTAATCTTAATAAAATTAATTAATAACTCATTCGGATAAAATAATTTTCAATTAATTATATCGACGGTTTATACTTTGGTCGTTTTTAATAGTTGGTTTTTACACGTACATACATACGCCTTCTATCTCCCAAGGGGTTGGCAGAGAGGTTTTAACCACCCATTTTTCTCCATTTTTTTATTTTTGGTCTCATGTAACAATGGTCGACCCTGTTGCGAAATATCGGGCACAATTCCAGACTCCGGGCTAATACTGAATTTTATTCAACAGAAAAATCCAATATTACTTTACCTGACCCGGAGATCGAACCCGAGACTTCTGCGTGGTAATCCGTACAAAGTACCACCGAACCACAGATCAGTATTTTTCAGTAGTTGGTTATTCAAATTTTGTTACCCAGCTTACTGCTTTTTGTCAAACATAACAAAGACAATTTGTATCTAATCGACGTCAATATTTGTCTTCACACACTATTATAATTTACTGTTTAATATAATAATATTCTCGTCCTTTGATTTTGTTAGATTGTGTAATGTTTCACCAAAATGAAAACGTTGTGAATAAACAACGTTGCAATCAATTATTATTGTTAGCACTCAATCTAAATTATAATATATAAACTTTCAGCTAAACTCAAAAGAAAAGAAACCTTATATTGTAAATCATAAAGTTGATTTCATTAGATGTAGTAAATCATATGTTTACAAGACTTGTAACATTTAAGAGAAAATTTCTGTTACGTACGCTTTTCTAATACCTATGTCTATATTAAGCTTTGAAGTGGCTTTCACAAACTCTTATAAAATAAGTGTAAATGCGTAACCTTTACTTGTGCTTGGAGGTTAATCTTTTGATAGAAAACCTAAAATCGCTTTGCAACTGTCATATAAAGTATTGATCTCTTGAGATAGTTTTGAAACTGAAAATTCAATAGCTTTTATTGTTATATTTTATGCTACAGTTTCTTTTAAGGGACCTTACCACCATGTCTCAAATACACTGCCCATAGTGTTGAATTCGTACTTCAGAGACTATTTAAGAAATTTTGCACTGTTAATAAAAGAGACTTAACCTAGGCCGGGTTGCTTCTTGTTAATATCATGGAAAGAAGAAAATCAGAGTACAATCCCCGTGATTGAAAGTACATACAAATAACTGGCAAAAGTAATCCTTTGTAAGCCCCTTACATTTTATTTGTGTCAAAATGAGTATAAATTGTAAAAAACTGACATTTCACAATGCATTACTTCAAGAATAGCACAAATGGTGCCTTTGCTGTGGCTACTTACTAAGCTGAAATAGAATGATCGACTCGATATAAGAAGAAGAATGTCTTACCTGCCAGTTTAAGTCCGATGCGTTTTCCTAGGGGCTTGAATAATTCTATGTGCGTCCGTCGTAGTCCTCGCTCTGTGCACAAGCCTGAGTCCGTCGACAACGATGTTTGAGATTTGAACACTGCAACAAAGAGACACATTTTGTTATTAAAACGAACAAAATGATTACTTTATTTTAATGCTACTATTTTCAAACGACCAGTAAAGGTCTTATTTATAGGTTATATTTAAAATTCTCGTCGAAATGGCAACAGTTTCGCAGAACTGTTTCTTACACAGAACCAAACATAATCTAGTTAAACGTATAATACAAAATCTTTGACTACCCCTTCCAGAGAAATGGCATGATATATTAGTATAAACATTTATTACTTGAATGAGAAAGACCATTATTGGATTTACAGTCGAAAAAGCTAAAAACATTTAAGTTGAAACTGTAACCATTCATTTGCAGTTTTGTTAGTTCTTTTTCTAACTTGCAACTTGCAGAAAACATTTTTATACTAGAGTACAACGTCCACTAATTCTCTAAACCGCAGGTTTGCAACATCTAGGTTCAAAATACTCATGTACAGTTTGCCACAGGTTCAAAACATTTAACTGGTGGACGCACAAATCTCTAGCTGCTCGTTAGCACAAACTTTTACTGTAACTGCACTTGTGAACTGCCAACCTTCTCTTAAAATAATACCCTGGACCGTACCATGAATCGCGATAGAAATCGTTTACTATTATAAAATAGTACAAAAAAAAAAGTTATCAGGTTATTATCGTGCAGTTACAAATATCAGGGCAAAGATACCCTTTTAAATAATCACTTTACAGTAGGAGCAACAAATCCACTGCATTTTGTTTGATAAGTGATAAGACCGGAGACCTAATGATCTCATTTTATCACAGTAAATAATAATAATATTCTACCACATTCACACAGCGCCATCTAGCCCCCAATTTAGCAATTATATTTGCTTGTGTTATGGGTACTAAACAACTGATATACTACTTATATACATTTTTTTTTTGTAAATACATACATATTATAGATAAATTACACCCAGACACAGAATAAACAATCATGCTTTTATATTTTAATCATGACATTTTGCTATATTTGAGATGAGCCATGTTACATTTCTATAGCTTAAACTACAGTGACATCTATACTATTATATAAAACGCAAGAGTTTGTTTGTTTATTTGTTAGTTTGTTTGAACGCGCTAATCTCTAAAACTACCAATCAGATCAGATTTTTTTTTTTTTGTGTATGTTAGCCCAGTAACATCACGCTACTGGTGACGGGAGCAGAGCAGTAAACAAAGACATGGGTACAACCGCGTCGCGGAAAGCTAGTAAATAATATTAGACGTTAGCTTCTCAAAATTAAATTCCGTTTCATCAACAAATATTTGGTATATTTACGCGTATAGAAATAAATTTTAACTACAATAGAAAACTCGTAGTAAGAGCCACCGCCGCTTCGGTTTCAATAGTGACTTGTGGCACTTTACGAACTAATAAACGGGGACGAAGAATTTAAGTGTTATTATGACGGCCTATTGCAGGTTATTGGAGATAGAAAGTTTCCTCGTGCGGCATTACTGGTTATGTTTGCTGGTGTTATTACTTGATAACAGTGATTTTATATCAGTTAAGTTTTTGATAGGAGTCAAGAGGCCAATTAATTTTGTTTGTTGGTTCACGTTATTTGTATGAATACATACAATGACTTGCTTCTACAACAATTTGCTACCACTACTAATTTTAATATAATTTTGTTCCTATATTATTATTTATTATATACTCTTATAGTGTATTGATATGAAGCTAGAGATAAAAAATTGTAATGAGATTGAAGTGTCAAGCATAATAATGGGTTCAGGGAGGATGTTATTGAAAGAATAATAGAGCAACCACAGGATCTCCTTGCCCTCTACTCTGCTTTGGACTACAAGTCGCTTCAACGAGTTGTTCCGGGTTATATGGCCAAAGAACTTGAGTATTACTACGGTAGTCGATCCACACTGATTTCAGCATGAATGGGCCGGATCTTCCGGGGAAGTACTACCCTCTCATAGAAGATCGACTTAAGAGTAGTAGTATCCGTACTACTGCGTTTCGTTCGGTGAGTGAGAGCGCCGGAGGCCCAATTTCCTCCCTTTCCTCTTTCCTCACCTCCCTCATTCCCTTCCCCTAACCCCATTCCCGGTCGCCATAGTGGAGGCCACCATACCAGCAGTTTAAGACGATAGCTTTTGGTATAGTGGCCGCCACTTCTGGATTCCACTGACTGCTTACCATCAGGCGGAGTGGAGTCACTTTGGTAGGCTATAATGTAAAAAAAAAAAAAAGTATTCGTAATTGCGCAGTCGATGATAATCTTTCTATGATGTGAAGCTCTTAAGATCGATGCATTAGTACGATGGGCATTCCATGGAATACGAAGTAACCGTCTCCAGCATCACATCTCCAGAGCATTGATTTTTCTCCTTTCGATGATGATTGGAAATATATATAAAATTTCAAAATCTAAA
Source organism: Parascotia fuliginaria (assembly GCA_963082885.1). Taxonomy (NCBI): domain Eukaryota; kingdom Metazoa; phylum Arthropoda; class Insecta; order Lepidoptera; family Erebidae; genus Parascotia; species Parascotia fuliginaria. The sequence goes on along the minus strand of OY720176.1, from coordinate 19,206,099 downwards.
AGGCTGTAAACTATTTTGTTTTCCTTCTTTTTTTCACGGTGTCGAAGATAATTTAGTATCATTAATCAAACAAAACAAGAACACGGTAAACATTTTTTAAAGCAGGAAATAAAATATTGTACTTAGTCTCAACTTTGGTACGAGGTACATACTAACAGCGTTTTAACAAATATAATCAAATTAACAACAAAAGAAAATTAACTTGTTAAGTTTACAACGGCTTTTTATCTGTTAAGGAGTATGCATCTTTGTGTTTAGACTTAAAAAATGTCAAGGAAACAATTTGGTGCTTCCACCTACAGCTGTACTTTGTCGCCGCTATTGCTTACTTGTGAATCATGTAAGAAAAACAATTTTATATTATTTTTTGTGTTACGACTTTATTTGCAAAAAATCTATACCCCTCTATTCAAATAGAATTTTGGAATTTACTACTAAAATTGGCAGAAAAGGCAAAGGATTGCATTTGTCAAGTGTCTGCCATCCCAGAGGTTGCGGGTTTGATTCCGTTACGATCCAATATTTTACATAGTTTAAAATTATTGAATGTATGTATTGTATACTTTTAACAGTACATAAAAGTGTGGACATTTAATTTCCAACTTCTCCTTTTACTTCTGATTAAATTCGTTGCGGGGTCCAAGACAGTAGGTTTAGCAGTATCCGGGACTCCTGATTGTCAAAGCTCGGTGTTTCTTCTTGGATATCACTGTTAATCCTGGCTTACAGGAGTCACAGTGATGGGCATGTGGGTGGGATTGTCCCAGCAGTACTTGTAAGCTTGAGAAAAACCCCTACTACGTCCTAGAATGTTATATCCTAGTATTTTAATAAACACCAAAGTACATTCAAGCGGGTATGCACTTCTCGTAGTTCAAAGTTAGCAATTTCAAAGCACCTTGTAGAGTGAAACACGAAACACGGCAATGTGCATGAAAGTTCGTTTATTAACTGAGACGCATTCAATAATGATGCCTCGTGTGTTCATTAATGTTCGTTCAATCGCTGTATACGTTTACATGAGGTGCATTTATGGAGAAATCAATGTACTCTTGCAGGCGCTTTGTATAAAGGTTCTAACTTCATGTTTTAGAAATACTATTCAGCATACTACGTACTCGTATTCGCAGATGTCCAAATATCAAAGAATTAATTACTGTAATTAGTTTTCTATTATGTAAGCTTCAAGACTAAAGAATCGAAGTATATCGGAATAATTTAGTCATTATTGTCGAATGTGTACTCATTTCTTTACTACTTAAATAGTAATTACGTTTCTCTTGATGGTAAACTGTTGCGGTAGGCCAAAACGTTTGAAATTTTCCGTAAACATATTGATATGTTACGCATTCCCACCCTGTAAAATAAAAAGAAATTACAAAACCTGCCAGAACGAGTGTGAGATCCGTCTAAAATCTTTTTTAAACATTCTATCAGCAAATCCATGACACTATTTGTGCTGAGTCATCATTATTTGTAGTGCTGTTGTCATCTAAACTAATAAATAGAAAAGATTTAATTTTTTGTATGTTTGTTAAATTGTTTGCAACGATTTAAATAAAAATCTATTTTGCATTGAAAATTCATTTACCTTTAGAAATCAATAAATGAAGCGGGTAACTTATGCTATATTTTATAATGTATAACAAATATTTTCAGTCATTTTCAAAAAATTAATATTTTAAGTGGCTTTGTAAATCTATATTTTAAATATTTTCCGTAGGAGTTTGTTCTAAGATCGAATGAAACTTTTGATACCGAAGCGAAGCGAGGACGGACATCTAGGAAAGAAGTAAAAGAAGTGGCCTTAGACCAAGAGAAGTGGCAAAAATTGCACCAGTTCTACCGATAATTAGTCTAACTCCTTAAGTTATCCAGGTACTAACAGTTGATATTTATTTAAATATGTCAAGTAACTTCACCATTATATAAACAGGAAGAGTTTGTTTGTGTGTACGTGCTACTCTCTGAAACTACTAGTCAGATTTGATTGTTTTTGTGTATGATAACGCATTTCTTGAGGAAGGTTATAGGCTATGTAACATCACGCTACTGACGACGGGAGCAGAGTTGTAGCTGCAGACGCGCTGCGGGTAGCTAGTCTCATATATTTCCACGCTACCTGCACATACTTGGACCGTTTATGTTTTGAATTGTTGTTTGAAAATTTTAACGGCGGCTTCGCGGGTCGTTAACAAAACTTGACGTTTCATTTTGAAAAAGAAGGATTGCTTTTTATGCGTCTCTAATTTGCTATGGAAGATTCTCGTCTAACTTTTTCTCTTTCACAAATTTGGGTCTTGTCCTGCCTTTTATATAATTATTCTTATAACGAATGTCATTAATATTCCTAAAGTAAAAGCCTTTGTTAATGTCCTTTACGGTTTATCTCTTCTTGATGGAGATTGATTAGGTTTACATTTATTTTGAGGCTATTGAGTAATCTTTCATGTTTTGTGTTCTTTATTTTATTCATGAAAGCTTATTTAGAGTTCTTTTAAACGGAATCACAGACAAAAATTCTAAATTTCGGGTAATATTAACTGTCGTAGTGTAGCACAGATTTTTATTTGCTTGTATTTTGAAATTGCCTAACGTTTCGTTCGGTCGAGTTGCAAAACACTGCAATATGTTAGCCTATATTGCTGGTGCAATAAAGACCCTATTTTCATGTTAGATATTGTCGCAGTCGCAAGCTGTGAAAAACTGAATTGTACTACATTTTACTATATTCAAACTCAGAACAGTATTAAATATGTGCTCCATGTATTTAATTAGAATCATAGTCTAAAGGCCCTAGACAGGTGCCATAGATTTCTATTCTTTTCATAGAATAGATTAAAAAAATGTATGGCATTGACATAAGCTAACGACAACGTTGGCGTCAGCTTATGTCAATCCCATACATTTTAGGCCCTCAGGTTGTAAATAAAGGAGTATATTTTTCCATTACAGTCATACCTAATTAACAATTTATCTGATTAAGTACCTACTTAGAAGCTAAATATAACGTATAAAAGCTAGTCGGTAAGGTCACAACCCTAGAGTGGAAAATTAGCCAACATTCCTCTACATGTCATTTATCAAGAGGTCGAAATAAGAAATATAAACTTGAGTAAATTGCAAGCTCTCGTTAAAACCGCACTAAGGGTGGGGTCGCAGTTACAGCGACAAAAAAATAATTATAACAATACTATTGGTATTATTAATACTACTTGTCAACTTAAAATAGCATAAAACCCAAAATATCTCTGATATATGCTAGCCTAACATAATTACTCTGCCTGATGGTAAGCAGTCACTGGGGTTCAGGAGTAATCACTGGACACCATGACGGTTCATGTCCGATAAATACCCGGGACCAAATTTGGAAGTAAAATCAATTGGTGGTTAAAGGTTATTTTTATTATTAAGTAAGATTTTTTTAACTACTTTGATGGCAGACAAGTTATGGCCCACCACTTATGGTAAGCGGTAACCGCCGCATATGGACATGATTGTGCAATATCCAACAATTTAAGCATTGTGAGACAATTCCACGAAAACACAACCAAGTCGCGACCTACCGTAGGGAAAAGGAAGAGGGAGCAAAAAGGAGAAAAAAGCATAGGAGGGCGATTAGATCACTGGCGTTCCACATGATTCTTTAAAAATTTCCTTTAATAAAGATAGCAAACTGATTATTTTATATGATAATCTTTTTATTATTCTAAATTGTACAAATAACTATGATTTTATAGTAAATGAAGATGTATTTTATATTATTAAATATTAGTTTACTACATTATTCTGCAGCTATTAATTTAAATCATTTTTAATACAGCGCGAACATTTTTATCTAACCCGATCTCTTTCGCCGCCCCTCTTATAAAATCGCTAACACATCAACCCCATATAAAAAACACCCAGTGCATTTGGCACGCCGCATATCCACAATGTGCCGTTAAGGCATTCAGCTGACATTCACACCGCAAATACTCACATTTATTTCTGGTCACGAGCTTTAAACATTAATTAAAATACTTGAACCCCTTACGGTATAAATTAGGCCATGGGCTGTATATAGAGTTTATCTTTGAAGTGGCAGTTCAAATTCATTAATATGTTGTGTTAATTTTCAGCTCTACTTGTTTGTGAAATTTAAGGGCTGTGTTAAATTATGTTTGATGTTGGTTTGGCTGTAAGGAAACTCTTGAAACCTTATCTTGGTTTAACTTTGCCCTAACATCATAATGTATAATTTTATAATGATGAAAAAAAAATGGGCTGTATTCATTCAAAAACCTTTTATTGATAAGCCATACCGAGGTATTTAAAATCTTATCTATACTATTACATAAATCGTAAGAGTTTGTTTGTTTTAACGCGCTAATCACTGGAACTACCAGTTAGATTTGAAAAATTCTTTTTGCGTATGATAGCCCAGTTCTCGAGGAAGGTTATATAACGTCACGCTACTGGCGATGGGAGCAGAGTAGTAAGCAAAGATGAGGGTGAAACCACGCCGCGGAAAGCTAGTTCTAACAATAAAATATAAAGCAGAAAAGTGACAAACAAAATATTAAATGTCATTGTACAGTACCAAACATTCTATGGATGTTAAGATAGATGTATGGTGTGACAGAGGTGAACAATAAGTAGAGTATTTTTACGGTAGTAGATCTACGCTGATTTCAGCATGAATGGGCCGAATCGTCCGGGGAAGTACTACCCTCTCATAGAAGATCGACTTAAGAGTAGTAGTATCCGTACTACTGCGTTTCGTTCGGTGAGTGAGAGCGCCGGAGGCCCAATTTCCCCCTTCCTCTTTCCTCACCTCCCTCATTCCGTTCCCCTATCCCCATTCCCAGCCGCCATAGTGGAGGCCACCATACCAGCAGTTAAGACGATGGCTTTTGGTACAGTGGCCGCCACTTCTGGATTCCACTGACTGCTTACCATCAGGCGGAGTGGAGTCACTTTGGTAGGCTATAATATAAAAAAAAAAAAAAAAAAAAAAAAGTATGGGTCTGAAAAGAAAATTATGGTAAACCCGGCATTGAAAACAATAAGCAGCACAAAATTGACATGGAATTAATTATGAATTGCATGGACAAGCAGACATTAAACCACATCATACTTTTATAATCTTAATCTTTTCCAACATCTACGGCAACATGAGAGATAGTTTCATATTCATAACCGTGAACCACACGGCAATTAAAGCACTTTTAAAACAAAATTTTAAAAGAAAGATTCAACAAAAATAGCATAAATATTTTTAATGCAATTTGCATCGACCATTAAATTGTTTAAATGCGCACATTTTGCGCTACAGTACCTTCCTCTCCAACGTTTTGGTTGCACGCTTAAAGTAAAACTCTCACAATTTATTAACAACTTGTCTGCATAAATCTGCGGTTATAACTTTTGGTAATGAGTTAGAGCTGCACTCGTTTGTCCAACTTAAACTGTGCGAAGTTTACAAGAAAATCAATAAAGGCTGTACTGAGCTATTGTATATAGGCCTTTCCTTAAGTGCTAAATAAGAGGAAACGACTTAGAAGATTGGGATCAAGCAATGTTAGGAAATAAACATCTCTGCTGTTCGTATTAACCTTTTTGCCAAATGGTGTATGGTTCTTAGGTCAGGCTATTTCATTGAAATCAAATGCTTTAATTAGACATAACCATATCAATTGTAAGGAAAAGAAAGCTTAGTTAAGTTGTGTTTTCTATTGTTGTAGTTATTGTAACAGAGGGTAAGTATTAATAAAATTAAATAGTGAAATCTTGGCAATCAGTAGTGAAATTGATTTCGGACTAAACGGTTTTGTATTTGATACATTTGTTAGACAATTAAACCTGAAATTCTTTAACAGCGTAAGCTGATATAATATACTTACAAAAACCTTTAATATTATTTTGTAATTTAACATTGGTTTGCTTCATGTGTGTTTTTTGTGTCTAATAAGTATAACTGTTCCAAATTCATATTAGTTTCGCTCTTATTCAGTATTCGTTATCTCTTAATCAGTATTAACATGTCATTGTTCATGACAAACTTATATTTTAAATTAGTATTTGTTTTAATTGCGCGTATACTTATACGCATACATAACCAATTAGAAGATTACGACTCGTCATTGTTTATTGTAAAATCAACGGTCAACGTTATGTCGTTCTTATTATTCGTACAAACATTTTTCTGACAAAAACAAAGAACTTTATAGGTATAACAGAAAAATTCAACGGTGAAATAAACGCTTAGAAAGGATCTATCAGTATAACATATTGTAACAGAGAGAATGTAATCAAAAGTTTTAAAATATTATCAGAATTTCCACTGTGGCCGCAGCCCGCGCATCGTGCAAAATTATTAAAGCAATTTCATCGGCGCGACGAAAAGCGGTAGAGTTGAAAATCCTATCAAAATACCTTTCCTAGTATTGTTACCTCTTAAAATATAGTATACTTACTTGACTAACAAAGGGATGAATATTTTGTGTTTTGTGTACTGTTTAGTTTCAATCTTGAGCTTTTGGTTAACCACAATCATTTTAGTACTAGATAACTTTTTAAGACAACTCCTGCACTAAGGAAACCATATTTTACAAATATGCAATTAACCCTTTCATGGACACTACTGTAGACACAATAGATGTTTTATTGTCATCACGGCCATATACGTTTACTCTCCCGGAAATTATTAACGGACACAAGTATAGCCAAACTCGCAACAATTATCGCAAGAAATTTTTTAAAAAAATTAACCGTGCCCAGCAGCCTCACGTACTCCTAGAGTATCACATCTTTCGTCTGAGAATGTTTCACTTTTGCATTATTAAAATGTAGATATTTTAATAAACATAAAACATTTTTATGTTTAAAAAAATAAATATGCATTCTATACGCTGTCATTTCCCTAGATTTTAAAGTTTAATTTATATGAGTAGTAAAAGTTCAAAATCTTATTATTACCACTATAAGTAAAATTATTAATAATTATATTGTAGTGTACTTACTTAAAATGTTGATGCACATTATAAATTGAAATTTTTGTTAAACAGCAGCAAAAAACTGACGACTGACAAAAGTTTCATACAAACTTGCAACTCCTATTTTCCCACTTAAAAAGCTTGAACCTGTTTCTATCCATTGCCCTTCACCTTTAGCACGTCGTCCACCTTCTGAAACACCTTGCGTTTACCAGGTCATCAGACAGCTATTAATAAAGTTAACGATTTTAAATTCCTCCTTTATTATTCAAGTCAGCTGTCAAAAATATATTTACTTACACGCTGTATCTAAATAATCATCTATCTTACAAACTAAACATAAACAAAACAATTTTGATTAAAACAAATAGAAGTTCAAACAAAAGAAAGTCGGACCCATTCGTCTTTCATTAGACACTTTATTAATCCTTCGAACAATGCGTACGTAGTTTAAAAGCGGGACATGCTCTATAATCCTCGTTTACTCTATAGAAGTCCTACTATGAGAGGGGATCACGTAATCCATTACCATGGAAGAACGTGACTCTTTCAAATGGAACAGTCTGTAGGTAATTTTATTTACCTTCTTGACTCTGTTGAGGTTTAAGTTAGGAAATTCTGTTTTTTTTAGCCATGATGTAATAAATTTTTAATACACTTCACTGTAAAACATGCCTTTCAGGAAGCCGAAATTGTAATCTATTCCGGAGTGAATATAATGGCATGTATTAGTAGTATTGTCATAATTATTCCGGTTTTCAAGCCGGTTGATGATCGTAGTAAGACCACATTTAGAACTTCAGTAGTACGTATGCTACGTATCACCTTAGTGTGAACATCAATTCGTAGTATAGTGTAGTGATTTTGGCAAACTCTTCTGAGAATGGCAATGGACTTCTTTAGGTTGTATTTAACTAACATTAAATTTACCGTTGTAGAATGAAATACTTATTTGTTTCATGTAAAGAAGCGCATTTACGGTTCTAGATATAAAAAATCATGAAACAGATTTATTTCTGAGAAGGTCGGAGGCCCAAATTCCTCCTTTTTCTTTTTCCTCAGCTCCCTCAAATCCTTTATCTAGCCCACTCCCTTCATGGTAGGCAGCGGTTTCGCGGAGACCCTGGCATTGCATGAGCTATGTCGGCAATAAAAAAAAATCTTAAAAGTCAAGAACTTACAAATAAATCTTCGTTTTCAACAAAATAAAATTCAACACAGACAATGTACATAGTTAGAATCTTCTTATAACTTGCGCCCTCCATTCAACGAAAACTTGTTTCGTTTTGTTTGTCACACGAACTTTCCGAACTTTACGCGATGTAGTCGTCTTGTTAAATTTTTTATGCTAGCTTTACTCGTTGCAAGAAAAAAGTAGCTTCTTGTTTATTCTTGCACTGTTATAGTAATGAAATACAAAGTTTTCAAGATGGAAGAAAGGATATAGTTGGTGTTGAGATTTTTGTTTTATTTTCTTTTGTTTGAATCAAGTTACCAAATTCGTGGTGTTTGGTGGACAGGTTTTTAATGCTTTTCTGTGACTATGATTTGTGTACTCATACTATATCTATATTAAACGAAATAGCTCTAAAATAAAAACTTGAACATAACTTGAAGTTATTGGCGGCGGTCCGTAGTTAGCTATGTGTACACTTGAGGACATCTAACAAACCTTACTATTAAACTTAATATCTCAAAGATTACTTATTGACCTTACAATGTAATACTTAAAGAACTAAAACTATGTTTTTTTATTTCTTTAAATTATTGCTAATAATATTGAACTCTTTTTATGATTGAATAATTTTCAACTTACATTCATGTCGTATTTAAACATTTAACCTTGTTGTTCATTAGTATGCTTTCAGTACAATACTGGAAACTCAAGCTGATTCGAGTAATGAAGTGTATGAGGTATACTCGTATATTAAATTAACGCCTAAATGAGCTTAAACTGATTCAATAATCTAATACAACAGTCACTCTTTGAGCAGTTCTCCGTGGTCGGCAACGAGTTGGTTCTGTTTTCTAAGCATTATTACTTTCGTAATGCTTGGAAAACAGAGCCATCTCTAAAGGTTACGGTTGACACTTACTACCAGGTGCGTCTATGCTTGTTTTCCACCAAAGTTGTATATAAAAAAGTTCTAAGGACCATAACACAGGTTATATTTCCAACACTGGTATATGGTGTTTGATAAATCTTGCTATGTTTACTATACACGAGTAGTTTCTCACAGGAGTGGCAGCGTAAAATGTTTATGACATATTTTAGTTCTTTGAATACAGTCAAGGGCACTGTTTATTTTATATAATATAAATTAATTGTTGTACCTTATCGACGGTGAGGTAGGCGCACATTAACTCATAATAACCAGTACTCAATATGACCAAGATGTATCCCTGAAAAGAACCTAACGGGCTATATATTAAATATTACACACAAAAACGTTATTATACAGAAGTTATGTCCTGCCAAGATGTGAACAAAATTTTATTGTGTAAATAATTTTTTTATAAATTTTTGACATAAGATAAAATTGACCCAAATTCAAATGAATATTTTGGTCTCGTCCGCTTTACATGTATTAATAAAATTCTCATAAATAAATCCATAGGCAATCTGGAGTTACAGGGTGAAACATGTGGCTTTTACCGGAAACATGCATATAAAATACTGTAAAATTTACATGAAAACTGTAATAATAATATGTATATAGCTTTCGTGTATTTATGCCTAAATATATAGGAAATGACAGGTGTTTAGTATAAATTGCATTTATCATCATTGCCATTCGTCTGAAAACGTGTTATTCATTTACACAAAAAGTATTACCTATCTTCTTAGCGTGTCGATGGCAGTTACATTTTGTCAGACCAGAACTACAGATATTGCGTTATCTGTAGCGTCGAACAATTCCTGCCGAGTGCAGGTGTTTGAGCACGCAGGACATGACGTAAGGACGGTGTTCCATCGTTTGTGGAACGACACCGCATACACAGGTTAGGTTCATATCATCGATGAATCCCCACCTGACAAGTCTATCCTTGCTCCGTCCAACCTGAGTCCGAAGTCTATTTAGAGACTTCCAAGTCAGCCAGCTCATGTCCAGGAGGGATTTTCTCCGATGGAGGGACGAACGGTATAGTAACAGGAACACCATCCCGCGACAGCCTGAGTCTGGCCTGTGACCTTTCACCGGTAAGTGGGCGGACACGGGTGGCGAAACTGTTGCGACTTTTTAGCCCTTGCGGCACCGGGGTGTAAGCTTGCTTCGGATGTCGAATTTCTTTTTTCATTATGGCTCTCTCAATAGAGCTTGCCACCGCTCTACGAACCGCTGGAGGAGCAATTCCTGCTAGTGCATACAGCTTCGATACCGGTGTCAGATTCAAACCATCCAGTGATGATCCAGTGATGACATTTCATTCAAAGCCGTATCCACCAGCTTTGCGTATTACCTATGATATATGTTAATTATTACGTTTAACATAAAAGAACTACGTGCTTTGGTTTCAAAATCAGTATCTTTGAATGGTTTTGATTTCATTGTTAGTACAGCAGCTTTTTTGGTAAACATCCCAAACAAAATGTATTACTGTTCTTGCTGGCCTATACCCTCATACGCCTCTCCATGACCATACTCACTTCTCGGTCCATAGCCGATGTAATGTAATAGATAATAATTCTTGTTAACCTGAGACACAGGAACCATCCTAGTTCAGGTAACACTCCGCCATAGTATATTTTATTGTTAAACAATTTATAAATATGTTTACGAGTACTTTCCTCAAACCTGTATTGTACTATGATGAGAAATAAAGGATATTTATTTATTATTTTTTTATTCCAGTGAATTATGTTGCCAATACAAGGTTAAAACGTCTTCTCATAAAATGGTAGCTTGAGTAATAATCACCACGCTGCAAGTGGATTGAAGAGCTGAACTCCGTAAGGAACTACCACCCTTGCCCAGTTTTCATTCCAAGACCTTGATTATTAAATTATACTGCGACGGAATTAATACAAATATGATAAAGATGAGACTGCTCAACCAAATCTACAAATGTCTATAGCATTTTAGATCCTTCACTTACTATTGTACAAGATGGACAATTACGAGCAGATACCGATAGTAAACTATTAATTTATTGCCAACGCCAATATTTACCCCAGGGGTGCATGTACGTGACTTTAGGCGTCTTCAATAAACCATTGTCGTTAAGGAATACAGCGTAAGCAATATAACAGCATAATAGCTATGCTAAGTAAGAACAATCACCCTGATAACCAACCTAATTTGGGTTTTAGAAGGTGCAAAATCATTTACCTCTATTTTTCGGTGGTACTGTATACGGATTACTACGCAGAGGTTGCTGGTTCGATTCCTGCTCAGTGCAAATATTTGTGTGCATGAACATGCCTATTTGCATATATATGAATGTATTTACAAATAAAAAATAAAAAAAGTAAGTATGTTTCGCCGCGTTCTAGAACCTATGCCACAAGATACAACGACCCAATATATGCTCACTTTGTACGTTGTTGTGTTATTAAAATATATTTATTTAATAACTATTATGTTATTATGAAAAAATAATAATACCTAATGGTACATACATATAATCATTAATATGTCAAGCAAAAATAATAGTAACACTACATCGGGCGATGAAATGTGAAACAAATTAGTAAGGCCTAGTAATTTGAATACAAGTCTTTACATAAATAATGTCAAAAAAAAAATTAAAAAAATGAAATATGTCAAATAAACTAAAATTATGTCCAATGAAACAAATTTAGGTATTTCAAATTAATAAAATTGTTGAATTACATGTCTAATACCTAAGTCAAAAGAAAATTTTGACTTTTTGTGTTTGTGCTTAGATACAAGTACAACACTTTATAAGACAAGTTAAATATTTTTTATACTAGTTTATTAACTTTAGCTATTGACTTCCTTTGAACTTTCTATAAATTGTAGCTATATTTCAAACACGCTTACAAAAGTTTTCAAAAGGCGAAAAAATAGAATTATCTACTTCCGAGAAACGTTGCGCAGGACGTTAAGCTTGGTTTGAGAAAAGGTTCAACAAAAATGTATACACCTTATCAGAAACAATGAAGCAAATCATATCACAAGATACTTTCCTTATAATGTATTATATTATAGCCTCTGCCCGTAACTTCGTCTGCGTTAAATTAGAATTTGGTGCATATTTTGGCCAATTAATATAAAAATTATAGATTATGTTTTATTCAGATGTATAAGCTAGGTATATTACTGTAAACTTTCATCAAAGTTGAGTAGTGTTTACCCTTTTGACTGCGTACGAAACTGGGGTTTTGTAACCAGTTACGATCTAAAACTTTTTCGTATTTGTACGAAACCAGTTACGACGGCATACTTTTTAGCCTTGTTCAAACTACTCAGCAATATGTAAATTCACTTAAGAACTAACTATAACTGGTTTCGTACAAGGACGAGAAAGTGTAAGACCGCAACTAGTTACGAAGTCCCAGTTTCGTACACGGCCGAAATGGTTTTTACTTGAAATAGTAACAAACATCTGTATCTCTACAAACTTTTAAAATATCTTCTATACTAAAAGCTACACAAATACAATATACAAATGTGTATCCCTATTTGATCGTACACTTTTCAATCACAATCCCCTAGAGTCACCTCATGGCTGCTATAAAACTCCATAGTCATAAAATGAGTCACAAAACTGTCTATTATGACACCACTCACGTCTTATACGTGACTTTACGTACTTTTCTTTTTAATTAAATTCCTTTTTCTACATCGTGAAAAGTTTTATCAGATACTAGCTGCGCCCTGCGGCTTAGCCCGCGCGAAAATTGGTATGTGTCTAATTAATGTAACTCGGCAATCAGAGTGATTTTCGGGATAAAAAGTAGGGTATGTCCCGAAACCAAATCTATCTACATGCCAATGTTCATCGAAATCGGTTTACCGGATTAAATTTAATATGGTGATAAGTATTCTTTCTATAGTTTTCTTTCATAAGAACCTTCTCCTGAGGCCCTAGACAAGTGTCAAAGATTTCTATTCTATTCATAGAATAGATACAAAAATGTATGAGATTGACATAGCATTGGCGTTAGCTTATGTCAATCCAATACATTTTTTAATCTATTCTATGAATAGAATAGAAATTATTGACACTTGTCTAGGGCCTCTGACATTAACAAACACCACAAAAAAAGAATTAACGAAATTGATCTAGCCGTTCACGCGTGATGTCATGGACAAGGGAAATAAGGATTCATTTTTAACCGACTTCAAAAAGGAGGAGGTTATCAATTCGGGTCGTATGTTTTTTTTTTTTTTTTGTATGTTTGTTACCTCATATCTCGGTCATTTATGAACCGATTTGAAAAATTTTTGTATATATAGATAGTAGAACTGTAATGTTTATTTTACAGATTAAAAGTAGTAATTTGTATAAAGCTTTTCGCTTTAAGTGGGTAATGTCTGGCAATCTTATGAAAATGATTGCAATTATAGTCATAAATTTTGATTGTAATATTATATATTATATATGTATATTGTTTTCAATTTTTATTAATCTTATAACCCAAAATCTTCAGTGCTCGTATCATCTATGCCGATGACTTGCAACTTTATTCACACGAAAGGGTAGACTGTTTACATACGACAATTAATAAAGTGAATAATGATCTGGACTATATCAAGAGCTGGTCAGATAGATTCGGTTTGATGGTAAATCCCAGTAAGTGCCAGGTCATTATGCTAGGCAGTCAAAATATGCTACGTAAAGTGGATACTATGACGCTTCCAAAAATAGCTTTTGGTGGTTGCCCTATGGAGCTGAGTGCTACAGTCAAAGACCTTGGTCTGTACATTGACTCTGCTCTAAACTGGCAGGCTCAAGTAACATGCGTTAGTCAAAGGGTCACTGCTACCCTACGCGCTCTTTATCGCCTGAAGAACTTCCTGCCATCCAAGATTAAGGTGACACTTGTGCAAACTTTAGTTTTTCCTCTAATTGACTATGGTGACGTATGCTATTTAGACCTGAATGCAGACCTTCTCAACAAATATGACCGTCTTCCCAATAAATGCATTCGATTCATTTTCAATCTTCGTAAGTATGACCACGTGTCTACATATCGCTCGCAACTAAATTGGTTACCTATTCGTCAACGCCGTAGCATGCGTACTCTCACTGCTCTCTATTCTTTTCTAACTTCTCCCACTCCTCCCTCTTACCTAATGGACTCCTTTCAGTATTTATGCAGTAACCATCATAAAAACCTTCGTTCTTCTAATAATTTACTTCTACAATGTCCATCCCACTGTTGTAATTTCGTATACTCTTCCTTTCCTGTCCAATCTATCCGTCTGTTGAATGCGCTCCCTCTTGAAATCAGGATGTCCACTAACCGTTTTACATTTAAGGTGAAGGTGCGTGAACTTCTTTTAAATAAAAAAGCAGACTCATCACAATGATTCAGATCAAATATATATTATTAAGTTTATGTATATGTGTATATTTATATTTTATATTTATGCAGGTATATTTTTGAACTTAAGGCTATGTATGTGTATGTATGATTGTATGTATGTTTATTTAGTATTGTAACTCCTTGTGATAATCTCTTCATACTGTCTTCAGATACCTATTTTGTTGTTCTCTGCATCACCCATAATGGTTGACTGGTAGAGAATGCCTCAGGCATTAAGTCCGCCAATATACTTTGTATATGAAGTTTTTAATAAATAAATAAATAAATAAATAATATTTTAGACTATCTTGCCGCGGCACGGATTCACCCGCGTCTTTGGCTACTGCTCTGCTTCCGTCGCTAGTAGCGTGATGTTAGATAGCCAATAACCTTCCTCGAGAACTGGGCTAGCATACGCAAAAATAATTTTACAAATCCGACTGATAGTTCCACAAATTAGCGCGTTCAAACAAACAAACAATCAAACTCTTTTATAATAATTTGAGATTTGAAGAACTGTCTAGTTAAATTTAGTTTTTAAGTTTAAATACCAACTCTAGCACTAGAGGAAAAGATAGGTAGGATAGGTATCATGGGGTACATAACAAACACCATAGCGTATATGTCACAAAGTACACCCAAACTCAGTAAACTTATTTATAAATTAAAACATTTTTTGAAGTTCAATCGTGCTTCAAAAAGCAAAACTAATAGGTCATCAATGAATTGGTTTTAAATAACTTCATTAAATTTATTGGATGTTAAAGCAAATAAATTATTCAAATAGCTACTAATAGGCTAACTTATACTGAGAGCCCCAGTTTCAAGTCAAGAGGCTGTTCGTACTGAGATGTATGAATAAAACTTCTACGATAAAATTTCAAATTAGTTCGCTTTTGCAGCGATAATAACTTATGTTTGTAAATTGTAATATTGCGTAAAATACATTTTTGACATATTATCAAGAATATATTTTACCGAATATTACAATTTACTTAATGCAGTTGAATTGGGTAAGGTAGCAGTAACATCTTAGAATGTTACTTGAATGTATTTCCAGGTATATAGAATTGACAATCAAGTCACGCAAAGCCATCTCTCAGATATTGTAGTCGTGAAAATGACATCAATATCATTTTTGACGTTATATCTTTGTACCTAAGTACTTAAGTAGGTAATCTCTTGAATTTAACTCAGTTTAGCCATAAAATAATCCTAATAAAAGTATACCATAGAATTTTACTCACTTTTCAGTATTCGGCAAACTTTTTTTCATATAGTTTTTTTTTTATAATTTTAGAACTTCCAACTGTTCATCATCAGCTAAACTACAGTAACTTTGGTAGACACACAACCATAAAAAAATAAGATTATGTTGTATAAAATAGAACATCTCGTCTAATAAAATGTCCTTTCTAAGCCAATGGTTCTGTTTAGATATAAGCCGGGCTGACGTTTATGAGACGATAACATATACAATGACGTATAGCTCTGTAAAAAAATAGCCAGACATTGTGTTATCGAGTTTGTTCGTTTGTTTGTTCAAATCAAATCAAATGAACTCATAATTCATTTGTATAGAATGTTGGTAACAAAATAGATATGTTTTCAATTTATCCTGACCCTTATACAAACTACCAGAATTTTGGCATGCAAATTTATAGTTTAGTTACATTATTAAATGTTCGTTTACATGCGAAAACATTAAAATAAATGTCAAAAAATTTTAGAATTTGAAAATAACAATAGATGATTACAAATTATAGAAATATTCAATTTTATTAAAAGACAATGTCAATATTGCGATTTAATTAAATAAATTTAAAAGATACAAATAATAATAAATATAGATTGCAAAAAATTTAGTAAATATCTATCTAAATCGTGGTGAGGCACAAAAACTCATTTAAAGAGTAGTAGCATTTATCTACTAGTAAGGCTGTAAGTTTCTTTCTGAAAGTATGGATAGACTTGTTTTATATGGTATCAGGTATTTTACTCATACCAAACACACTTTTTTTGAGCAAACTTGTGTTATGCTTATTATTTTCTAAAAGATTGTTTGTTTGTTAAAACGTACTCCTCTCCCTTCCCCCTCCCTCCAAATTTCAAGTCGCTAACTTCAAAAGCAAAGATCATTCCATACAATATTTCATCCCTGATTTCAGCCCTCTAAGTCCCCTGTTAAAAAAAATATGAGGATATTTTTTATTTAAATAGAAGTATTCCAAAACTAAATTTCAAAACTGTAAGTTAAAAATGAAGAAGTTTCATACAATTGTTTTCATCTCTTTTCACACACCTAGAGGATGAATTTTAAAAACCACTGGTTTAGCAAATTAAACTAAACTATTGGTTTAACAAAAGGTCATTAAGATGGTAAATCAACATTTTTCAGGATTTGTTCTCGTTTCGTCCCAAGTTTTCGTCCTACATTTCTAAAAATTCTCGTTTCGTCTCATATTATTTTTTACTCTCGTTTCGGACTACTTTATAAAATGTTGCATAAGTAGAGTCAGAGAAAAAAAAAAAAGGAAATTACAAAAATCTATCAAAACATATGGCTTACCCTAGGCTGGCTGTCTCAAAAGTAGAACGATAAAATTGTGGGAAACATATTATAAACGGATCACCACGTAGTAAAATCATCTTGAATCTATGTCTATGTTTATGCATAAAGATCAAGTTGGAGGAAGAGGCAGTAAAATGTTAAGATGGATGCATAGATAAAACTTTTATATAAAAGTATTTATTAATAAGTCACAATTCGAATCTCAGTACGTTAAGAGAGAAGTTTATAATGTAAAAGAAGGCCTATTTAATTTACCATTATATAAGTACCCACAGATCTTTTATTAATAATTTAAAATTATTAACATACATAGACCGCTATATGTATAGTCGACCATAAAATTGCTTTACCACCCTTAGAGCAAATGTCGTTTGCATATCACAAAACAATAATATCTTCAATTTCTTGCTAGTTACCTCAGTACAGTGACAGTTGTCACTGTTATATTGAGTCTCATTAAATTTTAATTTTATTGGTAAATTTTGTAAAAAATGGTAAAGCAAGTATGATGTGGTCAACTAACCATATAGCAAATAAAACTTTAAAATAAACATGAAACTTTTAACTATAAATATGAACCTCTTAGGAATTTTTCAAATTTTACACAATTACGGTAGTAGATCCACGCTGATTTCAGCATGAATGGGTCGGATCGTCCGGGGAAGTACTACCCTCTCATAGAAGATTGACTTAAGAGTGGTAGTATCCGTACTACTGCGTTTCGTTCGGTGAGTGAGAGCGCCGGAGGTCCAATTTTCCTCCTTTCCTCACCTCCCTCATTCCTTTCCCCTTACCTCATTCCCAGCCGCCATAGTGGAGACCACTATACCAGCAGTTTAAGACGGTGGCTTTTAGTATAGTGGCCGCCACTTTTGGATTTCACTGACTGCTTACCATCAGGCGGGGTGGAGTCACTTTGGTAGGCTATAATATAACAAAAAATAAATATTTTTTTTTAATTTGCGTACTTCTAATGAATTAAACAAAAATAAAAATATGTCACATACATTAATCATACCAGCTACAGTAGAGAGATAATTCATTTGGTGCCTTTAATTTCCATGTTATGTTTATAAAGGAATCGGCATCAACATATAAATTATTATTTTTTAAAGGTTTAAATTGTGTATTTCCTGCCACGGTGTCCAAGGGTCGTTGTTTTATATTTCTTATACTTTAATCCAAGTATTCTCACGATTTTTCCTTCATCTAAAGTCAGTAATGTCTAAGATAAACGTACATATAGATTTAAGACAGTCACATTGTTAGTTGCCTGGATTCGAATCGAATCTACAACCTCGTGTATAGAAAGCAGACACCATAACCACTAGGCCATTACGACATATTGGCTGACGACTGGGTAATGCGTCATGGAGGCATAATACGGTAGTAGATCCACGCTGGTTTCAGCATGAATGGGCCGGATCGACCGGGGAAGTACTATCCTTTTACAGAAGATCGACGTAATAGTATTCATAGTTACTATTTCGTTCGGTGAGTGAGAGTACCGGAGGCCCATATACCGCCTCGGTCCACTTCCTTTCCTTCCCCATCCCCTTATCCGTGGTCGGCAACAGATTGATTGTGTTTTTTAAGCATTACCACTTCTGCAATGCTTGGAGAACACAGCCATCTCTATAGGTTACGGTTGTCACTTACCACCAGGTGGGCCGTGTGCTTGATTGATAATTCGACAACACGTTTTTTTTTTCACTGTTCTTTAACAGCATTTCAAACATATTTACAAAATGAGTACAAATGTTACTGTTATTGTTACTGTTACTGTCCAAATCATCCCACTGCTGGGCAAAGACCTCACTCCACGACTTCCATTCTCCCTGATTCATAGCAAGTGTGTACAAATGTAATTTCATTTAATTTTAGACAAGACAACGCCTTTTGAGTCAGCTAGTACATTGTTAAAAATAAGATTAGTTAAAATATTTTATTTGTTATAAGTTTTATGCTGTCTGTACAAAACATGTTGTAAAATACAAGATTTACCTCACGAGACGAATCGGGAACAAAAAGTGGGACTAAACGAGAATAAAATAATAAATTACTAATTTATATTCTTTTCGAGACGAAATGGGAATAAAATCTAGGACGAAAAGAGAATTATTGTGTGGGACGAAACTTTGCGGGACGAATCGAGAACAAATCTTTTCAGTTTACTACTTCTATTACCGACGCCATTTTAATCGAGTTTGCAGTTCTTATTATTGAGGGTGCACAATCGTAAAGGGGACGGTAAGGAACTTGATAGATCTGCAGCATTACAGAGGAGAGGCCATGCAATATATTCGCTCATCAATAACGATTTACTATGCAATCAAGGCGTTAATATAAACCTGATTATACAATTAAGCAAATGTAATGTTGATCTCATGTTTAAAATGAAATGAATGTTGTTGTTCTTCGTAGTCTCTAAATATTGGTAGTATAAAGACAGACAGGAAAAAACAGACACTTTAGTCTCTGTTTTTTAATGTCTGTTTTTCCGTCATACATACACAACGAATTTTTGTTACAATATTTTTCAAAAAGTTTTTAAATATAAAACATACGTATTATATTTCCTTTTAAACTTGTGACAACAGCCGGTATAATATGGTCGAAACGACAAGCAAAATAAGGTATGTAAATACGTAGTGTATTGCCTGAGTCACTTTGCATGCTACTTAAAATTGTAACTTACATAAATTGTAATAACCAGGCGCATAAAAAAAGTGACCTGAGTTTCTTGCCAGTTCTTTTCATGGCTCTATTTATTTATTTATTTAAAAAACTTAATGCACATGCGTACACAGGCGGACTTAATGCCGTAGGCATTTTCTACCAGTCAACCAAGGTGATGCAGAGATGAACGAAGTAGGTGAATAGAAGTTATAACATAAAAAGAAAGATAAGGCTCTACTTTGTCAGCGAACTGGCTGTAGGTTAGTTTGCTGACATTTTGTAAACTTTGACGTTCATAAGTGTTAATTTAATTAACCTATATGAATAAACATATTTTCATTTTCATTTTAATGCATGATCGCGTAAATTTTCGTATTATAGTAGAAAAGTGACAAACTTCAACTATTTTTTTTTATACGCCTTTAATAGCAAGCAAACATACGACCCGCCTGATAAGTGGTAAGTTGCAGCCGTAATCTATAGAGATGACTGTGTTTTTCAAGCATTAAGAAAGTAATAATGCTTTGAAAACACAACCAAATCGTTGCCGACCACGGAGAAAGAGATGAGAAAGGAAAAGGGAAAAGGATCAGGACTGAGAAGGTACATGGGATGCTGGCGCTCTCACTCACCGAGCGAAACACATTAGCATGAAAACTAATATTCTTACGTCGATTTTCTTTGAGAGGGTAGTACTGCCCCGGTCGATCCGGCCCATTCATGCTGAAACCAGCGTGGATCTACTACCTTTATTAATAAAATATATCGTAAAAACTTATTATGTGTAGTTGGAACAAATTACTAAATAAGTAAATTTAACGTCGTATTTTAAATCAAACCATATTTTGATCAGTCGTAGCGGATTAATCTATTTTAACTCCTCCCTTGTCCATACGCATTTAAATTTCCCAGAAATAATATTAGAGTTTTAGAGGACAAAACCCCGCTTTTATAATTAGTCCCCAAGCTCGTGAATCATCAAACATCCTGCCAGCTAAGAGGAATTCATAATGCGTGAATGACGAAACAAACGACTTATAGGCTAAAAATAATTTATTTAATGGATTCAAAAATAAATGATTAAAAGTTCAGTGTTTTTTTTATTGTTTTATAATAAGTACAACGAGATGCCACATGTACATCGTGTGAAGGCTTTATCGCTAAAAGCAATTTTCTCTAATCAGTCTTTGGATGGACAGTTAAGGAATTGTATACGATTTCATAAAAATAAATTATAATTTACTAGCTGCGGCTTCGCCCGCCGGCAAATGGTTTAATTAATTTAACTTGGAAACCAGACGGATTTTTGGAATAAAAATTATTGTTACTACTCAGCGCCTAGACGGCTGAACCGATTTTGATGAAAATTGGTATGTAGATAGATCGGGTGCCACGCTGCGAAAAGCTATTTTATAAAATTAGTAGGGATTATGAAAGCTAATACCATTAATACTAATACAGCTAATACCACTACCTAATAATGTGCTGTTTTGTTATATTGTTTACGTAATTATGTAATGTGCAATAAAGAATATTAAATTAAATTCTATACCAATTAACAGCAAATCTATTCATCACCATATCAGCCGAAAGACATAGACCTCCCCCAATTTTCGCCATCTTGGCCGGTCGCGAGCCGCCCTCATCTATTAATCTATTCATATTTAAAATTATTATACGTGCTCAAATTTTAATTCTAAAATATTTTAACCTTTATTACCTTATCCCACACCTCGTATAGGTACGGAAAGAGAGATGGCTTTTATTCCAACAATGGTATTTAATTCTTTTATAATTAGCGCAGCGATGTGTTGACTGTGAAAAATGTGTCTGTGAAATTACTGCGTACGTGAGTGATTTTATAATGTATTGGTAATTCAAGAGCTTCATGTTTTGCTTTGTTATTGTGCACGTTTTTATTGCCTTAATTAAGGTTTGAAACTGGATAGGTTATTACTGTTTTATGTATTTTTACTATTGTTATGCTTCTTGGTAATGCGAATAAAATCTTATCAATCGCAATGTTTCTTAGAACGGCAATGTAAATATTCATGACGTTTATTTAAGCGTATTTTTTTATTATTTTTACGTTCTTGTTCATTATGGTTACCTATTTATACTTAAGTTTAATTTAATTCAATAAATTAAATATGTCAAATTGGTTATAATTTTACGTGAAAGTTACAGACGTTTACTTGTGTCTATTTTAAAGTATGAATAAAAACAGTAGCTACTTAATCTAACCTAAGGAAATTAGCAAATAACCCAATCTTCTCTTCTACAAACTTCTAGAAAGAATTTCTTAATCGTATTTAAAGCACTTAGCGACTCACGCACCAAGGACAATGAGTGCAACGTGATGTCCGTTGGTTCTGCTGACCTCGCTTCCATTTGTACGCCATATTATTCGTCATTATTGTCTTTGTTTGTCAAATTAATTATTTCTTGAAGTTACATAATTATTATAATTAAACTATCTCTTATATTTGGACTTGAAAATAATACGTAATCTACGCAGGCCAAATAGAACACGACAACAACAACAACACGACTTCTGAAAACCAAGACTAGCAGTAAAAATACCTTTAAGAACACCGAGTTATGACACTTGGGAATCCAACGCGGTGCGTTTAACGTACGTACTCGAACGACGTACGCTATACGCACCGCGTCAGCAGTAGACATCTTTCAGCTATAATAATGTACTTAAAAAAACAGTCGATTATAATTTACAAACTTATTAAAATTTTCAATTTCAAGTAATAAAATAAGTTTGTCGTGAAGTAATAAATACAGTGAAAACAGATCTTCAATCCCATAGCAAATTAGTTTAATGGGCTTACTTTGTCAAAATAATTTAACAAATTAATAATTCATCTTTAGTATTCAACTTGATGTTTTAGAATGATTTAAATTGAGATGGATTGGGCTTCAAGTTACAGAAGTATTTTACTGAAAAATTACGTAGTTTATTATCTAAATATTAATTGATATTCATTACTGTGCTCAAACTGGAAACCGATCCTAAACAGTTTCGAGCGACATCTCTAGGGTTCGAGCTAAGTGGTTTATCAACTACGCTATATGAAGTATTAATAATAATAACATAACTACACAAAGATATCGAGATCCAAAGTAAGCTTATAATTTTTATAGCTAGTGGTGTGGGTTCGAAAATGAGAACTAACATATTATGTAGGTACGTATATACTTGCTTTTTTCTAAATACGTTCAAATATTGTATACTAACCTGCCGTGGCGCGGTTTCATCGGCGTCTTTGCTTCCGTCGCCTATCTAACGCGCTAATCTTTGGAACTACCAGACGGATTTGAATAATTTGTTCATAATAGCTCAGTTTTTGAGGAAGGCTATAGGCTATTCACGCTACTAGCGACGGTAGCAGAGCAGTCAGCAAAGACTAGGTAGAAACCGCTCCGCGGGCAGCTTGTCTATTATAAGATTAGATATAGCTATGATTATTGTTCATGTTTGTTATCATCTAAGTAGTACACATTTTAATTAATAATTAAAATATTAATTAATATTAAAAAATAATTATTATTAATTAATAATTAAAATGTGAGTTATTCAAAAACATAATATATTGTATATCCACCTTAAGTAAGGTGATCAATGGTTATGCATTTTCTGGATAGGAAGCAGCTTTATTTTTCAGTAGTACAAGAATGAAGTACTCAACATTTATTTTGACTAATATTAATAATACAGAATCCTAGAGAAAACCGTTAAGAAGTTGTTCTTAGTTGCGCAGAAACTCGTTCATCTCAAAACACTGTTACAATGAGGTTTGTTGCAAATGGGCAAGCTACCTCAAAGTAATAATTTACCGTTTCAAGTTTAACAGATATTTTAGTGTGTAGCATTTTAGTTTGTGCTAAAAGGTAAAACGGTTTCTCAAAGATACAATCATTGCAAGTGAACAATGCAACTACGTTTTAAAAGGTTATTATAATTATTTAAATGTTGCTGTGATCTAATAATAAGACAATTACCGCTTTTATAGCACGTGGTAGTAGATTCCAAATTGGGCAATAACTAATATAACTATTCTTCGTTATGTATATTTATTAAGTTTACTATTACTATTTAGATATTACTTTTACGTCGATCTTCTATGAGAGGGTAGTACTTCCCCGGTCGATCCGGATCTACTACTGTAAAACTTATGATGCATGATTTTCTTGCATGAGAAAAGCTGAACTCATAACAAAAAATGTAATAAAATCGCCAAATTCTTGAAAGAAAGAAGAGTTCTTCACTCTGTATTAGAGATATAATAGACTAGAACGAAACAGTAATTCAAATTGGTTATTATTGTTATCTTAAATACTAGTTTATTAGCAACAACAGTAGATATTATAGATTATTCAACAATAATAAAAATAAATTGCCCAAATAGGTATCTGAACTTACACAAAATGCTAACAGCAACAACTGTTCTTCTCATTGTTATCGAAAACTAAACATATTATTTGACCCAAACGATCTTCAGAAAAGTGAACTTATTATATTCTACAATAATACTAGCTTTTGTTCACGTACAAGTAAATACGACATGTTGTCCCGAGATATTGTCCTGAGTTATTAAGTAGCCTATGTCAAATAGAGCTTTACCATAATCTCTATATTGAAGCTCAAAAAACTTTTGGCTTCTTATAACTTCGGAAAATATACTTTTATGTCTAAATAATAATAATAATAATAATAATTTTCTATCACATTCACACAGCGCCATCTAGCCCCAAATTAAGCAATTATATTTGCTTGTGTTAGGGTACTAAACAACTGATATACTACTTAAATAATTATTTTTTTTGTAAATACATACATATTATAGATAAATTACACCCAGACACAGAACAAACAATCATGCTCATCACACAAAGATTTGTCCTGGGTGGGAATCGAACCCACGACCTCCGGCTTAGCAGTCAGGGTCACTAACCACTAGACCAACATGCCAGTCAACTATTAATAACGGGTGGCGCAAAAGTAAAGACCCTATTTGGTTCAGCTATAACATTTTTTCTAAATTAGAAAACTAGATTTAGATTTTTTTAAATGTATATTTGTGCCATTAAATTTCGTACCATTAGGATTTAAAGATGATGTCTTTTAAATGGTGACCTCCAGAGTTGATACACATTTGAGCCCTATTTATGACATTTTGCATAACTTGCCGTAACACTTCCTGCGTTTCCATTTCCATCTCTCAGGGCATGTCAATAAGCAGAATACTCGGTTCTGGGGCACTGATAATCCGCGCATTATTCAAGAAACACCTCTACACCCACTAAAAGTTACTGTATGGTGTGGCATCTGTGTTGACAGAGTGATCGGACCCTATTTTTTCGAAGACGCTGGAGGCAATGCGATTACTGTCACTGGAGAACGCTACAGAACCATGTTACGTGAGTTTTTGATACCCAGTTTGGACGAATTGGGGCTGGAGCACATCTGGTTTCAACAAGACGGCGCTACGGCACACACAGCGCGCGACACTATGGACTTAGTGAGGGACGCTTTTCCAGGCCGAGTTATCTCTCGTTTTGGCGATTTGCCTTGGCCTGCAAGATCACCCGATCTGACCAGTCCAGACTTCTTTCTTTGGGGTTTTTTGAAATCTCGGGTGTATGTGAACAAGCCACAGACTCTCGCAGCTCTAAAAGAAAACATTCGTCAAGAAATAACGAACATATCGCAGGAAGTGTTACGGCAAGTTATGCAAAATGTCATAAATAGGGCTCAAATGTGTATCAACTCTGGAGGTCACCATTTAAAAGACATCATCTTTAAATCCTAATGGTACGAAATTTAATGGCACAAATATACATTTAAAAAAATCTAAATCTAGTTTTCTAATTTAGAAAAAATGTTATAGCTGAACCAAATAGGGTCTTTACTTTTGCGCCACCCGTTAGTTACATGAATATCCTCCAGCCTATTGTGTTCTTGTCCCCCGCAACACAGATCTTGTGCTCTTTTTGCAAGTTATTTTAGAAAATAATATCTTGTGTTTTACACAATTGTAGGGTTTGCAGGATTTGTTAAGAGGCGAGAGAGCCGCCTCTTGAATCTAGATTCTTGAAATAAAATATACGACTCAGTATCAATAAAGCCTATTGGTATGTAATATATACTCTTGAGGATGATTGTTAAAATGTAGTTACTCATTTATACACATGTGATTATACCAGCACCCCACGGCTTCGCCCGACCGATTTTCTGGATAAAATGTAGCTTATGTCCGTCTCCGACACCAAATCTATCTACATTCTAATTTTCATCGAGGTAACAAACACACACACACACAAACTTTCGCATTTATAATAGTGGTAGAATAGTATGTTTATAATATACATCACGATATTATTTTTCTTATAAACTATTGTCGAAGGCTAAATCACCACATCATCCGGAAAACGACCACTGTTTGACACAGGCCTCCCTGAATATACCTAAACATAACCTTTACTTATACATGGATATTTTTAAAGTATGTAAGTGTTTACTAAAACTACAATAATAGCGGTGTGACGTACTGTATTCCTAGCTAGGTTATTCTTTATTAATTTATTAATACAGTGCAAAATATACTTTTTAAAAACTTAAATGTATATTGTCTATTTCCATTAAGTATGTAACTGAAAAGAACATTATAATGACATATTTATTACATCCATTTTTACAAAGGGACGCAGTTGATGGCATTTTTCATTGAACTTTTTGATTAATTTACTTTTATGTTGAAAAAGATGTCTTAAGAATTTTATGGACATTTTTTTCGAATTTCATGGTTCAAGGAACTGTTCGCTGAAGCGTGTTAAAATTTTTTAGAGGAGTGATAAAAATTATCTCGAGACTTCAACCCGAATAAAGTTTAGTAATAGAAAGTTGAAAAAAAGTTTTGGTGGGTAATATTAACTGAGTAAATTAAATCCGCTGACGCAGACTCTAAGTGGTCCATTTGCTTTGAACTTATTGTGTGATTGGAAAGCTTTTGCCTTTTTCTTCGCCAAGGTTTTTGGTCGAATACGAGCTAATGAGAATTTAGAGCTGAAATTTTTGTTTAACGGAGTTTGTTGTGGGTGCTTACACTCTCTTTGCTATATGCATTTATTCTAATGTTGATACTTTCGCTTATTATTCTATATTTATGTTTTCATTTACTTTTTTTGAGGTGTAAGGATAATAACGGTGGTATTGCTACATTATTAAATCGAAAAAGCTTTTTGAAATCGTTTTAACCAGGGGATAGCTTGTAAATAAAGCTACGTTACCGACAAATACAATACAACTACATAGCTATAAATTTACATGTAAACTTTGTCTATCAAAAAGCCTGCAAGCGTACTTTAGTGAATATAAACGCCTCCTAAAAGAAGGATATGGTCAATCTACTTTTAGGACGCAGAAAGATTTTTTTTCGCCGACAGTGGTCGATCAGCAAACAGCCCACCTGGTGGTAAGTGGTAACTGTCGGTCACAGACTACTCAGAGTCTCTGGCATTAAATCTGCAATGCCAGAGACTGCGAAGTTGCTCCCTACCGTGAAGGGAGTGGGGTAGGTAAAGGCATTGAGGAAGGTGATGAAATTGGGTCTCCTAGGTCGATCCAGCCCATTCTGAAACCAGCGTAGATCTACTACCGTCCACAATACCTGTAAACTGCAGAACGGTTACATATAATTATAGTTTGTAGTTAACACTGATGCCCGTTACATGTCATTCCCTCAGTCACTACAGCACCCACGGGAAGAAATGGGATTGTTCCTTACTCAACCACACGACCCACATTTAACTTACGGATAACTTAAATTTATTCGTCTCTAGGGCATTAAACAAACATAGTTTGTAATTTGTAACAGCTATTTGATTTGAGCTTACGGATTTGTAATAATACAATTAATTCTAAATATAAATAATCAATCACTTTAATTCTTCATTCATTACACAGAGCGAAGTAATTTTCATGGGTTATATAAAAAATAATTATAATTTGCTATTATTGCACCATTGAAAAAAAAAATTTTAGCAATGTCCTTATCCTTCCTCTTTTAAACCAACTTGAAATCGGGATTTCTCCGCCAAATATGAATGGATTTTAATGATTCTTTTTTTTGCTAGGTAGGTCATGTTTCAGACGTGGTCCCATATAAATTTTATGGCAATTGGTTAAGCGCTTTTTGAATTATTTTACCCAAACAAAATATTTGTAAATGATATTGTATTGGTTTGTTCAAAAAATATTGAGGATTTCTACTTTTAGTTTATGTTTAAGTTTGTAGTTATAGCAGTTTTGTAGTCGGTTATTGTATTTTTCTTAAAAATAATTATCTATTATGTCTTAAAATTCTCAGTATTATTATTACTTTTTACTTACTTTTTATTGCGTATAGTGGCAGACAAGCGAACAGCCCACCTGATGATAAGTGGCAACTGTCGCTCATGAACTGCTGCAATGCCAGGGGCTCTGCGAAGCCGCTGCCTAAGCTTACCTACAGCCAGTTCGCTGACGAAGTAGAGTCCTGAGAAGGACTGGCAAGAAACTCAGGCCACTCTTTTTAATCGCCAGGTTATTACAATTTTTGTAAGTTACAATTTTAAGTAGCATGCAATACACAGGCAATACACTTAACTCTATAGGTAATTAATTACAGCTTTCAATGTTGTAAAGAAAAATAAAAAGTAAAATGTGCGCTTTGCAGGCTGCCTGCTGTCTCGGATTCAATTCCCGGGTCGGGTAAAGTGATATTGGGTTTATCTGTTGAGAAATTCTCAGTATTAGCCCGGAGTTTGGAATTGTGCCTATTTATGGCAACTGGCTTACTAAGCAAAACTAACGGGTGGTTAATCACCTGCTTATCCCTTCGGGGATAAAAGGCGTGTAGCTATATATGTATGTATGAATGTTTATTTATTTATTTATCAACTTTATACATAAAAAATGTAATGGCGGACTTAATTCCTGAGGCATTCTCTACCAGTCTACCATAGGGTGATGCAGAGATATTTCGAATGTATGCCTTATCTTCATAGAAGAGGTGAAAGATGTAACGTGTACTCGTTAATACTAGCTAGGATTCTTAAAATTCAAAGAAAGTACCGATTCTTTAGACTTTCGAATTGTGGTAACATAATTATATTTAGTATAGTATACTTCAAGCTTTAGAAAATCTCTGACAATAACTAAGTTACATACAGACAGAAAATCCAAAAATACCAGTAAGTAGATTCCTATAAAATAAATCAAATTTGTCCCGTCCTTACATCTCGACAATAAAATTACAAAGGGCTATACCGTACCGGTATCTGCTAAGCTAAACGGCTGTCACATATTTACGATAATAAACTCAAAGAGGGTTTTCGCAGTAAAATCATTTTAAATGCACAATTCTATAATGACAAGCAAAAGCAACAGATATTGTTACGTCGCAAACAGGTGCTCTCTCTCATTTCGTGTCTCGGTAATGATTTGCAGGTGCCGGCAGTCATTACTAACATTCCGAATCCGAAGGTATTGGTTTAATTTAAAATATTGGAAGTTTTGAAACTGTAGGTTCTTCTGGACACAAAAAGGTGTTTGGTAAAAAAGAGATGCTATTTATGTAATATTTTTGAATCTGGAATGTTACATGCCAGACTAATGCTCGGCAGTTTGAAAAGCAGTTTGCAACGTAATGCTCAATATTGAACCTGTAACGTACATTACAAGTGATCAATGTTCGCGGTGAGAGGTACTCACTTATGTAACAGAATAGTATTTATTACTTAACAGTTAATAACTTCATAAAATATTTTGCCAAAATTCTATCCTCCCAGTACCTACTTTATAGCGCGAACTTTGTATCAGCAAACTTTCTGTAGCGTTCTCATACTAAATCTTGTGTATTTATTGAACCATAGCATTGTGACCATTCTTCTTTCACACTTTAAACACAATTTACTAATAAATCTTTACAACGTGAGGATAATACTAAAATAAATACACATTGCGTTACTTTCGAGGATAAGTTTTCTTCGCAATTTTATATCGCGATTCTAGCTCTGAGTCATAGGTAAATATTTCAAGAAGAAAAACTTCTAAAACATACCTGATGTAAATAAATACATCATTATCAGCCGAAAGACGTCCACTGCTGGACATAGGCCTCTTCCAACTTTCGCTACCTTGGCCAGTCGTGAGCCGCCGCCCTCTTCCATCGGTTATAAATACATGAGTTTAATAAAACAAATGAACTTGATATTATCATCATCCCGTGACACTAAAACCAAATAATTTTAAATTATAATAATGAATGTATTAAAAAATCAATATCACTTTTAAATCACCTTAATTTCAAGTTTTAATTAATAGCAATATAGACTAGGACTTTGGACTTCAGATCAATAGATTAATCGTAATAGATTAGCTGTTAATCGGAATGCATTGCACAGACAAGTGCTTTGTTAGATGCTGTTAACGTTATTAATTGGTTATGTCATTTTGCAGTATTCGCTATTTGCATAAACATATTTAGCTATCTTAAATTCAATATTAGAACATAGGGTAACTTTTCTGGAAATGGAAATCACCAATTAATTACATCTCTTTTTTTAGGTGTATAAGGCGTCTTATTATCTATCTTTCTAAATAAAATCTTTAATCCCAGATTCTTTGAAATTCCAATAATATGCAAAGGATCATTCAACGCTGAATCGCTTTTACAAATACGTCAATATGACAATTATTATTGACAGTTACATAAAATCGCGATTCCTAAAAATCTTGGATCAAAGATTGTATATAAAAGGCCTCTGTCAGAGAACAGCAGCGGTATTTACATACTAAACACCACTTTACTGAGGTCACCAAGCCGCCTGGTGACTATGGTAAACTTTTCCCTGTCCTGCAGTGAATATAAAAATACGAAAGTTGCGTTATTTTCATAGTAAAATAACTGTAAGCATCATGGTTGCTTACTTTTTATACAGCCTAATTCTAACATGTTAGCAAAACATATTTTAAAATATAGCTAAGATTAAATGATAACTATTAAAACTACGAAATATGATACTGAAGTGCGACGTTGCCACTCATGAGGAGTAAACGCTCTTAACTTCTACATAAAAGCTTTTAAATCTCTGTTTCAACTTGTAATCTACATTTATTGCCAATTCAGTAATAGGTACTGTTAAAACTACCTATTAGCACATTCCGCTTTTTTGCCTTCAGTAAAAAAAACGTTTTCGAACTCTCATTTTAAAGCTTTTAGCTGTATTACTGGTTATTTCCGAGAGTGCACTAACGCCTAGGTTTTCATGTATAATGAAAGTTTTCAATAATTAGTTAACATGGATATACCTATAGGATAATTAATGAAATTAGATTTACGTTTGGTAATTTTAAAAAGTGGTTAAAAAATTATAACATTTTAAGCATTATAATATTTCTACATTATAGTATAAAAATAAGATCAATATAAAAAAGGAGGAACATCTAAATAAACTCAAACGACTGCAGAATTTGGGCATCCGCTTCATTTTCGGTTTGCGAAAATACGACCACGTTTCGGAATTTCGTAAGAAACTGAAGTGGCTACCTATTCGGCAGCGTCGAGATACACACATTCTCTCCCTTCTCTTTTCTGTCCTTAATAATCCTACTTCTCCTTCCTATTTGCGTGAACGCTTTGAGTATCTTGTACCCTGTGGTAAACCCTGTCGATCATCATCTTCTCTTCTACTTCGTACTCCTCTTCATAGTTCTAGCCGTTACGACGGTTCCTTTACTGTTCAGGCGGTTAGGTTGTGGAATTCTCTTCCTCATGTCATCCGTGAAAGTACTTCTGTGGATGTGTTTAGGAGAAGAACAAGAGAACATTTCCTGTCATTGGTTCATTAGTATAATCGTATTTATCATCGGTCATAATTAATGTATGTAAGTTTATCAATTTTATATATCATTATTATATTATTATGTGTGTATTATTAGTATGTAAGTTTATTTGTTAAAGTATACACTATAGTATACAAAATAAATAGTTAAGTATTAGGTTAATAACTCTATCTCTTTTCATTTTTATCTTTATTTCGGTTGTACACTTCACTTCGTTCTCACACTAATATTTTTCCTTTACACTCTGGGTTTGCTGGTAGAAAACTCATTACTGAGTTAAGCTCGCCTTTGTACATCAACAATTTGTAAACATTATGTAAATGATTTTTTGTGTGTACAATAAAGAATTAAAGAATTAAAGAATTAAAGAAAACAAATCTATATTCTAATTACGCGTAAAAGATATAATTATAAGATATAATATCACTACAACTACATACAACTCCATCTAGACTCAAAGTAAGCATATTATTAAAGCTTGTTTTATAAGTTCTAGAATGTGGGTATACATACCTAGATACTTTATTTTAAATACATACATATTATACATAGAAACACCCAGACCAATGCTAATAGACATGTTCATGTACACAAAAAGTTGTATTGAGTACTACACAGTACTACAGCTAGATAATTATTTTGTTCCCATTTGCTCTTGGTGGTTGGCTAACGTTATTCGGTTGACTGATGCGTATATACGATCTTATAGGTTTAATATCCGCTCTATGGTTTGGTGGTACTGTGTACGGAATGCTACGCTGTGGTCGCGGGTTCTTTTCCAGCTCAGTTTTTTTTTTATTGCTTACAGTGGCAGACGAGCCAACAGCCCACCTGATGGTAAGTGGTAACTGTCGCTCATAGACTTCTGCAATGCCAGAGGCTCTGCGAAGCCGCTGCCTACCGTGCCGACAGTGCAAGTATTTGCGTATAAACATGAATATTTTCATTGGTCTGGGTGTTTCTATGTATAATATGTATGTAGAAACAAAAAATAAGTATCCGCAATAAAGAACCCATAACACGAGCTATAATAATTATACTTACTTTGGGTCTAGATAGCGTTGTATGTCATCGTTGTGATATTATATTATGGTCAGTCAAGTCAAGTCATCACTGCCCGACGCCTCTGTCTCAGAGAAAGTGATGTAATTACTAAGTAATAGTTATCAGAACTTAACGAAAGTACTGTATTGTACTTTCAGCTGCCACCACAGTGACTTCTTTTTATAACAGCGGCAGGCTCTAACTGGCGGTGTTAAGAAAAAATGTAGCACCCAGTTGGCTCCACTTTCACTTTAATATTGGGCCAGCTAGACCTTAAGCATCGGTGCTGCCACCTCTTGGACGCCATTTTAGAAAACCCTCTCAGCATTTTCTTTTGAGAAACACATGAATTATCGATTTATGTAAATTAAACATTAAAATTGCCGAAATGAACACTGAAAAATATTTGTTTTGATAGCGCTGTCCTTTTACCAAAGTGTCGCCAACTAACAACAACTAGTGGCGAAAATTTTCTAAACAGCCTCAATGCACTGTATACAATGTTCGTATCGAGTATCGGTTACCATGTGGGTTGTTCGCTCATCTGTCACCACTGTCAATAAAAATATTACAAAATATCATACATATTTTACACAAAACAAAGAATAAAATATCTCGTCAAACTGAATAATACAAGATACTAAAAACAAAATAGAATTTAGCAATTTTTACGATGTAACGAAAATAAATATATTTTATTTGTGACATGCTTCCCGGGTTATTGTTTTATGTTTCTTCTTTAATAGGCGGTGTTATTATACTAAAACATATAATAAAAATGTAACCGATCGCTGTCTGTACATGGAAGATAATATATGAAAAAAAAAAACTATTAGGACCTATATCAATGCAAATAGAACCCAAAACAAAGATTGTTAAAAGTTTTGTCTGTTTGTCTGTTTGTCTGTTTGTCTGTGCGTTTGTTCACGTTTATCTCAGAAACGGCTTATTCGATTTAAATATGGTTTTCACTAATTTTTAATATTATGGTAAGCTTCACTTAACATTTAGTGTTTCTTTCATGTCAATCGGTTCATAAATAAAAAAGTTATGCTGAAAAAATCACCTCGAACATTCGTTAATTTACTACGAAATCTTATAAGCAGAGATTTTAACAGGTTGCGGAATAGCTGATAGTGATTTTATTCCTCGGATTCCTGTCATTCTAAACAATCTTTCGTTTAGTTTTAAACGAGTCCAGTTTCCAGTGAACTTATGTTTTGCGATGACTAATTAATAAAGCCCAAGGTAAGACACTAAAAGTTGTGGGTGTGGATCTAAGTATTAGCTGTTTTTCGCACGGTCAGCTTTATGTGGCTCTATCACGTGTTAGCATTACTAGCAGTCTGTATGCTTTGATCCTTGATGGCTATACGTCTAATCCATACATCCATACATATTATACAAGGCTTTGTCCTGACTGACTGACTGACTGACAGACAACGTAAAGCCTAAACCGCTGGTCGTAACGACTTGAAATTTGGAGGGTGTGTTTGAGGGTTTTTAAAAATTCAACCCTTAAGTGTATGAAAAAGGATGAAAACGATTGTATGAAACAACTTAATTTTTTTACTTACAGCTTTGAAATTTTGTTTTGGAATACTTTTATTTAGATAAAAATTACACGCATAATTTTTTTTTTTAACTGGGGTGGATTTATAGGGGTGAAATAAAGGACGAAATATTGTATGGAAAGATCTTTGCTTTTGAAGTTGGCGACTTAAAATTTGGAGGGAAGGGGAAGGGAGGGGGAGGAAGAGGAAAGGAAGTGAGAAGTGAGGGAAAAGTGCGAGGGTAGTGAGGGGGAAGTCAGGGGAAGGGAGGGGAAAGTCAGTGGGAAATCGACTGCCTCTGTTTTTCGGTGGTACTGTTCGCGGGTTCGATTCCCGCTCAGTGCAAATATTTGTTGCATGAACATGTCTATTTGCATTGGTCTGGGTGTTTCTATGTATAATATGTATGTATTTACAAAAATAAAAGTATTTAAGTATGTTTATCCGTATTCTAGAACCCATAATACAAGCATATAATATGCTTACTTTGGGTTTAGATGGCGTTGTGTAAAAAGAAAAAGGAAGAGGGATCAGGAGGATGTGAGGAGGCAGTGAAGGGCAAGTGAGGGGCAAGTGAAGGGCAAGTGAAGGCAAGTGAGAGATAAGTGAGGGGGAAGTGAGGGGGACTTAAAGGAAAGTGAGGAAAGTTAGGTAAAGTGAGGGGTGGTGAGTGAGTGGTAAGTGAGGGGTGGTGAGTGAGTGGGAAGTGAGGGAAAGTGAAGCAAAGTGAGGGAAAGTGTGGGGAAAGTGAAGTAGATGGGAGGGAGACGGGAGGGAGAAGGGAGGGGAAGGGAGGTGAAGGTAGAGGAAGGGAGGGGAATAGAGGAGAAGGGAGGGAAGTGAGGGAAGGGAAGGAAGGGAGGGGAAGGGAGGGAAAGTGAGGAAAAGGGAGGGGAAGGGAGAGGAAGGGAGGGAAGGGGAAAGTTATTGTACTGAAAATTTGCCTTTGTTTATTGTATGTTGTTTTACGGGGGATATCTTTAGGTAGGTGAAAGAGGGTATGTACGAATGATGATGATGAGATTAGAAATAGTATGCAAAACTATTATACTAAAAAATATTCATGCGAGCGAAGCCGCGGGCAGAAGCAATACATATATAAAAACGAAAGATCACTTACTCACTCACTCATCACGAGTCAATCTCAAAAACTACAAGTGCTAGGAGTTTCAAATTTTGGAAATAGATGCTCTTTAAGACGGGATTTTGCGAAATTCATTTCCCCGGAGTATAAAGGGGAACAAAATTTGTATGAAGCTTCTATAGTTTTTGAAAATAGGAGTACCAAGTTTCGTTAAATATCGGAAAATTTCGTCTGTTTTAGCGGTAGCGGGTGAATAGTTTTTAATCAGTTATTTTGGAGTCGATGCCAGCCAAGAAGGATCTTTAATTCTGCCTTTGCAACAAACTTTTGAAATGCACGGGGCGGTAATGGCACGCGTGGGGGCTATGCCTGAGTGCATTACCCGAACGCGGTCATACTCGTGAAGGCAGACGTCATTGATAGTTGTGTTTAGATATATATAAAAATTTTGAGGCGCACCTATCTGATTCCATTCGATTTCTTGTATTAAATTTATATTTTTCATTCATATATTAATAGATTAATCAAGAAGGTTTCTTGGCTAGCACCGACTCCAAAATAACTGATTAAAAACTATAAATAGTGAAGTATTATAGGTATCAAGGATTGCGTTGAGTCCCCTTTAATGTTCTTTGCTATGAAGTAATTAAAATATTATTTTCTACTTTTTAGTTAAGGATTGAACATGTAGGTGTTGTTTGAAGTCGGTTTTCATTTTTTTATAATAATAATTTTATTTTTAAACTTTTAGTGGGAATTAATTGTGTATAAATATATTCAATATGGGTAGACCTACAAAAGGTGCTGCGCAAATGAGACAGCGCCGTGCCGTTTGAAAGAAAGTAGAGACGAGAGGTAAGATTGTAAATAGATATATAAGGTCCTTGTCAACACTTTCTCGATCGCTAAACCCTGAATCCCAGAAACTACAAATCAAAACAAAAAGGTTCAAGGCCGCCCGTTGCTGTTGTAATTTCTCACGACCATAAGACCTCCAACTTGGCTTAACGACTACCTAATTATAGTGATAACCATAGTCTACTGCTTCTAAAGAATGAGGACGCTGCAAATGAAAAATGATGAAAAAAATGACTCATCCAGGGCCACTTCGTTTCTAACAAAAAATGAAAAAACGTGTTGCTTTACACATCTTCACTTATTGCATACGTTTTGTTACAAAATATAAAATTGAAGCCAAACCACTACACCATCCTTTATAAAAAAAGCATGGGACCCCATTTCAGAGTATACCCTTACAAATAAAAGAAGAATTTTCAAAATTGGTTTATAAATGACCGAGTTCTGTTGTAACAAACATACAACCACTGAACCATTTCTTATAATAAAAAAATGGGACCAATTTCATAGTATACCCTCTCAAATAAAAAAAAAATTTCGAATCGGTTCGTAGATGACCGAGATATGAGGTAACAAACATACAAAAAAACAAAAAAAAAACACGACCCAAATTGATAACCTCCTCCTTTTTGAAGTCGGTTAAAAACTCGTTAACATGGTAAAATAAAAACACATTCGAGTCGTGTTTCATATTGGGTTTAAGGAAATGAAGTAATTTTCTCTTTATATAAGGCTTAGTAGTAATACGTAAAGACAACGATAGTTACAAAACAGTTATTAAATTTAATATTAAGTTAGCTAATTCAAGTTCAATTTAGTAATTATATTTTACTAGAAGCGCTTCACGGCTTCGCCCGCGCCTAAAATGTGTTTTGTCTCCCTCGGGAACCTGACCGATTTTCAGGGTAAAAAATAGCCTATGCCCGTCTCCGGCACCAAATCTATCTATTTAGGCGCTAAGTGGCAACAAACATACATACATACAAACTTTCGCATTTATAATATTAATAGGATTAAATAGAAGAATAATATAAATTTTCATTCCAAAAATGTATGGGATTGACATAAGCTAACGACAATGTTGTTGTTAGCTTATGTCTATTCCATACATTTTTAATATTGACTGTAATAGAAATAAAGAAACAAAAAACAATTATGTCCATGATTCATTTATTATGATTAATATATCTTTACCAATTCTTTAATATCCTGTCCACATGCTGAAAAGGTTTTACGTTCTTACCTTGGTACACTTGTTGTTCATAATAATAAATTGTTAGTTTCACGCTGGATCGTCAGTATTAAGAATTTAAAACGACAATAGGTGAAAGCAAAGGAAATCCTTTAGTACTCCGTCCTTTACTGAAAACGTTCACGTTTATTGTGGAAATGTATGTCCTTTTATCTTTTTAAATTTATGCTAACGACTGGTGTCAAAATGAAGAATGGTATAATGCAAAATTCAGAGTGCCCGATAATTATATTCATGTTCCGAGAGATTGTGAGGTTGTTTTTGTAATTTATCATTTGTGCACGTCTATGATAACAGTTCAGAAATTATATTTAAACTATAAACGAAATATGATTTAGTCCACCCAGAGCACCCGTCCGCAGAGCAACTGCCAAAAATATATTATTAGGTGCACAACGTGGACTAAGTGCTAATCGCGCAGGTGTTCTTCGGACGGATGCTCTGGGTGGACTAAATTTAAATTATTTTATAATTATTATAGTATAATATTTTTAGCATAATATTATTTTTCAACAATATGGACAGAAAACTGTTCATTGTAATATTAAATTTCACTGTCATGGACCTTATTAATTTTTTGTGTATCATACATCAAAAAGCATCTTATAAAGCCACTATAGTTAAGGGGCCAACAGTATGAAACGATGGCTTTTAGATTAGTGGCCTCTACTTCTGGATCCTACTTACTGCAACTCCATAAATTAGTATAAAACTACTAAATCTGGTTGTCACTGTGCAATCTGAATGTTAAATATTATAGAACTTTGGTTTAATATACAATATTGCGCAGTAAATAAAAAAATGATGGCACTTTTTACTTTGTTTATAAATATTTTAAGCGGGCTGTAAAAAATAATCTCATATAATCGTAATAACCATGTTAGCATAGTAACCGCTTTCTTGGGGATTCACTATCAGAATAAGTAATGTCATTTTTTGAGAGACAATAGATATTGAACAATTTCTCCATGCTGTCATTATTGTGTCGATAATGTTTTGTGTTAGTTTTGAATAGATTTTTATACGTTTGTTGACCTACAGGCTTGTTGGATCCAACATTATATAATGTTCATGCATGTTCTTTCATTAGGAGTGTTTTTCTTCAGCATCATTTGGAACAGAGCCAAATTTTTCCAGACACTCTCAATTCATCTTAGTCAGCAAAATATAGTTAAAAAACTACTTAAGTTCTGGCCAATATTCTTATTTATCTTCTATTTGCTTTTTACAATATCAAAAATGATTTCAGCATTTATCTGCTGCGGTTGGACAAGCGCAGTTTTTGTTATGAACAAAAAGGAAAACATTACTCAAAAAGTACTTTATTCTTTTTATAAACATTTCTCTGTAAGTTCTAGTGATGATGTGACTAGACTAATAAATATTATTAAAAAAAATCCCAACAAAAATTAACCCAGGTCCCATTTAAAAACACGTGCGAATACTCTGTCAAAAATCATCTCTGGAACAATTAAATTCACTCGACGAAACACTGGGTCATTATATCCGGGACTGGCGCAATTTTTTACGTGTTGCCCGCAAAAGTAGGCTCGAGACAAAAACAAATCATCCTTTGTCACCGCTCCTTTTGTCGGCTGTCTTGAAACTGTTACGAGGAGGATCTTAATTAAGAAACTCTGTTTTAAATGTGTCTTATTTGGCTATGATAGAAGTTGATTATTCTGATTTCGGTATAATATACTTAAATGTGGGTATGCTATATCAAATAATTTTGTGATATTAAAATCATAGTAAATCAATAAGTATTAAAATTTGATTTTAATATTAAGCATGATAAGATTATCACATAACTTGGCGTTTGTCGTATTATCTATGATATAAAACTGAATCGCTGAATGTGTTGCTAAGCGCAAATCTCGAGAGCAGCTAAACTGAATTCGCTAATTCTTTTTTTATAATATTCCTTGAAGTACGAGGATGGTCCTTACGGAGAGAAAAATTTAAAAATTGCCTGAAAAAAGAAATAGCTCTTTTCAAAAGTATATTTATTTATCCCACAATGTTTAAAAAAATGTCCACCCGGGCGAAGCCGGGGCGGGCCGCTAGTCACATAATATATTTATTGTTTCATGTCATATATATTTATATGTATTTAGGACTATATTA
Organism: Parascotia fuliginaria; assembly: GCA_963082885.1. Classification (NCBI taxonomy): domain Eukaryota; kingdom Metazoa; phylum Arthropoda; class Insecta; order Lepidoptera; family Erebidae; genus Parascotia; species Parascotia fuliginaria. The sequence goes on along the minus strand of OY720176.1, from coordinate 19,166,556 downwards.
TTCTAACAAATACTAAAATACAACATAATTATATTAAAGAATAATTTATGCTTCATAAATAACAATACAAATCCAAATTCACGAGAAATATACCCTCATAATCCGTACATTATTTGTTTAGTGGTCCATCCGTATGTCTAAATGGGTCAACTCTAGTTGTCGTCCAGTATAAGTAGGTTAGACGATAGATGAAGAACAGAGATCTGATGTCAATGACCTACAATATTATATACGGTTTTTTATGATGAAGTGTAAAAATACAAACAATAGAGTTCGAATAAACGAATTTATTATTATTATTATGTGTTTATTTTTCTCCCCAAGCCAAGTGTACATCAGTATTATTAATGATTTCTGTTTTGTTAATGATTGTATCGTGTAGTGTTGGTTTTTTTTATTATTAATATTATTATGAATGGATTATTTAAAGTAAATGATTAAATATCACAATTTGGCTTATTGGGCGATTCGCACGGATTCAACTCGCACAAAAAGTGCGAATCGACTCTTTTAAATAATATTACTTTTTCTGTAGGCGATTTGCACGACGTTAATTTATTAGCGTGCGAATCGACACTATTAACAATATGAAGTAGGCTATTGGCACACATTTTTTTTAAGGAATAAAAAAAAATAAAATACAGTCGCACTCGGGCCTCACTGAAATAGTACAAAAAAATAATCTAAATTTAAATAACAGATATTATTTACTTGGAAGAACGAAAGATGTGGATAAAAAAAATAGGTAATAATTATTATCACTCATTATTTAATTGAGGTAAAATTAGTTTGCTGATAATAATGTAAAGGACCTACTATTTTTATTTTTTTACTTGCAGTTAGCGACACTTATCTATTACTCTGATATTTGCTGATTTTTTTATATTCAAAAATCATCTCATAGCGATTTTAGAGGATGTTTAGTACTTAGTTTTAATTTTAATAATAATATTTTTCATTAGTTTTGTGTTTATTCTAACACATTTGACCTTTACTGCTTCTGTACTCAAGTGTACTTTATCTTAACTGCATTTCATAAAACACAATATGCGTGCCAATAGCCTACTACATATTTTAAGAAGTGTCGATTCGCATGCTAATAAATAAACATCGTGCGAATCGTCTACAAAAAAAGTCATATTATTTAAAAGAGTCGATTCGCACTTTTTGTGCGAGTTGAATTTGTGCGAATCGTCCAATAAGCCCACAATTTGATAAGTCTGGCGAGTAAGACTGAAAATCAATCAAATTTTTTAATCAATCAATTAATTTTTGCTATTTTTTCTCTTGTTTCACAATATGAGGGGCAGAACAATGTCTTTATTGCTCTACTACTAACTAGCAGGAATATCAGACAACTTTTTAGAATTATAATCAATCATATGAATACCGAATTTCAGACTCATCAACGCCAAGCCATGCCATAAAAACATAAATAATAATATAATTAGCATAATAATGTTTCTTCTCAGACAAACATTGGACCTATCCATTTATGGAGCAATCGCATTATTTCAAGATGAACTTTGTAGAACGCAAAAAATATGAAAAAGCTATTTACGCACGGGTGCAGCAAATGAGAACTGAGGGCCTAGACAAGTAGCATTAATCCTAATACCTGGAATAGAATAGATTAAAAAATGAATGACATTGACATAAGCTAACGACAATATTGGCATTAGCTTAATCGATCCCATATTTTTTTAAATCTATTCATTTCTATTAGAATTAATGTCTAGGTTTTCAAAACAGCATTGGTAATAGATTTACAAATTGTCGCCATGTTGCGAGTAGGTTTGTATAGCGCAGTTGTTACATTAGTATGTATTGTAATGTTAGTGACAATTTAAAGTGTTCTACGCTTCTATTATACCACGTTGGCAATGATTTTAAAGCTGTGCGTGATTCCGTTACGTCACATTTGGATTTTTAATTGCCAAAAGGTAGCCACATGAACATACGTTTTACAAGATTTAAGCTAGCAATGTTTAGAACTACTAAAAGTATCAGCTTTCAGATGTTCACTGTGTCCACTGATATATATTTAATGTTGTCTTTACGAACGCAAGGTGATATTCAACGCGAAAATTAAGTTGTAGCCCGTTTCTTGGTATTCACGGTCAAAGACATGGTGGCCTTTAAAGTATACTTGAGATCACACGGTCTTATATCATTTGTCTCATATATTAGGTACTTTTTTTTTTTTTTTTTTTTTTTTTTTTTTTTTATATTATAGCCTACCAAAGTGACTCCACCCCGCCTGATGGTAAGCAGTCAGTGGAATCCAGAAGTGGTAGCCACTATAACAAAAGTCATCGTCTTAAACTGTTGGTATGGTGGCCTCCACTATGGCGGCTGGGAATGGGGTTAGGGGAAGGGAATGAGGGAGATGAGGAAGGAGCAAAGGAGGGAAAGGAGGGAAATTGGGCCACCGGCGCTCTCACTCACCGAACGAAACGCAGTAGTACAGATACTACTACTCTTAAGTCGATCTTCTATGAGAGGGTAGTACTTCCCCGGACGATCCGGCCCATTCATGCTGAAATCAGCGTGGATCTACTACCGTAAGTACCGTAGTACATAAACGTAATTTACTTTACAATATTTGATTTGACATTTTTTTCTGATGATTTCGGACTTATATAGAAGAAAATTTTTGTTAAGCACCTATCAGTATTTTTGGCAGAGAGGGCACCGCCAAAAATATATTAATAGGTGCTCAAAGTGGACTAGACTAGGTGTTATTCGCGCAGGTACTCTTCGGACGGGTGCTCTGGATGGACCAAGTCAAAAAAAAAAATTGCAACCAATTATATCTTGCATCTTCAAATGCATATTTTAAGTTATCTTTTTAAGAAAAACCGTAAATTATACACGAAGTTCTGAATAAAAATGCATTTGTTATTTTAAATTCGCCAAGTCAGTTCACAATATAAGATTATTCAAAGGCGAGTCTTGAACGAAATTGCCAAATCATTGCATACTCGAGCATTGTGAAGCTTAGCGCGGACACTATTGGATTATCGGACTGTATTTTTGTAGATATTTCTGAATTAGCTACGACATTGTGCTCCAAGAAAATTCGTTTTTGAATAACATGCCGTAAGAAATGTTGAAACGTGTTTTATGTATTGTTGAGAAGAATTGATTTCAAATTAAATTTTCTGCTTTTCTTATTACATTTTAAAGTAAATTTAATATTAGGCTGGTCAGATACCCAGATCTGATCCTCCGTTGGTTATTGCATCCAGGTTATTTTGTTGATTATTGCTAGGACAGGTCACTTCAATCAGTTTCAGGTTCAATAAAAAACTTAATTGAACATATTTTTAACTGACTTCTATTATGACTTAACAACCAGTTACCAGTTACCAGCCGCCAAACTATAGCTAAATGGCCTATGTCCAGCAGTGGGCATCTTTATCTTGTTGTTGTGTGACAACAAAAACAAAACATTTAATATTTCGAAAACAATCCACAATCTCCTGAACTTAGCACATTAATTTTACAACATATTCGTAAGTATCCCCAAAAAAAATTGTAATATCATGTTACTTCAGATTTACTCTGTAAGTCTGTATCAACCTAAATATTCTGGCTACCCAAAAGCATCGACTTAACTCATACTTTTATATAATAAATCAATAACTTACAATTTCGACGGAAATTTCTATTCGTAAACCACACGGCGAGTTTCAAAACCAATTTCAGGAAACATAAATTAAATCCGCTTCGATAGACGAACATAAAAATAACAACTTAAATGAAAAACAACATTAAGTGCCTTTGTTTAGTAGATGTAGACGTTTTGTTGAGAAAAATTCTTAATATTAGAGAAAGAGAGAGAGCGCTGGAGGCCCAATTTCCCCTCCTTTCCTTTTTCCTCATATCCCTCAATCCAATGCCTACGTGTACTATGTGAGGAGAGTGTGGAAGGTAAAAGAGTTGAGGGAGGTGAAAAAGGAAAAGGCAGAAATAGTCTAGAAAATAATGAAAAGGTTCTTCGAAATAATAAAGGCTTAAAACTTACCATCTAACTGATATCCCTGTCCACCCCACTGGGACAACTCTTGCGAGTGAGACTTAGGGTCGTTCCGATTGCCTATGGATATCTTCAGGCTTTTCCACAACTTCATCTTGAAAACATATTTGTGCACAACACTGTCACTACTAACACGTCACTCAATTCTGAACACTTACACTGTCACTGTCACATACGATGAGGATCTGGAAATAAATAAAACAACATTAAAAAAATATTTCATAAGCATCATCACTTTTTACGGTAGTAGATCCACGCTGATTTCAGCATGAATGGGACGGATCGTCCGGGGAAGTACTACCCTCTCATAGAAGATCGACTTAAGAGTAGTAGTATCCGTACTATTGCGTTTCGTTCGGTGAGTGAGAGCGCCGGAAGCGCAATTTCCCCCCTTTCCTCTTTCCTCACCTCCCTCATTCCCTTCCCCTAACCCCATTCCCAGCCGCCATAGTGGAGACTACCATACCAGCAGTTTAAGACGATGGCTTTTAGTATAGTGGCCGCCACTTCTGGATTCCACTGACTGCTTACCATCAGGCGGGGTGGAGTCACTTTGGTAGGCAATACCAATCAATGATATTATCCCACTGCAGGGCAAGATCTCTTTTAATACAGAGAAGGCTTGAGTATTGGTTGCCACGCTTGCTCAATGCGGATTGGCAAACGTAGACTTTTTTTTAAATGTTTGTGAAATGAAAATCTAGTCTAATAATAAATAATCTAGTCTAGGCTGGTTAGAAGTGGCAATGTCCCAATTTAGTGTCTTATTTTTGTGGTTTTCAATTTTTATCATTTAAATCGTAAATCGTACCTAAATTTCTAAAATTATTTTATTAGATTACTTTTTAGAATTACGTAAAAGCTGTATAAAAAGTAAGTAACCAATAATGCTTACTGTTATTTTACTATGTAAATAACGCCATAAAGTTTCCAATGTATTATATTTTGCCAACCTGCAACATAAAACGCCGCTCACGCTGATGTAAAGCGGTCAGTAGGCAAAAGAATTAGTGGATACCATTCATATTCCTTGACAAACTGACTATAACTCTGTAAGATGTTTTTCGCCGCCGAGTTGGCATTAAAGTTAATTATTTTAAGCTTGATTAAATACTAGACGTTCCCTTGCTTTGAAATTTAAAAGCTTTGTTCAAAAGTTTAATTCGGTCTAACAACAAACTTCTACGGAAAATATAATTGTAATAGTGCCGTATTGCATTATTTAGAATTAGAAAGGCGCTCAAAATATTGAACTTTTGATAATGACTGAAAAATATGTTATATTTAATAAATATAGCCCATGTTACCCATCCTATTTGTATCTTTTTTAAAGTGAATGATTTTTTTAAATCATTTAAAAAAAAAAAAACAAAAAACTTCTCTTTGTAATATTAGTTTAGATAGGTGTTGGTACTCTCTTTCATTACTCCATGTTTGATTTACATCGATATATTATCTTGCAACATTGTATGTACTATTTAATTGTCCAAACAAATTAAGCAGCACTACATATGTTCCTTAACGAACCGTCCACGAGCAATCGTCGCCACAAATCAATTCGGAATTACGTCACCGATATCTCAAAGTCAGCTACAAATTGCATTCCAAGCTACGACAGTTATAGCAATTGTTTGTGCAACGTCCGTCACGGTTCACTAAATGCCATCAATCAGACGACACGGTTCCTTGCGTACAATGGAACGCAAACATCTATTTTTTAATGTCCTGACATACTTCATGAATATAAATTTACTTTGTATATGAATCAAGTCTTTGAAATACTTTGTATATAGCTTAGAAAAATAACTATGTCTGCAACGAATGGTTCAGTGGTATTGTACACGGAGTATCACTAAGAGAGCTCAAGTTCAATATTCGGTTAAATTAATTTTGGGTTTCCTGCCGAGAAATGATAAGGTATTTATTATATATTATATTATCGCTTAGAATTGCAATAAATAGTAAAAGACTTGTTTCTTGTGATAATATGGGATCTAAAACAATACGTGCATAATTACCATAATTATACACATGTCATCTATTCGTTCGGAGAAATAGGCATTATTTGTTTTTGATAAAATTATTATATTAGAGGTTTTGTGGTTATTAAACTATACAGAATAGTATTTATTATAAATTTTTCATAAATAATAATGTATTAGAGTTAGTAAAGTCTAAGTTTTAAAGTTCAGAAAAGTCTTCAAAAAATCTTAAAAGTTTTAGATAATTAGTCGGCTAATAGTAGTAATTTCTATGCAGTACCTTTTAGTGCTGTTTAGAATTAAATTAATCGTGTTTCTTAAATATTATATGAGTAAGTAAGTTTAAATGAGTCACTATCAAAACACGTACTAAACATCTGAATACATTATTCCATCGTAAAAAACATATGGAAATATAATTGCCTGTTCATGGCTTAGGGACAAGATGCTTCATTTTTTATGTATTTATGGATAATCATACCCAATACGCTTTGCCGAGAAAAGCTCAAGCTTTCTTTAAGTTTACCCTAGTTGGAATGACTTGCAGAATGAGTCTCACAATAATATTCTTTAGAGATTGAACCTAGAGATGAGGAGCAAAATATAGACAAACTGTCGATGTTCTTTTAAATGCTAGAGTTTAGACGTAGATGTAATAAATATAGACGAATGTTTTAGTTATAATTTTAGATCGTTCAATTACATTTATAGCATATACCTACTATTTCTTTTTAGACAAAAGAAAAATCGTCGATGAGTATGAAAAGATTAATGAATGTTGAACAGGCGAAGTAGGTATGTTTGGATCGTAGCAAATGGCGTTCTATAGTTTCTGCTTACACCATTAATGGGAGACAGGCGTGAGGTTATGTATGTATGTGTGTAAAACAAAAATCATCATCAAAAAAAATATAAAATATATTTAATAAACATAGTTAAAAATACGAATTATACAGTTGGCATTTAAATAAAGTCATGAACGTTCCCCATGTGACCTTATTGAATGCCTCAACTTTTTTCCAAACATTGGGATTCATCATAAATCTGAACTCGATAGAAGTGAGCATCACTTTAGTTTCTGTATTTACCGAAGTTGAACAAAGTAAAGCTGGCGATCAGCCGAGTGTAACAATGCAGAATCATAGTGATGTACGAAAACACTCACTTGATATGAGTTCGATAAAAATACTCGCTCATTTAGAGAGAATAAAATTAGACGCATTTGTTCAACAAACCTGATTTGTTATGTTATGGTAATATAGCAATAATTTTTCTCTTTCACTGGCTGATTTATGACTTGGGTTTCACAAATTACTAATCTGATTTACTTAATCATTGAAGCAAATATTATTATAATGGTTTTCTTTTTACATTTAGATTGATTATGACTTTTTTTTGTCAAATACCGAAATTATATCGAGATTTTTTTACAAATAGTATAATGTATAAAACTTAGCGAGATTGATAGATGCCCTGTTAAGGACGTCTAAAAGACGATGATTGCAAGCTGATTCTAACAGCGCCCTTTTTGGAAATTGAACCTTTATCCAGACATCTTACGAGTGAATACATTTCGAAAAAACAGAAGATTTCTGAAACTAATCTATATTGAGATTATATGAATAACCAAAAAGCATGCATTACGTAGATTACTGAAAGGCAACGAGGAAAATTCCAAGAAAATGATGTCAGAGTTCACGTTGTTTTAATTTCATGGTTCGGATTATGTTTGTTTTACCGCAGAAAAAGCATAAGATATATATTTTCTATTTTAACTGGGTGTTATAAGTTTGACTTCTCTCTCTCTCTCTCTCTCTCTCTCTCTCTCTCTCTCTCTCTCTCTCTTTCTCTCTCTTTCTATCTCTCTCCCCCCCTTTCTCTCTCCCTCTCTCTCTCACTGTGTGTGTGTGTGTGCGTGTGTTTGTGTGTGCGCGCGCGCGTGTGTGTGTGTGTTTGTCAATGGCATCGTAGGTACCGAATGGACGAAATCATTTTTATTTTGTTTGTTCGAAAGATGAATTAACTATGTTTGATTAAAATCTTTCAAACTTTCAAGGTTTTTATTTACTTTTAAACTTTCGCGTTGCATGATATAAATTTATAAACATACGGGAATAAACGCCATCAAGGTTTTATCTTGAATATAAATTATACAAATTTAAGTGCCCTACCTCTTTTTATATACTTAGTTAAATACTCAAATTTTTTTTTTTTTTTTATATTATAGCCTACCAAAGTGACTCCACCCCGCCTGATGCTAAGCAGTCAGTGGAATCCAGAAGTGGCGGCCACTATACCAAAAGTCATCGTCTTAAACTGCTGGTATGGTGGCCTCTACTATGGCGGCTGGGAATGGGCTTAGGGGAAGGGAATGAGGAGGTGAGGAAAGAGGAAAGGGGGGAAATTGGGCCTCCGGCACTCTCACTCACCGAACGAAACGCAGTAGTACGAATACTACTACTCTTAAGTCGATCTTCTATGAGAGGGTAGTACTTCCCCGGACGATCCGGCCCATTCAAGCTGAAATCAGCGTGGATCTACTACCTGTACTTATATATAACCTGTACCTATATTTATATTATACTACTCTAATTTCGTTTTCGTAGCATTGATATTGCTATACCTAAAGAGCACAGTCACTACCACCAGGTGGATTTTATGTTATTTGCCCCAGAAGGTGTATAAACAAAAGCAATATAACATTTCAATATTTTCTGAACTTCTAAACTGATATTGAAAATTCCATCACAAATAACTTATTAAGTAAGTTAATTGAAACCAAGCCGCCTTAAAATACCATTTCATACTATAACAATTGAACAAATAGGAGAATTTGTATTTTAATTTTAGTTAGTTGAGTAAAGTTACTCCTTCAATGAAGACCATTTAAATAATGGGACTCATTTGCGATCTATAAATTCGCTTGATGAAATAAGTACAGCTACACTAAGATTGTGTCATTCATTGTTTCTTAAATTTTTTTATATACATCTTTGGTGGCTAACAAGCATACGGCCCAACTGATGGGAAGTGGTAACTGTAACCTATAGAGATGACTGTGTTTTCAAAGCATCGCAGAAGTAATCATGCTTAGAAAATACAACCTTGCCATTGCTGACCACGGAAAAGGGGATGAGGAAGGAACAGAGCCGAGGGGGTATTTGGGCTGCCGGTGCTCTCACTCACCGACTGAAACACATTAGCATGAAAACGTATATTCTTACGTCGACCTTCTATAAAAGGGTAGTACTTCTCCGGTCGATCCAGCCCATTTAAGCTGAAACCAGCGAGGATCTACTACCGTATGCATTAAGGATATTAAATACATAGTTATAATAAATTTAGATTTGATAATTTGTTTAATTATGTTTTTATTATTCCCCAGCAGACAAGCTAGACCTTAAATCTAGAATTACCAGATAGTTTCAAGCAAGCGAGCGTAGCGATTAGTGTGCATGACTTGTCTGTATGAAAAGATGCCTCTTGCCTTGCAAAGGGTTGATAATATATTGATATTTTTTATCATCATTGCTATCATTACCAGCAATATGATGATGGACATTGGCCTATCCCAATTTCTTACCGAAATATACCCTAAGGCATAATATTATCTATACTATTATATAAAACAAAAGAGTTTGATTATTTATTTGTTTATCTTTAGAACTACCAATTGGATTTGAATATTGTTTTTTTGCGTATGAAACCCAGTTCCTGAGGAATGTTTAGTAACATCATGTTACTGGCGACGTGAGCAAAGCAGTTAAAAGTAAAACAAATCGTTTTATAGCCCTATATTTATAATATTATTTGAAACCTAACCTAAACTACAGATTCACGCACATAAGGCTAGTACAAAGTGTATAGGTGCCGTCTAACGAGGGTGTTAACTATGTAACTCTACTCGAGTAACAGTAGGGAGCTTAGGTAATCAGTTAACTGACGTCCTCTCGTTAAGGAGGGTGGGGTACCGCGGTCAACCGGATTAACGTTGCCAGGCAACGAGCTTTATTGTGAGACTTTTTGCTATTCTTTACCTTTTTTTTAATTATAGCTTTAAAGATCGTTGGAAAAGAAACGGTAGCGGTTAGCATTTATAAAGTGATGAAAATACAAAGTCTTGTAACTAATTAGTTGCTATTAGTATATTTTTATTTAAGTTGTATTAGTAAGTTCTGTGTATTTATTTTTCAAATAAAATGATTTTAATCATCTCCTGTATTCTAGTCTGCAATCAACATGTCACAGTTATGCCGTCTATGATTTGTACATCCGTTTACATTTTTAATAAATAAAAGTAAATATTTAGTCACTGTGTTATATTTCTAAAAAAAAAATATAAATTAGTCTGACATAACTAGGCTAAGTTTTTGTTTTATGAATAAACAGAAAACAATTTTGTTAAATATTTTATTGCGTCTGTAATTTATCGATCAACTGAAAACACAAATGTGTGTTTTAACGTTTATTTCGCACTATAATCTTTCATATAAAATTATGGCGTTTAAAATAATGTCTATATAATACGAGGGATTAGTAATTGCCAAAAACCTCATTGATCATTACCGATATCCCTAGGCTTAGAACCCCATGATCAGTATCCCCATAGTTTATGGCTCAAGCAAAATTATTCTCGGCTACGATAAATTTATATCCACCATAAAACGGCATACGATAAATTTCATGCACTACAATTTAAAACGACTACTCACAAATTAAAATAAGAACAAAAGAAATTATGGTATAAAAAAAGTTACAATATTTTTAAGTTATGTATATAGGTTTAATTATAATATATTAAAATATACATATTCGTGCCTGCTTATCGTAATTTGTTTTAATTTTTTGAACTTTTTCCAATAATAAAATTACAAGACATCGCTCACCGTTTTGTACTAAAATCGATTTCTAAACTGAATATTCTGTTCGTTATTTAATACAACTATTTATTTCGCCAGGATCTGATATATATTTAAAAATAAAATCAAAGCATCTATGGCTATGGTTTTCTTCGAACTCTATTTCCGATTGTGAACTCTAGTTTAGGTACAAACAAAACTTATAATTGCAGTTTGAGACAAATTTGAAAAGATAAACGAAGTTTAAGACACATCTGTTTACTTGAATTAGATGATGGAACATTCGTATCGACGTTTTTGGCACAAAATTTATATCTTTAAGTATCGTATGTGGTAGACAATTTGTTTTTATTATTTTGATGAAACTTTAAAGATTGTAAGTTTGTCATATATTTAAGTTTTAATTTATTATACCTGAGGGTCATCGTTTAAATATTTAGTTATCTAAATTTTATATGTACAAAACATACTCAAAATAATCAAAGCTCCATAGGAACTTTAACTATGTTATACTTGTCTAGAAGCTATTAAATTAATATATTGAATAAGAATTTTGTTATATTAGTTAATCCCACTAAAGTGACTTCATTCTACCTGATGTGCAAGCAGTAAGTGGGATCCAAAAGTTGTAACATCGAAATACCTAAACACAGAAATACTAAAAACACTGTTGTCTGATAGCATCATGTCAGCCCATTGTTATTCCACTGCAGAGAAAGGCCACTTCTCATACAGAGAAGGTATGAGCATTGATCGCCACGCTTGCTCAAGGCGGGTTGGCGATTTCAGAATTTCACAGAAGTCCAGGTTTCCTCACGATGTTTCCTTCACCGTCAGTCAGTAATGTCCAGATAAACTTAGAAAGTACATATGAATTGAAAATCATAGGTACTTGCCCGGATTCGAACCTCCGACCTCGTGTTAAAGCGGGTGCCTTCACCACTGGGCCATTACCACTGTTATGTGTTATAAAAAGCAATACACATTGGTTAAACCATCTAATTAAAATAACAATCAAAACAGATGACACAAAGCAGAGCAAATAGCAGTCAAATGAGTGAGCAATTTTTCTTCAACATTTAGAATTTGAAAGCCCACGATTTACCGTATGTGACTTAGAGCAATGTTCAGAGATGCTCATCTAATTTTAACTACGGACCAAGTTCAATAACAAGAGCTTAATTTGGATTTGGTTCTGATCTATTTGTTGCGTGAAATAACTTTGCATTGAGTCATGATAAATGTACATGGTTTTACAAGTAATGACGTTTATGCAATTAGGATTTTTGAGTAATAAATACTTGCATATTTGTAACTAGCAGACGTTAGGCGGTTTTACCCGCGTGGTTCACGTTCCCGTGGGAGTACGAGGATAAAATATATATGTTACTCAGTGATAATGTAGCTTACTAATGGTAAAAGAATTTTTGAAATCCGTTTAGAAGTTTTTGAGTTTTTCATTGCATACAAAAATACAAATCTTTCCTCTTTATAATATTAGTGTAGATGAAAGATATTAAATAAAAATAGACCTGGACATAACCTATTAGTTTTACATAAATTGCCAATGTTATTATCATTCAAATAATATATGTCTTAAGTTTTGTGTTATGTCACGTTAACGTTAGTATACAGCCCCAAACTAAAAATGCAAAATCCATAAATATTTTACTCCATTTTTAAAGACATCGAGCCGTGAAGTCTATCTTTTATTATCTTTGAAATAATAAAACGCATGTGGATCCTGTATTAATACCTTTGATATATGTAAGTATAATGTAGTCTGAAAGATGTGATAGAATTTGCAAATTGAGTAATACCAATGATTCCCAAGACACGCGCACTAGTCTAGTTAGGGTTATTGCAAAATGTAATTTATAATGTAAAAAACAATAATATGAACAAATATAAGTACGTAGGTATAATATAAAACATTTAAATAACTTTACAAATTAATTAATGATTTTTTCTAGAATAATATAATAATAATAGCCAGAGTTAAATTTATCATATTACCTATTACAGTCTTGCAATAAGTGCGTTACAGTGAGGACGTGTTAAAACCACGTCGTGAATTATAATAGTTCTAGCATTGTGTGTGGCAATCGCCACGCCGATCTACTTTTACTATGAGCGACAAACTCATAGCGAATAAGTTGCTGGCCTTCCTGCAGTGTCAGCTGGATGTGATGGACGAGGTCAGCGTCACGCAGATCTGCATCTCAAACTTCACAGAAGATGAAATCCGCAGTGCTAAGGAGCTGCTGTATACGTCGTTCAACATGAGCGACCGAATGCCAACTCTTCAGAGAGATGAAAAAGGGGCGCGGAGTCTTCAGGACATAATCAACGTGCTGAAGGTGACCGACCCCGATGAGGTGCCGACTTTCGTGGCTAAGGAGCTGAGGAGACTGCCCCCTGTCACGTTCAACCACGTCGATGTCCCCAGACTCTTGGAGGGCATAACGTCGCTGAAAGCAAATCTGGCCGATGTAATGCTGAAGTTTCAAGCCTCACAAACAACCATCGCTGACCTACGTAAAGAAGTAAAAGAGTTACGAAATACTATATTGATATTTAGGTCAGCCGTGGCTTCAAACGTAAATACGAAACGCGGAGCACGAGGACGGAGGAGTTCACCGGCAGCAAATTTCGCATCAGCGATACCTGAAACGTCGCCGTCCGTCGTCGCGACTGCGCGCAGTGACCCCGTTGTCAATGCGCGCCCCGTCGTCGCCGCACGCTCCTTCGTCCCCGCTGCGCCCGCGCCCGCTGCACGTGTCAGCGTTACGTCATCTCCTAGACGTGACTATGCACGCGCCGTGACTCCGCTCGCCGCAGTAGAACATCAGGGTGCCTAAGCGGTGAAGGATAAAGAAAAGGACTCCACACCCATCTCCACTCGAAGCTGTGTTCCGGATGATGATGGATTTGTGAAAGTCCAAAAGAAACGTAGGAGTCAAACCTGCCGAAATAAGTGTGGTACAGCACCCACAGAGCCCAACTTCCTGTTGAAACCTGCCGTACCCACTACGCTACTTTATGTCTCGCGCCTGCATCACTCCACAACGACTCAGGACCTTGTGGAGTACATTAAGGTCAAGGCCACTTACATCGTGAGGGTGTAGCCTTCGCGTCACAGCGTGAACTTCAAGTCGTTCGTGGCGCGTGTGCCGACGAAGGCCCTTGAAACCTTCACCAAAGAAGATTTCTGGCCGAAGGGCGTGGTGTTCCGGCGGTTCCGGGGCAGGCTGCGAGACAACGGAACCAAAACCGACCGACAGGCACAACGAGAAGTGTCATCATAGATAGTTATTTTCAATATAATTATATATTTTAGGTTAAGGTATTCATTAATTAACTTTTATTTAAATAGTGTGTAGTATACTTATATTATAATGTATGTATAGTCTGTAAGATATATATTGAAAAATTCTATGCCCGATGGTACCCAAGATACAAGCACTAGTTTAGTTTGAGACCAAAGGGAAACTACTTATTTGTAATAAAATGTAATTTATATTTATAAAATAAATTGAAATTGAATTATTAAATTAAACAAACTATGATAACTTAAACAGTATTTATATTATCAGAGAGGCTGATAAAAAAGGAGTTGTTTTAGCCACGCTTGGCAGATGTGATGACTGTAGTATAGTGTTATTTACGGTGGCTTCATAGAGCCCCTGGCATTGCAGAAGTCCATGAACGAGAGATCTACTTACCATCAAATGGGCTGTTGGCACGTCCGTCACTGTAGGCAATTAAAAAAGCCCGTCTGACTACAGCCACATCAAAAGATAAAGTTAGAGTCCACACCTGTCACACATTTATGAATAGTTCCTTTAAAGTGGGCCTATTCTTCAAACTAAATCATGCATGTAAAACTGGACTTACAACCTTAAAATAGCACTCTATTATAAAACAAAAATTAATTAACATTGTAAGCTTTAAAATTAATTAGGTAGGCAGATCCTGCAATATTTTTGCTACAAGTTACTTTTAATATTTACTTTTCTCACAAACACACGTAAATGTTTTAAATTAATGCCATAAAAACTTTACATCCTCTTAAATTAGGATAATTAAAATAATTATAACGTGATGTTAATTTTAAAAGAATGGACCCTCATATGAAAAGGATTAAACGATTATAAAATAATGAGACAAACACAAAACTTTTTTGTTAGGTTATAATTTTTATTTATTGTTGGTTTTGTAAATGCCTGATACAACTAACAGCGTCGCGGCAGACCGAGAAAAAGATGGCGGGATAAATAGAACGCAGTGGATAGGACATGGAAAATATTGTGTATAGACCGAGAAGAATGAAATGGAAGTCACGGTGAGGTCATTGCCCAGCAGTAGGATGGTATAGACTAGCAGCAACATAAATACTCGTAAGTATTTATATATTCAACATCAGTCGTAACGGTCGCTTGATATATTTTTGTATGTACAGATAAAACATTTATGACTAGCATCCATTAGATAAGCACATTATATACTTTCCTAGCGCGATCAGTATGCAGAATACCAAACAAACCATTACACCCTACACTTGACATGCTGAACATGTTATTACTAACAACACTTTAAAGAAAAATAAATTACGTCAAACATTTTGTATATAATAGCAGGCAAGTTATTATTATACTATTAAATAAAGCGGTTTGTTTAAAAGTACTAATCTCTGGCACTACTAGTCGGCTTTGTATAATTCATTTGATAGCCCAGAGTACCTAGTGCGAGTTTGTTTTACGTTAACGCGATCAACACATTTATGACGTTCGGTATTCTGATTGGCCTGCTCCAAACTCTTAACCAATCAGAGAGGCAAACGCGGTAAACACTTCGATCGCGTTAAAGTATAAACAACTCGCACTCGGCACCCAGTTCTTTAGGAAGGTAAGCTTAGTAATATTACGCTATGAGCCACGAGAGCAGAGCAGTAACCAAAGGTGTGATTTAATGCGCGTGAAACTGGTTTAATAATAGATTAGTTGTATCAGAAAAGAAGAGCGTATCATCAGAATTCATATAAAAAGTATATATAGTTGCACTAAAATTTATACAATTTTAAATAGTTTTAAGCTCGCAATTAAATAAAGCTTAGTTTTTATATAATTATCATAATGTATTTTAGCAGATTTAATTAAGTAAGAGCTTATTGAAGTAATTACGCTTGCCCACATTTTCTGCTTTTATCTGACTGCTTAATATGTGAAAATGGAAGTAAGATATTTTTGGGTTATTTACCAACTCGACACGAGAGGCTTTAATGTGTATTTTGTCGCAATAGTTATGTGTTATTTTTACTTTTTGTGTAAAAACATTTTATCTCTGTATTTCTGTATGTATTTTATTATATTTTCATTGCTGATAGTAATAAGCATCTACTTGATATTTAGTTACAACCCTGACCCTTTGTATGCCGCTGTCGCCAACTCAAAGAACAATCTCATCTCAAAATAATGGCTTCTTTTTCTAGAACATAATAATTCTCTACAAACTGGTAGCAGAAGCAACACAACACTACTTACGTATAATGTTACTTATTATACAAATCGGGATTTGAATATGAAGACTATCGTTTTGCCCTACTGCGGAAGTTAAGGACGGTAACGTTTTTTCTGGGTTGGTATGTAGTCTATTTCTTTGGCACGCTCTACAGCCTAAACGGCTTAATGGATTTTAACATAATGAGGTGTCATTAGAATCGTATTAATTATGGAAGTGAAATAAATAGGGTATATATAAAATTTCAATGTAGCGTTGGCACAAATAAAGGCTCTCTTTCTTTTCGGTTTTTTTAGTCAGGTCTGTTTCTTATATTACTATGTTTTGCATTTTCTTAACTACATTATAGCTATCTACTAGCTTATATTAGTTAGCACACTGGTGGCCACCATTCCAAAAATCATCGTTTTTTAATATTTAATAAATAAATTAAATCATAAATAATACAACAACAACCACACCGTGTAGACCCAAAGTAAGCACTTAATATATAGCTTGTGATGTGGGGTTCAATATTCATTTCCTTTTCTTAATTAGGTACACTAAAGTTCGATTCAGCAGTGAGCCGCACAGTAAAATTTAATCAATTAACGTAATAGTATCCCTGAAATTAGTTTTATTTCAAACCATGCGGCTGTGATGTAAGCCAAGTGCAGACTTTGGACCGTTGCCAAAAATGTGTACTCGTATTATACTCAATTCAGAAAAGTAAGACTTATCATTTTTATTAAAATCAGCAAGTTTTTTTAAGTAACTTTGAAATTAAACTAAGTTTTGGCTGTATTAATATAATAATAATATATATAATAATATTTCAACAACTACACACAACGCCATCTAGACCCAAAGTAAGCATATTATATGCTTGTATTATGGGTTCTAGAATACGGATATACATACTTAAATACTTCTTTTTTTTTTTTGTAAATACATACATATTATAGATAAATTACACCCAGACACAGAACAAACAATCATGCTCATCACACAAAGGTTTGTCCTGGGTGGGAATCGAACCCACGACCTCCGGCTTAGCAGTCAGGGTCACTAACCACTAGACCAACAGGCCAGTCGATAATATATATAATAGGTACGACAATTTTCCTCGTGTGTAAAAGTTCGATAATGCCAAACTTTTCTATTGTACCGTTGACGATTCACGGGAATACGAAAAAGGGATCCTCTATATATATTGTAACGGCTTGTATCTATCTATAATTTTAATAATTTAAAGTCTAATAAATAAACTAATAACTCAAATTAAATTAATTTCTTAACAAAAAATAAATAAATCAAATTTACTAATATTTTATAATAAGTCTTTTTGTAAAACGTCCAGCAAAGCATAATGCTGCGTTATTGACTGCGACATTGTGATCAAGTTGGTGACGAGACGGTGGCAGCCGGCCGCGGTGCCTGCGCCGCACACTCATTCGCCAATTTGATCTAGAACCTACTACTCGTACGCTCAGTTTTGTACAAAGACGTTATTTTTCTTGTAACTAAATACTTTTAAAATAATATTATTATAGCACTGTAAATCTGTAACTTAAATAAGAATAAGCATAACGAATATTCCGTATACAAAGTACGTGTACTATAATATTGTGTGTGTTACCCCATATCTACATATATTTGGGGTCCTAGTACTATAGGAGTGGCCTACTCTGTCTGGCGACCCGACCTGCTTCAAGTCCGTCCGAAGACCAGGGCCTACTTACTGTCCTGCACCTCAGGAACTGGATCAGCTTACAGGATAGTAGCCGGTATTCCATATGTAAACCACTAGATTACTACTCAGAGTGTGAACCCTGCTAATTTAATATAAAATTTTGTACACTTTAAATTTGTTTTACTTTTGCCCTAAAAAAGTGTTACAGTGGCGCCCAATAAAATAAACAACACACTGAGTAGTTCTAGTTGTAGTGTTCGGGTGTTGGTAGCTCTCAAGTATTTTCTTAGCGTTATGTTTTTGTGCTGTTTCTCTTAATTGTTATATTGTTTATTGTATGGCTGTTAGTTTAAGCAAGTCTTACAACTCTTACCCTGGTAAAATGTCTGCTCCTATAAAATTTTTGTCACTACAAAAATCTGAGCTCGAGTATGAGGTAGCAGTTCGTGGTTTGACTCCTGGTGATACTGTTCAGTAACTCCGTAAATAAATAGTCCCGATATCTAAAGACTTGCCATCTGAAGATGTTTTAGAGTCACATCTTGAGGCTGGCAAAGATCTTGAGGCAGTCAATGAGACTCTAATAAAAGCTCAAAATAATATACTGTCTCTAAAAACTAAGTTTGATTTGAATACATTTTTAAGAACCGAAAATAACCTTAATCATATAAATCATAGATTGAATAGAATATCTACTTCTGCCAGTACTGTTGATCAATTTAAGAAAAGCTATGCTATTTTTAAATCATTGATGAAAGATTTGGCAGTAATGAGACCTTCTAGTAGTAAGTCCGTTACAGATTCGCATGTTGAAGCTTCTAGTAATCTTTTGTCCGTATCTTGTGAGCGTAGTTTGACTTCAGAATTGAATAAATTTAAATACTCCGGCAAAACATGTGTTCGTGCGTTTATACAAAGAGTTGAGGAATTTGTGATTTCCCGAGGAATTACCTATGATAAAATTCTTTCTTTTGCCTACGAAATTTTCACTGATGAAGCACTCCACTGGTATCGGTGTGTTAAAGATAATGTTAACACTTGGCCTGCATTGGTACAACTTTTAAAGGAGGACTTCAGCATTAAGGACTATGATTATAGGCTTTTATCTGAGATCCGTTCGCGTACTCAAGGCGAGAATGAGAACATTACTATATACCTATCTATTATGCATGGTATGTTTTCTAGACTTGACAAACCTCTGGGCGAGGAAGACAAACTGGAAATATTGCTTCATAATATCCGCCCCTGCTATACTAATATTTTGGCATCGTCCGCTGAAATAAAAACTATAGATAAATTAAAATCTCTTTGTCGTAATTATGAGACTATTCAATCTCGGCAATCACGGTTCCAAGAACCGCCCAAAGTTACTGTGGATACTGTGTCTCCTGAGTTTGCTTATACGCCAGGCTATAATAAACCCGGTAATAGTTCTACTAATAATAAGTCAAGTTTTAGTGTCTTTAATAAAAATTACTCAGATAAGTCCCTGAAAGTTGATGCTGTTAACCATGCGCATTCGGGTAGTTCTAAGCGTGTTTACTGTCCAAGATGCCGCTCAGAGACACATTCTCTACGCCAATGTGAACAACCGCGTTTTATTGTATGTTTTAAGTGCGGAAAAAAAGATGTTCGTTCGACGGAATGCCCTGATTGTAACTCTGAACCAAAAAACTAAATTTGGCGGATCGTCGAGACTGTGTATCAAATAATAATTCTAACTTTAATAACGCAGAACGGCAAGATTGGTTAGCTTACATTACTAAATTTTTCACTTGTTACACTGTCTCTTCTATCCGTCATAAAGAAACTAATTATTCTAGACCTTATGCTAATATACAGATTGGTGAAACAGAACTTTTAGGTTTACTAGATACAGGCTCTTCGGTGTCTCTACTAGGCAACAATGCTCACAAATTATTAGCTCTTACTTTCCCTGTAACTAAACATAATGACAATGTGCAATTTATTGCAGCTGGTGGTCAAAAATTAGAATCGATAGGTATAATGAATTTGCCCATCACCTTTCAAGGCCAAACTCAAAATATAGCAATCCATATTGTTCCTACAATTCAAAATTCATTAATACTAGGTATGGATTTTTTAATATTTTTCCACGGCATCTTAAGTCTATTACTTTATTAGATGCATCTCAAGCAGCTTCTATAGGCATGGTAGAAGAGGAGCACATTTGTCCTTACGACAATTTGAATAAGTGTCAAAAGGAGATAGCGGATAACATAATCGCACAATTTAGAAAAATATCCTATGAAGAATGCGGCTTAGGAAGAACTTCGCTAATATCCCATTCTATTGATACAGGAGACTCCTTGCCGATTCGACAGAGATATTATAGAATGTCACCAATTAAGCAACGTGTTCTTATCGAGCAACTTGATGAAATGCTTCGAGACGATGTTGTTGAACCTTGTGAAAGTCCTTGGTCTTCACCAGTTTTGCTAACTCCTAAAAAAAATGGCGACTTAAGATTTTGCTTGGATAGTAGGAAACTAAATTCTATTACAAAAAAAGATGCTTATAGTCTTCCTTATATAACAGATATTTTGGATAATCTTCGGGATGCAAAATATTTAACTAGTTTAGATTTGTCAAAAAGTTTTTGGCAAATTTTAATCAAAAAAGAAGATCGCTGTAAGACTGCATTTTATGTTCCAACTCGCGGTACTTTTCAGTTTAAGTCAATGCCCTTCGGTCTTACTAATGCACCAGCTACTCAGCAAAGATTAGTGGACATGCTATTCTACGGTCCTGAGTTTGAGAATAAAGTGTATGTTTATATTGATGATATTTGTATTATATCTTCCACATTTGAGGAACATATATCTTTGTTAAAACAAGTACTGGAAAAACTTAAAACTGCTAACCTAACTATTAACCTTGAAAAATCTCAATTCTTTAGACACGAGATAAAATATCTTGGCTATATAGTAGATTCTCGTGGTCTTCGTGCGGATCCTTCTAAAATAGAAGCCATTATAAATTATAAAACTCCTGAAAACCGTAAAGATGTACGTCGGTTTTTGGGTACCGCGTCATGGTATAGACGTTTTATTCCAAATTTTAGTACATTAGCTGCACCTTTAAATAAACTTACTTCTCAAGGTAAGAATGCCTCCCCCTTTTCTTGGACACCTGAAGCCGAAAAGGCGTTCCAAAGTTTAAAGAAATATTTAGTTTCTGCTCCAATATTATCTTGCCCCGACTATTCTAAGCCATTTGAGGTACACACTGATGCTAGTGATTTTGGCATAGGTGCGGTACTTACTCAAACGCTAAACGGCAAGGAAAAGGTGGTGGCTTATATGAGTAAATCCTTGAGCGATCAAGAACGAAACTACAGTGCAACTGAGAGAGAGGCTTTAGCGGTCCTTACGGCGATTGAGCATTGGCGATGTTATTTGGAAAATGGTTTAAAATTCCTCGTATATACTGACCACGCTTCTCTTAAGTGGTTTTTAAGCCTTAACAATCCAACAGGACGTTTAGCTCGATGGAGTGTACGGTTATCTGCATATAATTTTGAAATTAAGCATCGGCGTGGCAAAGATAATGTAGTACCAGATAGTCTCTCACGTTCTGTTCCTATCGCAGCTACTGAAGTAAATACTACTACTCAACCTCTTATGACTAAGGATGCATGGTTCCTTGATATTTATAATAGCTGTCTTAATTCGCCGGGATCTTGTTTAAATTATAGAATTGAAAATAATACATTATACCGCTATGTCAAAACTCTCAATCCCCTTGTGAGAGAGTTTGAATGGAAACAAGTTGTTCCGATTGAACAGAGACAGGATATAATTTGTAGAAACCATTCTGATCCTACATGCGGACATTTTGGAATATTTAAAACTTATAAGAGACTTTGTCTCAATTATTATTGGCCAGGAATGCATAGAGATGTCGCAAAATTTATTTTAGATTGTGATATTTGCAATGCATATAAATATTCAAATCATTCGACATTAGGTACCATGGGCAAACCCAAAGAATGCTCAAGACCATTTCAAATGATTAGCATGGACCTTGTCGGACCACTTCCTGTGTCACGTAAACAAAATACCTTCTTGTTTGTAGTTACTTGTTGCTTCTCTAAATACAGTTTACTTTTTCCTATTAGGCGTGCAACTTCTGAGATATTGATTCGTATTTTAGAAGACAACGTTTTCCTTGTGCATGGGATTCCATATTCGGTATTAATGGATAACGGTAAACAGTTTACAAGTAATATTTTTAAAAATATACTTCAACGTTACAAAATACCTGATATTCGTTTTACACCTAAATACACTCCTCAAGTAAATACAGTAGAACGGTACAATAAAACTGTAATGACTGCAGTGGCTTCCTATGTTGCTGATGACCATCGCACTTGGGATATGAATATACCAAAAATACAGTTTGCTTTAAATTCTTCTGTAAATGAAGTAACAGGTTTTTCGCCGGCTTTTCTTGTTTACGGTCGCGAACTAGTTAATTGCGGCTCTCATTATACAAATAAAGATTTCTCAACAGATTTGATATTTGCGCCTCGTGATGAGTACGCAGAAAATCTAGGCGTATTACATAAATATTTCGATAATGTCCAATCCTTATTGTTGAAAGCGCACACTCGTAATTCCAATCATTATAATTTGCGTCGTAAAAAGTTTGAGTTTGAGGTAGATGATACAGTCTGGAAAAGAACGTATTATCAAAGTGATAAAGACAGTCGTTTTGCAAAAAAACTTGCACCCAAATTTATTAAATGTCGAATAATTGCTAAGATGTCGCCACTGGTTTATGAATTGATCGACAATACTGGCAATAATTTGGGGTCCTGGCACATAAAAGATTTAAAACTTAACCATTATAAGGAATAATATAAATAATAATACGAGTCAATCTAAAATCAATTAAAAGTGATATACAGTTTCCTTTTTAGCGGATTTTACTAGAAAAAATCCTATCCTGAAAAGGGGGGTATGTAACGGCTTGTATCTATCTATAATTTTAATAATTTAAAGTCTAATAAATAAACTAATAACTCAAATTAAATTAATTTCTTAACAAAAAAAAAATAAATCAAATTTACTAATATTTTATAATAAGTCTTTTTGTAAAACGTCCAGCAAAGCATAATGCTGCGTTATTGACTGCGACATTGTGATCAAGTTGGTGACGAGACGGTGGCAGCCGGCCGCGGTGCCTGCGCCGCACACTCATTCGCCAATTTGATCTAGAACCTACTACTCGTACGCTCAGTTTTGTACAAAGACGTTATTTTTCTTGTAACTAAATACTTTTAAAATAATATTATTATAGCACTGTAAATCTGTAACTTAAATAAGAATAAGCATAACGAATATTCCGTATACAAAGTACGTGTACTATAATATTGTGTGTGTTACCCCATATCTACATATATTTGGGGTCCTAGTACTATAGGAGTGGCCTACTCTGTCTGGCGACCCGACCTGCTTCAAGTCCGTCCGAAGACCAGGGCCTACTTACTGTCCTGCACCTCAGGAACTGGATCAGCTTACAGGATAGTAGCCGGTATTCCATATGTAAACCACTAGATTACTACTCAGAGTGTGAACCCTGCTAATTTAATATAAAATTTTGTACACTTTAAATTTGTTTTACTTTTGCCCTAAAAAAGTGTTACAATATCATTATATTATTTTTTATGATTTCGACTCATTAAATATTTTTTAATGTAATGAATAACTTTGGGTTTATACTTAATTGTAACATTACTTTGTAGCTTTGTAAGTATATCATCAATAATTTACGTTTGTCATAAGTGATATCCTAAAATAAGCAGCACTCCTTGTACTTACTCTGACTACTAAACTTGTGTAATTATTTTACGCTGTCACTAGACAAAACGCACTTCTACTAATAATAAATTTGACAATATATCTTTGATCCTAGCAAAGTGGTATTTATTGTTTTAAGGTTTAATTTTTTTTAGTAATAAGTGTCTTATTTTAGCACCTTTGGTATTACCAATCATCTCAATTGTACTTCACTCACTCACCAAATGACTGTCAATATACTAAAGTGGCATTACTTATTCTCTCGTTATTCTCAGAATATTAAACATGGCTGATTTGTGAATTAATAAGTCGTTGGATACATAATTCAGATGCTTTATTAGAAGTATTTGTATAGCAAATTACCTTCATGGTTGTTTGGAATAAAAATAACTCAACTCGTCCGGTCATGTCACTCACAATTTGTACAAAACCATATTGTATACCTATCAATAATAAATTAATATATAATAATATTAATTACCTTAGTTATTCTCTACCAGTTTATAATTAAATTCAACGATTAAATGGATAACCCCCAGTTTCTGAAAAGCTGATCAACGAAAACTTAACTAATGAACTGTTAAATCTCATGTGAAGTACCATTTGGGTTGCTAAAAGCATGAATAATTAGTTAAATTTTATCAAATTAGTAACTAACTAGATCATTTGCAATTTCAAGCTTTCATCATGATTTTAGGTACCTTACATGAGATTTAACAGTTGATTAGTTAATATTTCGTTGATAAGCCTTTCAGAAACTCGGGGTAAGACGTACAAATACAAAATTACATAAATATACTTACTTACTAGTCGATTAAAGGGAAGACTAAAGACTGAACCAGGATTATCTTGGTTTTATGTGGAACGAAGTTCTTCAGGCGATAGCGAGCACGAGGCGCGGGTACCCTCGTTGGCTAACGTGAGCTACTTGGGCCCTTCTACTTCTAATGCGACTTCCAACAAGGTTTTTTTAAACGTTTAACGCTATCATGAAGGGGTAGATTTGGATATATCTCCACTTGAAAATGATATTTAAAAGATGAGATCAATTGTCAATTATAAGCAATGTTAATAAAGTTTGTCTTATAGAAACAAGTCGAAATGGTCAAGTGAATAAGGCACCCGCTTCGTAAACACGAGGTAGTGAGTTCGAATCCGGGCAAGTACCAATGTGATTTTTCAAATCATATGTACTTTCTAAGTTTATCTTGGACATTTCCGACTGACGGTGAAGGAAAACATCGTGAGGAAACCTGGACTTAAATGTCTGAAATTGCCAATCCGTCTTGAGCAAGCGTGGTGATTAATGCTCATACCTTCTCTATATGAGAAGAGGCCTTTGCCCTGCAGTGGGACAGTAAATAGGCTGATATTATTATTATTATTTATATTATAGAAACAATATGAGTTCACTAAAAATCAATTTCTACTTATACCTATTTTCATTTCCACATTAAGAAGTTTCACTTCTTTCTCGCGAAGGGACTCCACGCACTATTTTTTTTAACAGTGGGACACAATCTTATGACTGACCCATTAAAAAGTATTGACTGGCTGTGTCCAACCTGCTACTAAGTCGTTAGCTGCCGACAATAATAGCTTAACATTAAACGTGTTGATTGTCAAGCCAAACTTATGAGAGATCCGTGTTGATCTTGTCGACTGCAGACGCAGACACAATCTAAACTTGCCTGAGAGTATATCTGCAAGTCAACAGCATACAGATGATACGCACATTGAAAGTTGTTCGTTATGAAATTAATAAAAATTGAAAATAATAATGGAGAGAATTTTATTTTTTCATCTCTACTATTATAAAGCGGGGAGTTTGTTTGTTTGTTTAAATGCGCTAATCTCTTGAACTACCAGTCAGATTTGAAAAATTATTTTTGCGTATGATAGCCCTGTTCTCGAGGCAGGTTATAGGATATGTAAGATCACGCTGGCGACGGGAACATAGCAGTAAGCAAATATGCTGGTGAAACCGCGCCGCGGAAAGCTAGTCTAAAGATAATTAGGTAATCTATGAAAAAAGCGTTGGTTTTTATTATTTTGTCGTCATTATCAAGCATTTTGTTCCAACAAAGAATCATTACATTCACAAAAAAATTGTAACTTCAATCTGCGTTACAAATAGACAATAAAACATTTAAAATGTAATAATAATATTTTAATGTTGACTGGCCTGTTGGTCTAGTGGTTAGTGACCCTGACTGCTAAGCCGCAAGTCGTGGGTTCGATTCCCACCCAGGACAAATCTTTGTGTGATGAGCATGAATGTTTGTTCTGTGTCTGGGTGTAATTTATCTATAATATGTATGTATTTACCAAAAAAAAAAAGTATATATAAGTAGTATATATCAGTTGTTTAGTACCCATAACACAAGCAAATATAATTGCTTAATTTGGGGCTAAATGGCGCTGTGTGAATGTGGTAGAATATTATTATTATTCTTTCCTTTTATTGTTCTCAGCTGTTAAACTGGTTTTAACTACATTTACGGGCGCCAGCCAAGTAAATGCAGTGTGTGGTGATAATTTAGGTTGTAGATGTTGTATGTAATGTCGTGTGTAATGTTGTGGTTTCCTCTATTTGCATGAATTTTCTGACTGTTCTGCATGTGTTTAGAATGGCTGCTTTCTGTAAAGTTATATAAAGGGTTTCTTTCAGATCTATTAATTTAATGCTATGATGAAGATGCTTGGGGATTATACCGGTCGTTGACAGAACAATTGGCACGACGTACACCTTGTCTTGTCTCCAGATTCTAGTAACTTCTTCTTTGAGTTCTGCGTATTTACTAACTTTTTCAGTGATAGTTTTCTGTATGTTATGTGTGTTAGGGACTGCAATATCTATCAGGTAAGTGGTTTTATTGATTTTATCTTGTAGTGTTATGTCCGGTCTATTGTAGTGTATGGTTTTATCGGTAAGTATAGCACGATCATAATATAGTTTGTGTGAGGCGTTTTCTAATATTGTTTGTGGTGTGTATTTGTAGTATGGAATGCTTGTGTCTTGTATGAGTTTATGTTTAAGTGCTAATTTTTGGTGAATTATATTAGCTATCTGATTATGTCTGTGTGTGTAATCTGTCTGTGTGAGAGTAATGCAAGCGCCGGTTATGTGTTGGATAGTTTCTGATTGAGTGTGACATTTACGACATTTATCGTTTGTAATGGAAGGGTCTTTAATTATATATTTTCGGTAATTTTTTGTATTTATTATTTGATCCTGTATAGCTATTATAAATCCTTCTGTTTCGGGGAATAAACTACCTACTTGTAAAAATTTATTTGAGGCTATAGGGTCTATGTGTGTTTGTTCTAAGTCATGTATTATTATTATTATTATTATATTTATATAATTACTTTTTTATAATTACCTTGTCATACCAATAATATAAGACGCGAAAGTTTATATGGACGTGTGGACGTATGTTACTCTTTAACGCAAAACCACTAAAGGAATTTTAATGAATCTTGGCAATAGCTTACACATCAGAATAAGACATAGGCAAAAGAGAAAAGATTTGATTATTTGTATTTTTGTTTGTTCCTACATAACTCAAGATGTACGTAACCGATTTAAAAAATTACCTTTTAAAAAGCTGATTGGTAACTGTAGTTTATTATGTTTAACATATTGTTGAGTCATTTTAAAAATTTAAATATTTTAAGCGCTTTTCTAAATCTAAATGATGCAAGACACTATTGCTAAGATATTTTTCGTTTTAAATACCGAATCGAAGCGGGGACGAACGTCTAGTAATTATAAAGATATTGAGTAATGTGTAAATATTATGTAATTTTAATTTATGTAAGTTAAACTGCGGGCGACAGCTATTTCTTAATATTCTCAACCAATTAAGATTATAAAGGCTACATTAAGCATAATCGTATTACTCTACTACCTTACAAAGCGTTTCTTTGAAAGCTAATAGATTTAGGACAACGACATTTCAGATCCTACAAAATGGAGAGAAATTACTAGCTAAATAGTCATTAACCGTAAATGTTCCTGCTTCTAAGAAAATAAACTTTAATGTAAAGCGTTTAGAGTTAAGTTTAGAGTGTGTTCTTTTAAATTCTGGTAACGTTAATTGTAACAAATCGTTTAAGATTCAACTTAGTGATTCATGTAAAGCCAGTGCAAATAATGTTTTAAGATTATCCTTAGTTTTGAATTACAACGACTTAATTTTTTGAAGTAATTTGTATGTATTTTGGCTTCATATTTAGGCAGAGTGGAGTCACTTTGGTAGGCTAATATGTAATAAATATAATAAAATAATATATAAAAACAATAATTCCGTTTCGTTTTGCGTTTTGGATTTTTATGAGATTTTATGATAAAGTATACCTAATGTAAAACTTTCATTTCATTCAAACTATTGTAGGTAATCGGAAACACCGTCTAATATGAGTATGAACGTCCTTTGGGTGAATAATAATATTATAAATCCTACTAAGATTATAAATGCGAAAGTTTGAGTGTGTTTTTTGTGTGTAATTGTTACCACTTAGCGCCTAAACGACTGAACCAATTAGATAGATTCGGTGCCGGAGACGGATAAAGGCTACTTTTTATCCCGAAACTCTGTATTAAGCGCGGACGCAGCTAGTAGTAAATAAATTAACGTATTGCATAAATTATTTTCATTTCAACTGGCACGTAAAAGCATATTTATAACAAGAACAGCTTATAATATAATCAAATTGCTGCAGCATTTATTTTAAAATCCGTCAATCGACCAGCGTGTAATGTAACGAGTCACTTAACGAAATGATCGGATTATGTTTCATTGACACTACGGGTGATTCATGTTCAGTTGGCTTGAAGCCAACTGGTGCTTAAATAGATGTACTCTGAGCTAGATTACTTTCTGTTGGATAACTTTGTACTTTCGAGATGTGGTTGTGATAACCATTGCGACTTTTTTCTGTAGGAACTAATTTGGTTACACTGTTTTTGTTATACCTACCTATAACAAACTGTGTAAGTATTATATTTATGTCAGGTATTTTTTTCTTTTTTATGAACGGTTAATTTCTTTTTATTTTAAGATTTAACTGACTTTGATTTTGAAGTTAGACGTTGAAAGGGGAATGATCAATCAAGCAATATAGTTACTATTCAAAGGAACATTTGAAGCTAAAGGCTAGTTTCCACTTTGATTAGTGCGAGTGCAGGTGATCAGTGCAGGTGTTTAGTGTTTTATGACAAGATTAACACAGCGAGCTCTACATCCACATGCAAGATGCTACGATTATAAAAAAAAACTTCAATTACTTATTTAATAATAAGAAATTGAATTTTTAGTGGATTAGAAAAATCAGTGAGACGAACTAGGAATAATTCGCAAATAATCATGATTATCTTTATTAAAGCTGCGCAAAAACTTGACAGTACAACCAGACTTAATTGGCCATGATTTGTGATGTCGTGCATGCGGTTTGCATGTTAGTTAAAAAATATATAAACTTTGCTGTAATAATTATATTGTCATGGCGGTGAATCTACTAGAGCACGCCAATTTAAATTGTCAACAAACTAATAAGAAGCCTTCAATATTAATCATTTATTGACTCTTTAGTCTTATTACGTAGTTCAGTCGTTAGTCTGAAATTTAAAATAAATTGTACAAAGAAATGGTTAGCAGTGTTGTGTATTATAAAAGATCACCTTGCTACCGTGCGTTCTTCAAGTAAGTAAATATGGTGGCTATTGCAAAATTCTCTTTGGAAATAGCCTTTTGGTGTCTATGGTGATACGACAGATTGTGACTAATTAGTGTTCCATTACTACTACTACTGTTCTTCAATAATAAAATTATTCCTGTTATAAAAATCAATGAAAAAATTAGCATAAAAAAACTGTCGAACTAATTGTCATGTATATCGATGGCCATCAACTAAAACTATTTGTTTAGTTTTTGAGTAATCAAAAGTAAAGTAGAGTTTATTAAAGTATAATTTCGTAACAACTACTAACAACACCATCTAGCTAGACCCAAAGTAAGCATATATTATTATATTATATAGCTTGTATTATTGGTTCTAGAATGTAGATATACATACTTAAATACTTTTTTTTGTAAATATATACATATAACACATAGAAACAACCAGACCATTTAAAAAGACATGTTCATGCACACAAATATTTGCACTGAGCGTCATCGAATGGAACCCGCGACCTTTGCGTAGCAGTCTGTTCACAGTACCACCGAACCACAGAGGTAGTCACAGTACTAACAAATTATTACTTGTATAGACAACAGCAAAGTTAAATAATTAATAAAGACAATACATATTACCGTTATTATAGAGTCGAGAACAATATCTTATTTCAAACATTAACAATAACTTGAAGCGGTGTAATCTAAGTACACAAATATCAATTACGTTTTCATCAATTATTTATAACAATACAAAATAATTGATGAAAAGGTAATTGATATTGTGAATATAATGTTGCTTTTGTATTTTATTAACGTTACACTTTGGGACTTTTATATTTTTACTACATGTGTTTTTTATTTTCACTGCCTCCGTGGCACAGTGTTAGAGCAAGCGACTGCTGTGGACGAGGTCGTGGATTCGGTCCCCACACGGGACAAAACCTTTTGTGTTCCATAAAAATAAATATTTGTTAA
Organism: Parascotia fuliginaria; assembly: GCA_963082885.1. Taxonomy (NCBI): domain Eukaryota; kingdom Metazoa; phylum Arthropoda; class Insecta; order Lepidoptera; family Erebidae; genus Parascotia; species Parascotia fuliginaria. The sequence continues at coordinate 19,135,997 of OY720176.1, read as the reverse complement.
GAGTTTGGGTGTACTTTGTGTCGTTGTATATGTTTGTAAAGTCCCTCGCGATATAGGGCTTGTTCTAGAGCGGGTGTTCTTGTTTTCTAAAATTCTCAACTTTCTCTACTATAAAATTTATTTATATATTAATTGTACTTATAAACATTTTGGAATAAATATTCTAAAAGCAAACACTATTAAAATTTGTTGGTTACCAGAAAAAGTAAGCAATTAACGATGATACAGACTGAAAAATAGCGAATTTATACTAATTAAAGATTAGTGTTTGAATGAAAAGCATTTTTCGATAGGTACAATATTTGTGTTTCCAAAATTAATCAGTATGTTCTTCTTTCTTTCTTTCTTCATAAAGTACGGTTTTAATTTAATTATATGAAGCTAGTAGCTTTCCACGGCGAAGTTTCACTCGCGTCTTTGCTTACTGCCCTGCTCTAGTCACTAGTAGCGTTGTTATGTTTTATGTTACATAGCCTATAACCTTCCTCGAGAACTGGGCTATCATAAGCAAAAACAATTTTTCGAATCCAACTTTTGGTTCCAGAGATTAGCGCGTTCAAACAAACAAACAAACTCTTCTACTTTTTATAATAGTATATAGTACAGATTAAGCTGTAATTCACAGTGCTTAAGAATCTTCTCCGTGGGAGGTCAAAACCAACACAAAAAGGCGATAATTAAAATGATGTAGGGTTAATAGACAGTCAACTTTTTGGATGAGCTTGTGACAGAAATAACGGGCGATGATTGATACATTTAGGATAAAGGGTTGGATATATCCACGACACAGTATCATAACAACTGGATTCCACTGACTGCTTACCATCAGGCAGAGTGGAGTCACTTTGGTAGGCTAATATAAAAAAAAACACACACACTGAGAACACAACGCCATAGACCGATAGATAGATAGATAGCATAAATGCTAATACTTATACTTATACGCAGATCGATGCAAATATACATGTTCATGCACACAAATATGTAAATATTTGAGCGGAAATCGAACCCGCAATCTCTGCGTGGCAACACGTACACAGTACCACCGAACCACAGAATATATTGTATAGTATATTGTACGAATTAAATATAACATTGGATAATGTAGTGCATAATATCAACAATTTTATATCAAAATACCACTACCGTCGTACATTGATTTAGGGCCTTTTTGATTCCTTAGAATATTCTATTTTTAGAATATTTTTACAGTATTAAATTTCAGTTACTTTGGCGTAGCGTCTATATAATTATTCAAATCAATATACAAATCAATAATTTGTCAGACAGAGTAAGGAATAGAGTGGTAAGAGAAGATTGTGGATTAAATGATGATGATGAATGAGACTGGCCTGTTGGCCTAGTGGTGGTAGTGACCCTGATGCTAAGCTGGAGGTCGTGGGTTCGATCCCCACCCAGGACAAATCTTTGTGTGATGAACATGATTGTTTGTTCTGTGTAATTTATCTATAATATGTATATGATATGTATATAATATGTATATATTTACAAAAATAAATAGTATATCAGTAAATAAGTAGTATATCAGTTGTTTAGTACCCATAACACAAGCAAATATAATTGCTTAATTTGGGACTAAATGGCGGTGTGTAAAAAAAAAATTGACTAAAATCAAAAGGAGTATGATAATGTGCTGTAACATACGCGGACCAAATAGGTGATGTGTTGCAAAGGGCACAATTACAAGCAACCTTAACCGACGAGTGTGTGTATGAAAAGATAAATGAATGTTGAAGAGGCAAAGAATGTATGTTTGGATCGCAGCAAATGGCGTTCTATAGTAGAGACTATAGAACGCCATTTGCTGCGATCCAAACATACATTCTTTGAGCAGAGTGAGCAGAGGCTCACTCTTATAGGAGACAGGCGTGAAGTTATGTATGTATGTAAATCAATACACAAACGAAATTTCACACTGTATTGTACCTCATTAGATTCATTCAAGCGTGACTACTCTTGATAGCACTAACAGTAACGATAAAGAGCGTTTACACAAAAGGGTGACAACGTCGCCATTTAGAGTCATATTTGCGTGGTTTTTAATCTTTATCATATAATCGGAGTTGTATTATATAATTGTTTTTAGAATACTTTTTAGAATTACGTGAAAGCTGTATAAAAAGTATGTAATCATAATTAGTTACTTTACTATGAAAATAACGCAATGAAAGTTTCCAATGTAATATTTGCATATAAATAGAACTGTAAGCATTATGGTTACTTACTTTTTATATAGCTTTCACGTGATTCTAAAAATTGTTTTGAAAACATTTTTAAAATATAGCTCCATTAAATGATAAAAATTTAAAACCACGAAAATATGACACTAAATTTTGACGTTGCCACTGTTTTGTGTGAACGCTCTTAGGCATACAATCACACTTGTCATAATCAAACCTATTCCTGGCCACCCTTTACAGCTAGATGAGGGTACTTCGAGATAACATCAGAATGTTATTTCCTTCATAGAGCAATGTGATGATAATAACATTATTATTTATTGTATTGTTGCTTAATTATAGCGATTTGTAAAGTTGATAAATTTGATTAGATTTTATTGAATTAGGTTATGATTATTCCTTTCAGACTGTGTCAATCTTTGTTTGTTGAATGATTATTTTTGATATGATAGTTCAATTCTTGAGAAGGGTTTAGGCTGTGTACCATCACGCTACTGGCGACGAGAGCTGAGCAGTAACCAAAGATATAACTAAACGTGGATGAAACCGCGCTTCGGAAAGCTAGAATTTAAATTTAAAAAGATACAAAAAAAACGAAAACCGACTTCAAAACAATACCTTCATGTTTAATCCATAACTAAAAATTATAAAATATAATTTAATTACTTAAAAGCAATGAACAATCAAAGAAATCATTGATACCTACATAATACTATACTATTTACTATTTATAATCAGTTATTTTGGAGTCGGTGCCAGCCAAAAAACATACGACCCGAATTGATAACCTCCTCTAAAGTCGTTAATAAATGAAAATGACAGCACTCTCTACAATGTCTACATAGTCTACTAGCTCCATATGTGAGTCTAAATCTAAATTCAATCCATTCAGTAATCTGTATTTGTATACAACAATTCGTGATTAGTATACAATCAAACAATCAGCTTCCAGAATAAGCAACGATACAAGGAACATAATGCACATGTATTAACTTAATCGATAATTACATCAAAGTATACCACAGAACAGAATTTTAAGCGGCAATTAGTCCATTTAAACAATCTGCTTTGCTAATCAATAACATCGTAACTATTCACAAATTTCACGAAAATGGACCTAAAGGTATACAGGTTAGAATTGATTTTTCTGTAGTAATTTGCATACACTTACTGCGTTCTTCCTAAGTATAGCATACCGCTCTGTTCAAATGTAATAATATAATATAAATAAAATAATATAAATAATACAATGTTGAATAAGCATTTACGGTAGACCAAAGAGACATCATCAATTTGAGATTTTAATTAATGTATCATTAAGATATACCCAAAAGACAAGTTTCAATTGACGTAGCATATACGGGTCAATTGTCTGTTTTGATCGCAATAAAGTATTTTTAGTACACGCTAATTTAGACTTAAGCGTTAAAAATATAAGTGTTATCTTTCTTTGAATGAATTTTATCAGATATAATTGCCCGATTCACCTCACTTGTTTAACCATTAATGTTATTAAATAAATTTGTGAGTTTATCGATGTATTATATTGTTAAAGGGATGGTTATTGATGGGATACTTAGCGGTCTTAATGGTGGTTTTATTGATTGACGAGCTTTAGATTATATTGACATATTGAGTTATTACTGTTTCGACTTTTTGCAGAACAAACTTGTTTGAATAAAGTTTCAGTCCATTATTGTCTCACGGGATAAGAGTCTTTTCTTATACAGAGAAGGTATTACCAGTGATTTTTCAGTCTTAGCTTCTTCAAAATGTTTTCTTACACCATGTGCGAGTCGAACGTAAACTAAGACAGTACTTACCTAAGGCCAAAATTACTTCAGTTACTTGTCTAGTTTTGAACCCACAAAACAATAGACTATCGTAATTATTTGTTTATATATTAGATTTTTATTCAATTTTGTTTGTTGAATACTTTTTTTACTGGCATCAGTTACAAAGACATCGTTTTATGAATGGAACACTTGACCCGCGGAATTGAATTGACCAGTTCCACTAAAACTACTAAACCAATCATTTCTAGAAACAGATTAATCAATAAAACTTTGATCAAGTGCCCAATTCTCAAGGCTGTTCTAAACATGGCTTTTGAATTTTGTGTTACTGCCTTCTGTGTTAGTGCGTTTAAGAATTAATTAAGTACTTTCTTATTACTGCTCAGCGACTTACAAATAAGGATTTAATTTAGATAAGAAGTTAATTGTTTAATAGTATTGTAAAAACTCTAAGATTACATTCAGCTGTTTATTGGTCGTCAACAATACGACTTCTTTTGTGTAACACTATCAACACACATTCTATGCAAATGAAAATGATTTGATTTGACAAATCCATCGATAACCGCTGAGATGATAAAGGTGATGAATTATGATTATAAATATAAACATGTTTTAAATTGATTACGGTGGTTCTTTTATTGGATCTTGCACGGATTTAAATCCACAACTCTTACTGTAGTCACGAAGTGAAATGCGAAATGTAAAATGGCACTAATATTTTTAAATTTACTTTCCGCGGCACGGTTTTAACCACGTCGTGGCTTACTGCTCTGCTCCCGTCACCAGTAGCGTGATGTTACATAGCCTATAACCTTCCTCGAGAACTGGGCTATCATACGAATGGAATATATATAATTTTTCAAATCTGACTGGTATTTCCAGAGATTAGAGTCACACAAACAAACAAACTCTTTCGCTTTATATAATAGTATAGATATTCATTCATCTTTTCTACAAATATCTAACGTGCAAACTTCACAGTTTACTCTAGACTGACTCCAAAACTCCAATCAACAAAGAAAGAGTCCGTTGCACAATTTGTTTGACACTTTTACTATGCAGCAAGATTACAGTCTGTTGAATACGACTTCAAAGAAAGATGAACTTATTAATTTTCTTTCATGTTATCTGTCTATTCGTTTGATATATCACTCCTATAAAGTTGAGGTATTTAGATCTACGTTAGGAGTTTTTTATTTTTAGACCATTGATGAATTTGCATCAATTTAAGTTTACTGACGCAGATTTTGTAAAAAAATTAAGTTGATTGTTTTCGACGGCCTTCACGAATCTCTTTATAATTAACCTTTTAATAAACAGTTAACAGTATTTATAATGATACTACTAGCTGCGACCCACAACTTCCCAGCGCTAAAAATATGTTTAGTTGTATCCCTCGGGCAAAAGTAGGCTATGTCCGTCTCCGGCACCGAATTTACCTACAAACCAATTTTCATCGAAATCAGTTCAGCCGTATAGGCGCTGAGTGGTAGCAAACACACACACACACACAAACTTGTATTAATAGGATAATTTCCTTGCAGTAGCTATTGTTATTATATTCTTGCTGTTTTTTTTTATATATTATCGACATTATCTCTTCTTTCCAGTCGTATCTTCATTACTGAAGGTCGGCTTTGATAGGTTTCTGGCAGCTTTTGATGATTGATCCGCCATGCTTTCGCCACCGAGATTATAATTTATATGCATATTATTGTAAATCGTTCTGTAAGTGAGAAAGCCGAAGACCCAATTAGCTCTTAGGCCGCTATTAGACTATCATAGAAATATGATCTAAGATGTGTAAGTCATTTTTAAATGAAGAACATATGACGGTATAATAAATACATGTGATTATTTATGATCATAGTTTGAGGGTCGTCGAACTATGATCATAGAATTTGACAGATATGAAATCATATTTATGCCAGATCAAAGAACATACGGTCGACCAAAGACACAGTAATATGCCTAATTCTAAAAACATTGCACTACAGAGAAATGCCTCTTCTCATATAAAGATTGTACGGTAGTAGATCCACGCTGATTTCACCATGAATGGGCCGGATCGTCCGGGGAAGTACTACCCTCTCATAGAAGATCGACTTAAGAGTAGTAGTACTACTGCGTTTCGTTCGGTGAATAAGAGCACCGGAGGCTCGATTTCCCCCCTTTCCTCTTTCCTCACCTCCTTCATTCCCTTCCCCTAACCCCATTCCCAGCCGCCATAGTGGCGGCCACCATACCAGCAGTTTAAGACGATGGCTTTTGGTATAGTGGCCGCCACTTCTAGATTCCACTGACTGCTTACCATCAGGCGGGGTGGAGTCACTTTGCTAGGCTATAATATAAAAAAAAAAAAAGAGAAGGCATGAACATTGATCGCCATGTTTGCTCAAGGCGGATTGGCGATTTCAAACTTTTTTATTTGTCCAGGTTTTCTCACGATGTTTTCTTTAATCGAAAAGTCAATATTGGCCAAGACCTTCGTAGAAGACTTAGAAAGGTATACATAATATCAATATATAATCAACTACACACCACGGCATCTAGACCCATAAGAAGTATATATTAAAGCTTGTGATATGGGTTATATAATACTGACGTACGTACTTAAATACTTTTTTTTTGTAAATACATATATATTACTAGCTGTTGCCCGCGACTTCGTTCGCGTGAAAATTCAGATGGGTGCCTCTATGAGAATATTGCGTGCCTGATTTTATGGCAATCGTACATTGTATCAGTATTATCCGTCTCTATGGCGAATCCAGTTTAAACCCGCTACCGCTAAAACTGACAAACCACTTTCACACAAACTTGTGACTCTTATTTGCCCATTTAATAAGGGGGGTTGCTGAATAATAAAAAAAGAGTATTTTCTAGTAATTTGGTAATCCTACTATAAAAACTATAGACATTTTATACAAACTTTGCCACCCCTTTATACCCCCTTAGGGGATGGATTTCGCAAAATTCTGTCTAAGTGAGCACCTATATCCTAATAGGAACGACTATGCAAAGTTTGAGATTCCTAGCACTTGTTGTTTCTGAGATTTCGTGAGTGAAGTGAGTGAGTGACCTTTTGCTTTTATGTATATAGATAGCATTTTTATATTGTTTAAATACTGTTTTTCATACTATTTTTAATCTCCCATTCATACAAATCCTCTTTCACCTACCTAAAAATATCCCTCGTAAAAACAACATACAATACACAAAGACAAATTTTCACTACAATAACTTTCCCCTTCCCCTTCTTCCCTATTGCACTTTTTCTCCATTCTCCACAGTTTCCTCCTTCCTCTCCTCCCCTCCCCCTTCTCCTCTTCACCTCCTTCAGCATCCCTTGCCCCTCCTCCAGCATCTCTTGCCCTTTCCTCCACTTCCCTCTACCTTGCCTCCTCGTTTTCCCCTCTCTTCTCTCTACCTTCTCCTTTCTTTTCCTCCTTTCCTCTCCCTTCCTATCGCTTCCTACTTCCCCCTCCCTTTTTCCACCATTCGAGAACTCCTTTTTCCGCGTTCCTTCCCCCTCCCTTCCCTCTACCTTCCTCTACTGTCTCCCTCACTTCTTCCTCACTTACCCCTCACTTTCCTCTCATTTTCCCCTCATTCACCCCTCACTTAACCCTCACTCCCCCTCACTTCCCCTCACTCCCCCCTCACTTCCCTCTCACTTCCCCTCACTGCCCTCTCACCCACCTTACTTCCCCCTCAATTCCCTCTCACTTCCTCGTTTCTTCTCCGTCACTTCCCCTCACTTCTTCTCACTTTCCTCTTACTTTCCTCTAACATTCCCCTCACTTTCCCTCACTTCTCCCTCACTTCTCCCTGGCTTTCCCCTGACTTCCCTCTGATTTCTTCCTGACTTTCCCCTCACTTCTCCCGCATTTCCCCCACACTTCCTCTTCACTTCCCCATCACTTCCCTCTCACTTTCCCTTCCCTTCCTCCTTCTCCTCAATTCCTCCTTTTCCTCCCTCCTTTCCCTCCCTCCCCCTCCCTGTAAATTTCAAGTCGCTAGCTTCAAAAGCTAAAGATTTTTGTATAGAATATTTCATCCCTAATTTCAAAAATTTCTAAATCCACCCCTGTTAAAATAAAATTATAAGGATATTTTTTATTTAAATAGAAGTATTCCAAAACAATATTACAAAACGGTAAGTTAAAAAATGAAGAAGATTCATACAATCGATTCCCTTTTCACACACTTAGGAATTAAATTTTAAAAAACCCTTTTTTAGTACAACCTCTAGACATTTAGACAAACACACCCTCCAAATTTCAAGTCACTACAACCAGCAGTTTAGGCTGTGCGTTGTCTGTTAGTCAGTCAGTCAGTCAGGACAAAGCCTTATATAATATGTATGGGTGTATGGATGTATGGATTAGACGTATAACCATCGGGGATCAAAGCATACAGGCTGCTAGGAATGCTAACACGTGATAGAGCCACATAAAGCTGACCGTGCGAAACACAGCTAATACTTAGATCCACGCCCACAACTTTTAGTTGTGTCTGACCTTGGGCTTTATTAATTGTCATCGCGAAACATAGGCTCACTGGAAACTGGACTCTTTAAAACTAAACGGAAGATTGTTTGTGAATCCGAAAAATAAAAACGCTATCAGCTATTCCGTAACCTGTTAAAGTCTCTGTTTCTATCAGGTTTCGTAGTAAAATAACAAATGTTCGACGTGATTCTTTAAATTGGCATAACTTTATTATTTATGAACCGATTGACTTGAAACAAACACTAAATGTTAAGTGAAGCTTACCACAATGTATTAGTGAAAACCATATCTAAATCGGATAAGCCGTTTCTGAGATTAGCGTGAACAAACGCACAGACAAACAGACAAACAGACAAACAGACAAACAGACTAACAGACAAACAGACAAACAGACAAACAGACAAAAATTGTAATAATCATTGTTTTGGGTTCTATTTGCGTTGATAAAGGCCCCAGTAATTTTTTTTCTCATATATCTTCCATGTACAGACAGCGATCGGTTACATTTTTATTATATGTATAGATATCAAAAACACCCAGATCAATGCAAACAGACACGTTCATGACATATATTTGCACTGAGCGGGAATCCAACCCACGACCTCTGCGTGGCAGTTTGTACTCAGTACCACTGAACCACAGAGGCAGTCAAAATACATGTTTATAAATAATTCAACTTTACTTTTATTCGCTACATCCAAACTCCATTATCGTCCCGAACGCATTCCATTCACTCTATCAAAGTAAAAGAACAAAACTGAAGATGATTGCTGAGTTCCACCTCTACCGAACAATTCAAGAATCCGCTGGTTTTATGCGATCAAACACTCGAGGTTCAACTTTCAGTAGAGTCTGCGAATCATCCCGGGTTCGAGTTCCGTCATGTTTTATGCAACGTACGTTAGTTTGATCAGACGTTTTAGTATTTCAGGCTTTTTATTCAACTAGGGGATAGTTGTCGATTGCAATTGAATTACAGAATAGAATTTAACAAAGAAATGGAACAAAGAAAACCTTTTCTATATACTCTTTTACCCTCGAGAAAAGCTTATATCTTGCTCCTTGTAAAGCTGGTACAAAGATATATTTAATAATACTACAGACATTTAGTGGTTTTATTAATATAGAAGGTACTTTAACAAATATCCCAGTGTATAAATTTCAAGATTATAAGGATTAATAGCGACCCGTTGATCCTTCAGAATTATTGTGCTTTACTTTTTATGCAGAGTTCGGTTTCGGTTTTCTTACAGAGATTTCTACACTGTGCTCTAAAAATGTCACAACTTACTTGCTAGATCGAATTTTAAACCTCGAATACAACAAGCAGGTACCGTAACAAAATGGACAATATTAGTATAGCTTTTCATATTGTAAAACCAGCAGATCAAAATTTATATGTAAAATAAAAGTTCTTTTTTTACAGTAAGAAAAATCAACAGACGGAAAATCTACCATTCTTTAACGCAAGATAACTTTAGATATCATTTATTCTTTAAGCAATCTCACTTTTCCATTGAAAAGTTTTACAATAACTGGAATAAATTGAAGAAACATTGTTTGGTACGCACATACATACGTAAATAAAGCTCTTTGCTACAGAGCCCGCTATTGTACTCCTGCTCTGTTTAAATGGCAATCGTCTCCGTACATTCGAAATATTCACTGAAATGTTCTTCACACAGGCTGGTTAGTAGAACGCGCTCGCATTTTTGAGCTTCCTTATCTAAAATACTGGAGCGGAATTTAAATGTGTTAGATTGTTCGTTTTGCTTCTTAATTCTTCCAATTCTAGAAAAAGGATCGTTTATTCTTGTCTTAGTTATTGGACATTCAGATAAAATATTTTAATATTTCACTTCACTTGAAGAAAAAAGATATTATTCCTCTATATCTAAAAATGTCCAAAGCTGGTTATAATTACCTCGTTTCTCTTCGATCCACGGCAAGTGTGGACCACATTTTTTAGTTTTGTCTATCCATCTCGCCATCTTAATATTTATTTTTGTTAGGTACATAAAAAAATACTCTGAAGTAGCAATGGGCAGGATACATAGCTTGCAAAACTGACAGCCGTTAAAGCAGAAAGGTTACAGTGGCGACCACAAACCAGAAGACGCAGAGTAGGCAGACCTCTCACAAGGTGAACCGACGACCTTGTAAGGGTGGCGGGCAACCGATGGAAGAGGAAAGCTCACGACTGGCCACGGTGGCTAAAATTGGGGGAGGCCTATGTTCAGCAGTAGACGTCTTTCAGCTGATAAATATGATGATGGTTTTTAAAAATGTAATTTTACATATGTGTATAATCTATATTGACTGGCCTGTTGGTCTAGTGGTTAGTGACCCTGACTGCTAAGCCGGAGGTCGTGGGTTCGATTCCCACCCAGGACAAACCTTTGTGTGATGAGCATGATTGTTGTTTGTTCTGTCTGGGTGTAATTTATCTAAAATATGTATGTATTTACAAAAAAAAAATTGTATATAAGTAGTATATCAGTTGTTTAGTACCCATAACACAAGCAAATATAATTGCTTAATTTGGGGCTAGATGGCGCTGTGTGAATGTGGTAGAATATATATATATATATATATATATATATTATAAAAATGAATCGCTGAATATGTTGCTAAGCGCAAATCTCGAGAGCAGTTGAACCGCTTTCGCTAATTCTTTTTTTTTATAATATTCCTTGAAGTACGAGGATGGTCCTTACGGAGAGAAATTTTTAAAAATTGCCTGAAAAATAAAACACTTACAAAAGTAACTTTATTTTTATCCCAAAATGTTTCAAAAAATGTCCACCATGTGCGAAGCCGGGGCGGGCCGCTAGTAATAAATAAAGAGAATAATTATGATAATTATTATTCTTAAAAAGACACGGACATCATTAACTAGTCAACACCAAGTTTATTTTTGTATAACTCTTAAAACGTATGAGAAGACTCTTGTGTTCAGTGCTGCATAATTTTATACAAACGCTCGCGAATTCCTTCCAGTTCTATTTGAATAATGTTAAGTCTGCCGCTTATTAAATTCGGTTTTGGAGGTTTATGTCTGTATGTGTAGTATTAAGTCAATTGTCGTGTGGCATTAATCAAAAGGTTGCTATTGTGGTTTCTAGAGTAAATTTAAGGTAATTTAATCTGCGAAGTGATTTCTCAGCGGTTTTTAAATAATACTAGTAGTAATAATTACTAGGAAGAAAGCGGAAGATTATCTAAAATATTGCGGCAATGTGCTTAAGATTATTATTACTCTGATCGTTATTCCAGGTGTTAAACGTTACGGCAAATACCCATTAAATACATCATCTTATTCAGTAATAATACTTACATCTATCACCCATACTAATGCGAAAGTAACTCTGTCTGTCTGTCTGTCTTTTACGATTTCACGCCTAAACTACTGAACCTCGAAGAACAAAATAAGCAATAAACACACAAGCATTCAATGTAACTTTTATTGCGAAAAAATTGCTTAAGAAAAATGAAAGTTTGTTTGAAAAATCATCAATGTTTATCCGACATTTACGCGGGCGGCAACAGCTAGTTGTAGATAAAACGGTGATGATTAAAAAATTACACTGAATCATCATCACATTAGCCATAAGAAGTCCACTTCTGGATAGGCCTTTCCCAATTTTTAGACGCCCAGATTAAATATTTTAGATTAATAGTACAGTTTCAATACTGTTCTTGCTGTGATGTTGTGCTTTGAAGCGCCTCAGCAATATGCTGAGCCACGGCCAGTTTTTCGCGTGGACATTACGCATCTGCACGCGAGCTTGTGTGTAAGTGCTTTAGTCCTTATTTTGTGGTGTAAGTCAATGTTAGTGTTTTTGTTTAAATTGTTTTATAACTGTGACTAAATGTTTATTTTTTCTTATTCTTTATGGTCTGTCACTTGCATGTAAAAAACCGTTTTTCTTTCAACGTCAAGGTAATAATATACTTAGTATCCTTAAAAAGCTGTATAGATAAGTTTTAGTTTAGTACCCTATGAAAATAGTTCACGACTAGAGATAAGAACCGTTTAATGCATCACAAGCGATAAATATTAACGTAAACTGAGTTCGATGACGTAGGATTATCTTTACCTTCGATGGTGTTATAACTTCCATATTTAAAATTAATTCTTTACTAACGCATGTGTGCCCACCTAATTTTGATCCTGGGTCTTTTAAGTGAGGCGTGAAAAAGCATCTTAATAGTCCGCCATAGTGGAGGCTACCATGCCAGCAGTTTAAGACGAAGGTATTTGGAAAGGTAGCCACCACTTCTGGATTCCACTGACTGCTTCCTGTCACGTAGAGTTGACAGGCTTATATAAAAAAAAATGCAATAATATAGACATAGCAAAATTAAAATAGTATTGTTTTTGTATTAGATTTAATCTATCTTTATTAAGATTACCCACTGTGTCTATGTCTTTCATTAAATTTACCTGTCGCAAGTCTGCTGGTCTTTTTTAATGAAATAAGCAGTTTCTTGTGCTCTTGTATGTATTTTCTTATAACTGTTATATGTCTGTGCATAAACTAATAAATAAATAAGTATTGTGACTGGTGAAATTTCTATGTATTTATATGACTTAAGACAACCCCATCTCCTCATGAGTACCATAAGATATACTAAGGATAAATCAAGTAATGAACTGCAGATTTATCTAAGTACTAAATATTACGTCACTAATCCGTCTACCAAACAGGGGGCTATGACATGTTTGCCAATTGTCCAGATCGTTAAGTGAGCCATAAAAGTTTAACGGTTGATACGAAATAAAAATAAACTATTACATTGAAGAAAGCTGAGAATTGAAAACGAGGCCTTAGTGATCGAGGTAAATAAAAAGAAGCACAGGTGTACAGTATTGTGGTTAACATTGTAGCGATAGAAGCACTTATTGAAACTGCCACAGTTAAGGTAGTGATATCACTGGGATACAACTGAGTTCAATCGTTTATTACAACATTACTAGATACAGAAAACAGTTTTCGTTCAATGCTCAGAATAACATATAAATTTAAAATTTATAAAACCCCCAATAAAGTGTTCATTATTCTACTACTCAAGCCTTGATACCCATATTAAGGAAGTTGTGAAAAATAAGAAATCCACCATTTTGTTGCGCCGGCCATCTTGAAACGATTTTCATAAAACATAGCTATGACACTCCAGACTAATTCTCCATTCAAACAAAAACAAAATCAAAATTGGATCATCCGTTCGGGAGCTACGGTGCCACAGACAGACACACACAGACTAGTCAAACTTATAACATGCCGTCGTTTTTGCGTCAGGGCTTAAAAAGTATATTCGATACCAAACAAGTAAGGTGGATACACATCCACGCGCTGTACAGTTTGATGAAACGGCAAGCATAAGTGCAATCTTGTATTTTCAATTTTGTTTTTAGTTGCGGCGTTCCTATTTACCCAAGCAGAGTAAATCCCGACGGCACCTGTGACACTTAAGTGTACTGTAGCAATCAGTTTTTTAAGCTCGTTTACCATAGTAGGTTAACTAAATAATGCTAATCCTATTAGCTGTCCTATTGGCTCTTTAGATAAGTGAGTCCGCTCAGACTTATCCCGCGGGTTCAGTTGCCCGAGTGTGTTTTTGAATTGGTCAACTAATTCCGCATGACGGTAAGCAATCATTTAGCCAATAACTTCCCAAATGCCATCATTATAAAAAACGACTACTAGCATGGTAGCTTTTACTATGACTGCTTTGTGGCCTGTTTTTTCACGCACTCAAAAGTAAAACTATATATACGGGAATTCACGCGATCATGCATTAGGTATTTACATACCTTATTTTGCTTGACGTTTCGACCAGGTTACACCGGCCGTGGTCACAAGCAGACTGATGTCGCGATGTCGCGTGAATTCCCCTATATTTAGTTTTACTATATCATGCAACGCGAAAGCTTAAAAGTAAATATAGCACTCAAAACTGCCGTAATCAAAATTGGGTAGAAACATTTGCCCTGATTCCTAATACGAGTAATAATATATAAAAGAGCAATAGTCAGGAATTAAAATAAATGGCCGACTTAAACTCAATGGTGTATAGATATTTTAGCAAACCGTCCGCTCAGTTCCTATAGATCGTAAATCTGTAATCCGGAAAAATTGGCCGCGGTCGCATCGGAACGCGCCAGTACTACAGTTCGAGTTTATACTTCGGTGCTTGACGAATTGTTTTAATATTCTGTGTTACTTTCAAGAGCAGTATTTAGTACTTTTAAATACGTACGTGCTACATCGTTGTGACCGCAGTAAAGTGATTGATATTTAGAACAAAGGTAACGCTCGGTATCTGTGCCCACAGTCACTTCTTGATGACATCGCGCGAAGAAATGTGGCGATTTCATATTTTAAGCCAGCAAAAGTACAAAGTCAGCAAAAGCACGTTATTTTTCTTCGATAATGTAAAACATAAAGTTATTTTTAAATATTCATTGTTTACGTTCTGTTAATCTGAACATTGTTTTCAAGAATATTCAAGGTTTTCTCATGATTTGTTATGACATATGGAAATGTGAAATTAGACTAATTGTTTTATGTGTGATGTGTTAAAAAAATGTATATCGTACTGGTTAGCTGCTCATAAAATAACATTTTATTTAAACACATATACAAGAAACACTAATACATACATAATTTTACGCCTGTCTCCCATTAATGGGGTAAGCAGAGACTATATAATGCCATTTGCTGCGATTCAAACATAACTCCTATGCCTCTTCAACATCTATTAATCTTTTCATGCACACACGTCAGTTTTACACATAGACACATAGACAGATTATTACCTATATTATTATGTAGGTTATAACTAATAAGGAAACTGACCATATTTTTAATTGAATTAAAAAACAGAATTACTTATAACAATTCAAAATAATAATAATAATATAATATATAATAATAATATAATAATAATAATAAATTTTACTAGAGTAATACATTTCTTTCTATGTGTATTACAACCAGTACGCACAAAAGGAATAAATAATACCCAGCACTTACGTATAAAGCACCTAAATAAGTCTTTGATGAAACCAAAAAGATTATGTTATCTAAATATGTACTTACTCTATCATTAAATCCGTTGTAAATATGTATCATGGAATGCTTTGTATCAAGTGTGTTCAGGTAATATTATGCTCAAAAATTATTACGAGTTATTGTAGTCTCTTAATTTTGTTCTTACCGTTGACAAAATAACCATTTTTTTTTATAAACCAACCAAAACGATGGTTAGCAGTCATTAGTGGACAACATTCAAACGTCCATCGTGTCAAACTGGCATTATGTTCTAGAGAACATCATGCAATGATGTGATGATTTTCAAACTTTTGAGGTATCACATGCACAGCGATCTCGTAAAAAACCACTCTACATATAATTTATAAATCAGCATTAATTTATATTAACGGCTAAAATGAATGAAGTCAGCGAGGACCACAACAAATGTGCGGTCAAAATTTAAAATAAAAAGCTGACGTTTAATATAAACGGAGGGCATTTAATGCTGATAATAAAAAAAAGCACAAAAGCGTAGTATGTTAACTTGGCAAAATGTAGGTTAACGCAAAATATGAACAATCCACAATATCCCTAGAGATTTATGTAAGGTTAATAAAATTAACAATTTGCTCTCGAGCGTTGATTTAGAGTTTTAATTCAAAACGTTATTCTGTCGATTTGTCTAGTAAATTCTTGCACTCTTTTATGGATGACAAGAAAATTGATTACAACCATTTCTTGTTTTTGCATTTGAATTTGATGTAAAAGGAGAACAATGGTACGTGCGGTGACATTATGATTAATCCGATGAATTGTGTGTCTAATGCAGTACCTATGGCTACAGTCTATCAACGTATATTTTGCCATCGAGGTAAAGTTACATCTATGAGCCTTTTTTTCTGTCAAGCATGTTGTGGACCTCGAGCATGTAAGATTTATCTGTTTGCCCACGTACGTTGCATATGTGTAACAGGGAAAGTATTTTTATTAGGTTTCGGTACACAAAGGGTAAAACGGGACCTTATTACTAAGAGTCCGCTGTCCGCCAGTCTGTCTGTCTGTCCGTTTGTCACCAGACTGTATCTCATGAACCGTGATAGACAGTTGAAATTTTCACTTAAATACTAAAACAGAATAAAATAAATATTTTTGGAGGTTCCCATACAACAGACATTATTTTTTTGCAGTTTTTATAGATAATGGTACGAAACCATTTAAGCGCGACTCTGACTCGCACTTGGCCAGTCTTTTATACACAATGTAAGATGCTTGTAGGTCACGTTGTGGCCACGTACCAGATCGCAAATTACAGCATAAATATTTTACAAAAGTAAGGTTTTACGTTACTGACAGCCCGGTTGTTCATTATTTCATTGTAAATAAATATTGCAGCACTACACGTTGCAATAAATCTTTCTCTATCTGAAGTTAAGTAGAAAAAAACTAGAACTACACACTGTAAATTAATTTAAACTTTATAGACAATTAGTAAAAGACTTACAATACAAACAAGAACAACATTCAATGACTCAAGTGAACTCAAACAACGTTTTAATTTTAATCTATAGAACAGAAAAATACAACAAAACATCTGAACTAAAGACAACGCAGTACAATCGACAAACATCGACGTAAAACAAAGAAACAACGACGTTTACTTTAAAAGACAAACAACGGCTGATAAAAAAGCTAATACCAAAGTTGAAAAGGCTATCGATCAAAGTAAAAAATAATGAAATCCATTTTTTCTCGTGCTGACGCTACATTGCAATTCTGTATACCATAAGTAACGTTCACAATCAATACGAATGTAATGACACTTCGTACGTAGAACGTGCTAAATAAATAAACATACAAATACATACATACATATTATATACATACATACATACGCTCGAAAAACATTACCCTCCTTAACTGCGTCAGTCGGGCAAAAATCATCCAAGTATTTCCCAGTCGTTTATTGGACCATAAACTACGGTCTTTACAAGAGGTAAAAAAAAAACATTTTTTAAGTAATTCTCCAGTTGTAAAACGGACAGTGTAATCTATACAAATTGCAATCACCCACACGTTGACACATCAATGTGGGATTCATCCATGCCAGTTGTTTATTCCATTGATAGGGTATTAATATTCGCATATCAGTTTTCAGTGTCAGTAACGATTGAAATATTATGAGGTAATGGACTGCATACAGTCGCTGAATCGCTTGTGAAAGCTTTTTATTCATATTTATTTTGTAAAGTTACAGAAGTTAATTTGTTCCAATTTACCTCCAATGTTAATGCATTTGATAATCCAGTTCTTGAAAAAGGTTTATAGGCTGGATTATTCCCATCTGTCCCACTGGTTTGTCCCTCTAGGGTGACAGATGGTAATTGTAAGGTTTTTAACAGGGTCGGCAACGCGCTAGTGATGCTCCTGGTGTTGCAAGCGTCCATAGGCTACGGTAACTGCTTACCATCAGGCGGGCCGTATGCTTGTTTTTCACCTTAGTCGTATAAAAATAAAAAGATGGGAAAAAAAGTTCCATTTGTCTCCCCTATGTAACATCACGATATTGGCGATGTGAGAAGCTTTCTGGCTTACTGCTCTGCTCTCGTCGCCAGTAGCTTAATGTTATATAGCTTCTGACCTTCCTCAATAACTGGGCTATCATATGCAAAAATAATTATTCAAACCCGACTGGTACTTCCAGAGATTAGCGCGTTCAAACAAACAAACAAACAAACTCTTCCGCTTTATGTAATAGTATAGATTAAAGTACAGATAAAACCTTTCAAAATAGTATTGGGATTGACAAAAAATAAAAAAATGTTACGAATATCTACAGTACTGTTTACAGTTACTACAGTAGCTATCAAAGACGCGATATCCGGCAGCAATTTGGTCACGTTAATCGTACCCCGAAATTTGGGTGAGTTTTCATCAAAGATCAAAGGACTTTAAGTCTTTTTCTGTAGTGACTAGTTTGTTTTAAAGCGTAGTTATAACATTAACTTCGTTAGTAGCAAGTTCTTCTTTTATTTTTTGTTTTTCTGTATATTTTGTAATTATTTTATTGGTATTGTTATAATTTTCAAAATTGTACGTTTTGACATTCAATCCTGTATTTTCGAATTGATCTCGTTAATATTTTATGTAGCAAAGACTAAGTGTATGCATTTCAAAAGAAATTCATATATTCAAAGCGCAGCTGAACAAATACGTCTACCTAAGGTTCTAAGGAAACGCAGAATATTGGTGAAAATTTACGAACAATTTAATAACATAACTTAAGATAATGTATATATATTATGCAACAGTGCACCCGTTCAATACAATCTTTCAATCTCTCGACCGTTCGATTGTGTTCAAAAATATCCAGCGATGATCAGTCACAGATGGCCTGAATCTCGGTTTGTATCAATAGACAGGAACATGTAAAAAATCGATCGTTGAACGAATCAAAGCATCGTCTATTAAGCCTCAACAGTTTATTATCATATGATCGAATCGCATAAGTCCCTGACTATTATCCATTGAGGTATTTTTAAATGAGAAATATATAGTAAATTTAATTAAGTTAACCACGTATTCGAAAATATTTTTCTCTCAGTAAACATATAACTTAAGTACGAACTTCATAACAATCGATTCTTCACAAAGTAAGACTTCTAAACTTAGTACGTTAATAAAATATGTTTACATTTTGAAACCCTTGTTCGCTTTCTTCCCCAATATTTCTTAGCCCGGTTCTTTAGTAGGGTTAGGTTATAAATTTGAACCCAGTAGATAGAAAGGCACTTCTTTATTTGATTCAAAGATAAATGCTATTTTCGCAGTATTATAAAATGTATAAAATCAATTTCATTAACGGCTATTCTTTCAGTTTAAATTTTAATATGTATGCGGTTTGTCATGCTACTATAGCATGACAAACCGCGTACATATTAAAATTTAGGTAGGTACATATTTAAATTAAGGTATTTAGATACTATCTATTATTTACTAGATACTATCTAAATACCTTTAACTTTCTAAAGTTTTTTAAGTTATTTAGGCTATCGGCGACTTGAACATTTTTAAACTTACGATTAAATAAAATTTAAATATTACCACTTTGCATATCTATGGTTACTACATTTAACGAAACAATTTCATACAGACTACAATAATATTTATACCAAACAGTAACGTTGAGTTCGTATAAACATGTAAATAGTAGACAATTACTACTCTACAACATACTATAATATTTATTCTAAATGAATATTATATTTGTATCTTTGCACAAGTTGCTTAAAATTACTTAAACCAATAGCGGTATCGATTCGTGTTATCGATATTGTTTTAAACTTTTCCGTCCGCACATATTGGAAGGAAGGAGTTTATTGCGTCTCTTTGTTGCGAGCGAACAAAAAACGCTCGAATGTTTACAATGTGTAGTGGGGGTAAATACCTAATCCTATTGTGAAGGGTAATCGATTTATGCGTTGTAACCGATGTTAGTGTTGTCACGCAAAAGACGTTCATAGAATTGACGGTTTTAATTTTGATTAAGAGAAAATCGTTTTCGAAATATTTAATTTATATGTTATTCGAATTAGTTGATAATTTGATTTGCAGTGTACTTCATAGAAAGTTTTGAATGTTGAGTATACTTTTTATTCATCTTTATCAGATCCTTACTTCACCAGTCTTATGATATGAAGCCGCTCGTTCATTACAAATGGCCATTAAATCGCACAAAATGTCACCTAAATATGGTTTAAATTAAAATAAAACTCATGCTTGCAAAAAATCTCAAATATTATAAAATGTCTGAGGCATACCCTTAGACATTTTATAATATTTGAGATTTTTTTTAAATATATATTATAAAAAAAACAAAAGATACCGAAAGATTGTATTTTTATTGTATAATTCGAATAATCATAGATTGTTTAATATTCTATTTATACAATAAAAATACGGTCTTTGAAACTTAGTTTACTACTTAAATTTCATAATGCGGTTTCAGGCAATGACACTGACTGATGTGGTATTTTAGAAGTCATACCAACGTTAGGACACGTCAGCGTCATGTTGACGTTCTGACAGGCTGCTAACATTGTACATGTATGAGGCTGTATGTTGCGGTGTCATCGGCTTTAACGCAAACCTTTATGCGTGACAAGATAATGCCATTGAAGGTATAATTTTTTTCAAAGCGCAAAAACATTTTTATATTTTTTAAGTTGTAAACTTTGGTAAAAATCCTACGGCCTACTTGATAGGAAACCAGTCACAATCACCTTCGCCATATTCAATAGTTAATAAAACTCCATTAGCGAACAACAAAACTCTAAACTTCTAACAACTAGTAGATGAAAAAGTACTCATAAATACTTTCCTCAACATAATATATTTCCAAGATACAATCAAACACCGTTGCTTCTGAAAACAAACTTCTATGGCATACGCAACTAAAAACTTGATATACTACGATTAAACAAGAGACAAACAGTAATGCAGTAATTCCCACACTTCTCCGGCGTTTCTCGAGGAATCACCCATTGTAGCCGCGAGGGATCAATAATCTCGAGTCGAACGACATTTGAAGCCGAATTTAACAAGAAATCACACAAATTCTCTTTGTATCGATTTTCCCTGTAGCAATTATTTAACAAGAAAATATTTATTACGACATTGTTATTGAGTAAACGAACGTTCAGTTAAAATATGTTGAATCTGTTCCTTTGTATAACTTTTCGTACGGAAAGTAGCTTATAACAGTGACCCACATCTTTTGTGCAAAACCGATGTTTCTAAACATGCTGATGTCTTCTTTTGTTATGATATTTTTATACTTATTATGTTTTTAGCCTACGTAATTTATATTGAAAAAAGAATTATGTTGAAGAGAGAAAGCAGGTATGTTTGGATCGTGGCAAATGGCATTCTATTATCTCTGACAGGCGTGAAGTTATGTGTGTATGTTTCTTTACATGTTAAAGACTTATAGATGTAAATACAGTTGGACTCTAAAATTAGAATTTTAGGAATTTTAATGTAACTAAGATTATTCCGTGATACTGTATAAAAATTTATTAAGAAAAGTTGTATTCATATTTAGGCTTAAATTTTTACAATATCTCTGATACATTATATTTGAATTAAAACGAAAATGATTGACTGATTTAATAAAAATAAATTATGACAACGACGAATTATCTAAAAGTAATTTAATTCAATTCATCAATCTAAATCTACATTCGGATCAAATGAGAGAACACACAAATAACCCCCTGACCCTCCTTTATTTGCCTTCGTTTTTCCAAGACATTCTTGAGCCAAGCTAAGCCTGCTCTTTGTTTCACACAGATAAGAGAACGTCTGATTTGAATTACGAAGTTGAGTCACTAAAGCCTCGTGTTCATTAGGAGAATGTTGCTAAGCAACTTTAGTGTCAACAAATCTTCATCACAAAGACGAAGACGTATAATAATTATAGTATAGGTATGTTGTATGTTGAATATAACGTGTGATAATATATTTGATTATAGATACTTAGTCAAAGTTATTAGTTAAAATCCTATTTAACCCAGCTTTCAAAAGGTAAATTGGTGAGCACAATGTGGGTGTTAAGAAAATTTTCGCCACTGGCACCACTTCAACTGTCACATTGGGCCAATCAGGGGTTAACTTTCAAAAAGCGCTTGACAGCTAGACCTGACGGTACGGTGCTGCCACCTCGTGATGAAAGAAAATTGTTGAGAGTGTTTTCTAAAGTGTCGCTTTAGAAAACCCTCTCAGCGTGATTTATCAATTTTGTAAAAAAAAATTTGTGAAATAAGCATAGAAAAGGGTTGTTTTGATAGCACTGTCAAAATGGAAGACCTTTTACCAAAGTGGCGCCAACTGGTGGCGAAAATTTTGCTAAACACCCTTATTGCAATGTCCAGTATTCTATATTGTTTTTCAGCCAGTTATTTTGGGAATCATCCAGATCGTTTCACTAGCACCGTTGGGGTTTGCTTGTCGCCGTCGGCCATAATTATAGTTACTTGTGTAGGTAAGTACAAGAGACAACCCTTGAATAACAATAAAATTGTGTCTAGTAAAATCTCGAGCGATGGACATGTTTCAAAATACTATAGACAAAGCAAACATAAAGCCAAATTTAGGCAAACACGAAATATGTCTTGTCCTTTTCAGTAATATTCAAACTTAAACTATACGAAATTAATACACTATTACTTCGTTGCTTAACAACAGACTTGTGATGGCCTAGTGAAGCTACCCTCATAAGTTTGCATACAATACGTACTTTCATAATTTAACTTGGACATTGCAGACGTGAAAAAAAATTGTGTTAAAACGAAGTTAAAACAAAGGCTGATATCGCTAACCAATGTTTGCTTGGTAATCAATGCTTATTATCTTCTCTTTGATTAATCTCTAGACATAAGCTTGTACAAAACAAAACTATTGTAATACTGTGCAAAAATTTAACCAACAGTAAAGTAAACAAAACGCTATAAATGTGATAATCCGTGATAAATTTCAAAACAATAACAGCCACATAAACAGTGCAATTTTGGACTTGAACCACAAACTTTTCTCGGGTCGGTCGGAAAGTGACTAGAACGCAAAATGTCCACGTATGACAAACGACGACATCGCAGAACGTCAATATCGCCTAAAGTCCTAATTTCAAAATGCCATAATCGCAAAATGACTTCACACGCAAAACGACTAAATCGTATAATTTCACCATCTCTTAATGTCTACGTTTAAGAACACCTTAGACGCAAAATGACTACATCCTGGTAAAGCTAATTACACTTTTGTGTCAAGTCGTAATGGCTCAGTGGTGAGAGCACCCGCTTCGTAAACACGAGGTCAGGGGTTCGAATCCGGACAAGTACCAATGTGATTTTACAAATCATGTGTACTTTTGAAGTATCTGGACATTACTGACTGATGGTGAAGGAAAACATCGTACGGAATCCTGGACTTCTGAAGGAAGTCTGAAATCGCCAATCCGCCTTGAGCAAGCGTGGCGATCAATGCTCATACCTTCTCAGTATGAGAAGAGACCTTTCCCTGCAGTGGAATAATACTGGGCCGCTATGACACTTTTGACCAACGTGATAGATGGTGAGTGCATCACCGTGGTGAAATGTTGGTGGCTGCATAGCGAGTTCCTAATGCCTGCACTTGGAAATAAATTATAATAATAATAATAATAATACCAGCCTATTTACTGTCCCACTGCAGGGCAAAGGCCTCTTCTCATATAGAGAAGGTATGAGCATTAATCACCACGCTTGCGCAAGGCGGATTGGTAATTTCAGATATTTAAGTCCAGGTTTCCTCACGATGTTTTTCCTTCACCGTCAGTCAGAAATGTCCAAGATAAACTTAAAAAGTACATATGATCTGAGAAATCACATTGGTACTTGCCCGGATTCGAACCCATTACATCGTGTTTACGAAGCGGGTGCCTTATCCACTGGGCCATTTCGACTTAGCCATTCATTACATATATTTAAAACAACTTCCAACTTAACACTTCCGGGACAACAAACGGATATGGCCGTGATGACAATAAAACATATATTGTGTCTACAGCAGTGTCCATGAAAGGGTTAAAAGGGCAGACCAAGAAAATATAAGAAAATAGAATAAAATATATATATGCAAACATATTAATCATGGCATTTTCGCGATATAGTCATTTTGCGAGTAAGGCTTTTGACGACCTGCAAGTAAAATAGTACTTTCGCGATGTAGTCATTTTGCGAGTAAGGCTTATTACGACCTCGTCATTTTACAAATCGAACTGTGTGCATTCTGCGATCTCTTCGTTTATGACAAGTGGACATTTTGCGTTCTAGTCACTTTCCTACCGACCCCTTTTCTCGTTGTAATTGCATCAAGTTTTATAGTTACGATGGGTGAAACACAAACTGCGACCCGGCTTAACCAAAAGGAATCATTGTTATTGTGGGCACTAAAATTGTTAGAGCATAAAATTTGTCCACGCGTGACATGTCTGTACCAACACCACCTAACTTTTATGCAGTTTGACTAACGATTTTGATCCTAAATGCCTAAAAAATAGGGTGTTTAGTATCTGCAATATGTTATGGTCTATGTTCCTGTGTCGTTTATAACTTAGTGTTTGCTCAAGGGAATAATACGTTTCCGACGCAGGAAACAAATTTGGATGCTTGGTATTTCAGTTTTTAAAACCTTTGTGGTTCGTATTTTGTAGTGCTCACTCTCTCTTTTCTGTCGACTATATAAAGTTTTCTTTTATTTAAGCTATAAGCATGTTTCACATTTTTGTATTATGTTCGAATACATTTTTGTAAGATTTCTCTAGCAAGCACGTATAATAATAGCTATCACCAAAATCGAATCAGGTGAGCGTGATGGTACTTATATGGTTACTATAACATTTATACCGTCAAATAGCTATTCCCTAAGATTTTCAAAAACATCACTACTGTTAATGATGTGGCGATACTAAGAAAATCACACCAAGTCGTTACCATAGTCATAATAACAATAGTTTATAGTTATTAAAAGGTACAAATATTCTAATAATTCCTTGTTATGAGCGACGGTTACCACTTAGCATCACGTGGGCTGTTTGCGCGTCTGCTATTGTCAGTAAAAAAAAAACTGATAATTTAAGTAAAGTAGTTTACATAAAAATCCGGGACACATTATGAAGAAAAAACGACAAACTAAAATATTTTTTGTACAACTTCAAGTCATAATTAATATTGTGTCTGTAAATAATACGTTATTAAATTTCTCGATGTTTGTTAGTTCCTTCAAAAAATAATAAAAGTAATTGCTTCACAACAAGGTCAACCAAAAGTATCCCAACAAACTAAAAAGAGAAAACATACGAAACATCTCTAATTACATCTCCTACATTTCCTCGAATAGATCAAATAGTTCCCATACATTCAATTATTCACACGAAAAAATAGACCTTATGTACAAACTTTACAGTTGTTTTTTCCGTGAACGTGAAACCGATCATCCTACGCCCGGTGATTAAACAAACTGTTTTAGTAATTAAAGCATTGTTTGAATTTGAACAAAAGTTACCTTCACACTAAGCGGCTCTGAAAATCATTAATTTAATATATTTTTAGTTACAAATTTATTTTTATAATAAATATAATTAAATGAGTTCCAGTAAATAGTTTGTTTATCAGAGCATCCTGTGAAAAAGCCATGTGTTAATGAAGAAGATGTAAAAACAATTTATGTTTGAACAAACGGTGCTTACAGTGAGTTATTCTGGTCGGATCTCCATAGATAACAATAATCTGAAATCAAAATAGAAAATAGTCTTCTTTTGATTTCATTGAATTAAAAAAAAAAACATTTCGAAAACTTGTTGGATGTTTTTCATCATACAACAAGGTCTGTCGAATGCCTTACGAGCTTATATTTATATAGGTATTAATATATATATCGCACACCTATTGGCGGTAGAACGTCAGAAGATATTTCATCAGTATATGAATAACTGCTTTAACTGATGGCAATTGAAACACTGCATTGAGTTGAAACATAAAACATTTTATTCAAAAACAAATTCATTTGTTTACCCAACAATATTGTTTGGATTCAATTTTATCGCGACACACCATGAGGTGTTAAATGGTTTTAAAAATGTATGCGATATTTTTGTGGATAAGGCTGGTTTGTGTAGTTTAAAATCGGAAAAATTCTTATGTTTAACGTTGTGTATTTGATTGCCTATTTCATGCATAAAAAAAGCTACTGTTGGTAGAAGTTCAGACAGATAAAATATATTTTATAGTGTCTTGTAATGCAACTAAGGCCCTAGACAAGTGGCAAAGATTTCTATTCTATTTATAAAATAGATTATAAAATGTATGGGGTTGACATAAGCTAACGCCAACGCTAATGTCAATCCCATACATTTTTTAATCTATTCTATAAGTATAATAAAAATCTATGCCACTTTTCTAGGGACTCTGATAAGTGCAACGATAATCAAAAACAGTGGCAGCGAAGGCCTTTCATAATCCTACTGGCACCAGTGTCGTACCACCGAGGTGTTATGCAAAGTCTCTGGTCTTACCAGTCTAACTGAAGAAAGATAGAAAGAGCAAGAATAAACTGCAACTTCTACTACAAATACTATTATATATTATTATTACAATAAAACATCATTGTTACAACTAAATCAAGTTTGTTAAACTAATTAGCTTGCGTCACCATTGAAATATACATATGGTTCAGTCATTACAGCGTTGTCATGTTTCTTGTTATCTGGATTCCCTCGTGTTCTATAGATATTTTATTTGTTTTTATTTGTTTATTAATCTTACGCAGCTCTCACGTATTGACTAAGACATAGATCGATTTACGATACAATTTAATTATAACCATATTTCTTTGACGACTAGTTAAGGCCTAAAAATTTTCTACCAACATTTATTATCTTATGCATTGTGATTATTGACTTTGCAATATTTTGCTGTTGTGAATCGATTTGACACAAGCCTCTTTAAGCACTTAATTATTACCTATTATTTTAGTTTAGGTTCAATTTCTTTGCTACTCCTTCTGCCTACCGTGAAAGGAGTAGGAGTAGACAATAAAAAATATTTATACATTAATCGGCAATTGTCGTTGCTAATTAAAGAACTGTTTTATTGCCTTTTAAAAAGACAGAAATCGAACAATATGCTTTGGTTAAGTTAGGTGTGCACTAAAATAAATTAAATTAAAGCATCAAACTGCAAAACGTCATTATATTTATATTTCGCTTTTTATTTTTAGCAACCATAAAACGTATCTATCCGTTGTTCAAAAACGCTTTTATTTGATAAAACGACACAAAAGACTAATATTGAATCGATTTTGACCAGAATTTACTAA
The DNA here is from genome assembly GCA_963082885.1 of Parascotia fuliginaria. NCBI lineage: Eukaryota > Metazoa > Arthropoda > Insecta > Lepidoptera > Erebidae > Parascotia > Parascotia fuliginaria. The sequence continues at coordinate 19,108,533 of OY720176.1, read as the reverse complement.
AAAAATTTTGATGAAAAAATAACTGGAAAATGAACAAAATTGTTGTCGCATCGTCGCATATTCTATCGTCCTCTGTTGTTATAAAGCAAACCGTTTGTTGTATATTTTTAAACTAAAAATATGCTGCACCAACTTAAATATAATTTTACAGTTTATTTGTTAATATAATATATTATGAAGAGTACAGATTTTATTTTATGTATATTTGTTTGTTTGTTTGCAACGATTTAACAAAAATCTACGTTACCGATTTAAAAAAATCATTCACATTTAGAAATCAATTAATGAAGATGGAAAAGCTGAAAATATGTTAATCATGATAAGATATAGACTATGTTAAGGCAGTATTTTAATAATATTATGACCATAATTATTTTTAGCAATTTCCAGAATTTCACTATTTGTAAATTTGCATCAAAAGTAAATTTGCAGTATAGCAATATTTCGCAGACGTAGGTAACATTGCAATCATATTTTATGTAGGCGTTTGTTGTGAAACCGAATGATACTTTGGATACCGAAGCAAAGCGAGGACGAACGTCTAGTACCTTAATTATTATAAAGTTAGTTACATACATTTGCATAGATGTAGATAATAGACGTGACGGTTGTAACATAATTTTTAACTAAAGATATCCAGTAACGATATAATTTGTACGCTTAATAGTCTTGAATAGTTGCCAGCTTTCATCCATTATTAATGAATATCCTTAAAGTATTTGGTCCAGTAACTTCGGTAACTTCTCAAAATTTTGAAAACGAGTTTAAAATAGTTTAGATAGAATAAGCCCCGAGGCAATTATCCTACAGAATTCCTATACAAAATTCATAACAGTTCAATGAATTTATTATAAAGGCTTTATTATCACAATTTGCTGTTTTGTACACAAACAAATCTTTCTCTTTTATCAGACAAAGATGTGTATGTATGGGTTCTTCATCGATTCGCACCACGAGCCGTTCTTACCACGGTGTGAATCGCACAAGGACCCTTTTTAAATTCCGTTGTTTCGGAGCAGTGTAGTGTAAATGGTTTTTGTACTGCGACGTTTCCCACCACGGTATGAAATACCAAATAGCTCTTTTTGACTTAAACCAAAATCATAATATAACGTGGTGCTAAATAACAAAATACAATGAGCAATATATATTATTAAAAAACAAAATTTTCTCGTGCTGACACTACATTAAAATTTTATATACCCTATGTACAAAATTTTATATACCCACAATCAATACGATTCTAATGACACCTCAAACGTACATACATACATTAAGTCATTTAGGCTGTAGAGCGTGCCAAAGAAATAGACATACATACTCACATTCATACTTACATATATATACATACATACGCTCGAAAAACATTACCCTCCTTGACTGATACTTGATTCACATCACTTGTCCGAAACAACAAATTCAAAATAGGTCCTTGTATTCACTTCGTGGTCTGTACAGCGTGTGGTGTGAATCGACGAAGGACCCGTATGTTATAAAAGAAAACACAAAACCGTAGTAATTTACTTATGAACACAAATTGTGTGAAACAATACCGAAGGCCAATTTCTATAGGCAAATTATATCACAAACACAAATTATCATGTGATGTTCATTATACTAGAGAATCAAAACAATGTTCGACCTAAAGTGGAATTTGTTAGCGGTGTTGTAAGATAGTGCTGGGATTTATTTGATTTAATTCTATTTTACGGCGACTGTAAAAGAAAGACTTCTTCTTCTTCTTATCGAGTTGTTAGTGGACAATGTAGTATCATGATTGGTTCAGGTCGCCACTTTGCATGGTATTTGAAATAATTGTAACTTACAAAACATTTAAATAACCTGGCGATTAAAAAGAGTGGACTGAGTTTCTTGTCAGTTCTTCTCAGGGCCCTACCCTGCGTCAGCGAATTGTCTGTAGGTTATTTAACTGACATTTTGTAATTTTAACATTCTGTGATAATTCAATTAACCCAAATGAATAAATGTTAAACTTGGCTTTTGACTCCTTCTTTTCTAGCATCTTCTCTATTCTCTAACTATTAATATTTTATTATTCAGTAGTCTTATACTCTGTTTTATTTTACTTTCATCTAGATCAATATCTTACTTATACATCATGATATAAAATATTAAACTTTACAGCTTAGAAACTTTTACCACATTAACGGTATATGTTAATGTGTTAAATGTTTGCATTTATTCGTATAAACCTACATAGTGATAAACAACACGGCGAGCCTAATCATACACATTTACAGTAATAGCATTATTTTCCGTGAACAATTATTTATATTAGACCTATCACTGTAGATCCTGTTAATAAAGAGTAACACTGATGAACATTCGCAAACTCCTGGCAATATAGTAGTGCTTGCGAAAAATATGCTATACTACTATACACAAAATTATAAGTAAAAAAGAGAATATTCTTTAAGGGACAAAACAAATAAATGATTATTACTTAACCTGTAGAAAGTAAAAAGTCAACGATATAATTTTAGTACTTACATTTTGACACACTTTAGAAAAATAACTGTTGTATCATAGTCTGCCAGAACAACAGATTTTGTAAAACTGTAATGATTCGAAATTTGTCTTCCGAGAAAAGAAAATTCTCCTCTATCGGAATACGGTTAAGTAACGTTATGTAACTGAGACTTTTTAGAACAGTTACATAACGTTTTTTATCAGTTATAACTTTAAGCCTGCAATTTTTTACAGTTTCTTATTTGTTTTAAGAAAGAATAACTAAATTACTTTTTATTCTCAAAAAATCTATGGTAATATAAGTTTAATTGTATCAATACGGTTAAGATGCGTTCAAACTGAATTATCAATTTAATTTTTTTATACTTAGTTTTAACATAAAATTTTGTATGACAAATCACGAGACAATTTAATGTGACTTGTAAACCAAAGTTGAACGATTATAAATTACTAACATTTCCCCAATCTTATGATAAGACCAACGTGTGGAATAAAAATTAGATGCAGAGAGATTTACGTATCCAACAGAAATCGACTATCGCAAGTTTTAGACCCCACCTCTAGAATCACCCCATCATAAAACAAGAGATAATGTGAGCGCTTGTAATTTATTTTACGCGCCATAAAATAAAACACTTGAAGATAAACAATCCGTGTAATATAAAAAGTGATATGTTTATCTGTATGTGTTTCCGATGTTGTAAATCACTCATTGAATTAACGTTCTTGGGCTTATGTTCTAGGTTAGGAAAAATCTTCTTTTTTTTGCGATGGTTTTGATGATCAAATTAGTGCTAAGATTGTTATAGCACCAAAAATGTCATTGAGAATAATGAAACTTGTGATTGCTATTTATATTTTTAGCAGGTTCTTGGCAGATGCTTTTCCTGGTAAAAATACTGATAGATGCTCAACGTGGAATAGGCTAGGTGCTCCTGACGGGTGTTCTGGAAGAACTAAGTCTCTAAAATACGACTTTTAAATTCTGGCCAGTTTTTGAAATTTGACTGTTTTGATTTCAAACACGACTTTGTTTCTCTGCCTGCTTAATGATTTGGGTTAGACCGATAAGGTCCCATTTCGGTACGTCCCCAGCCAAGACGCACCAACATTCCAATTTAAGTTGAACTCTCTTCAATATGGTTGTATATTACCTACGACTGGAAAACATGAACACATCTGATTTTCAGGAGGTACATCTGAACAAATTTGGACAGAAACCTACAGAATTTTAATTAAAATACCAAGTGTAGGACCAAGTGTAAGTGACCATGTAGGCGTTTGTTGTGAGACCGTTTATACTTAAAATATATTAATTTAGACGTCCGAACGAAGAATGAGACCCTAACGGCCAGACCCAATTATTTTTTAGTTTATATATACCTATGCTACACAATTTATGAGGCGACATGGTTTTTAGTATAAAGGTACTGATATATTAAACATCTATACTGAACTTCAACTATAATAATATACTTAGTATCAACGCGTTAAGCGATAATAAGTACAATAACAATATTCAATGAGCTAACTTTTAGATATCTGTTAGAACTTTGCTACAAAATGATTTTAATAGTATTTACGTCTCAGTAAATTCGAAATTTGATTATTTGATTATTACATGAGAATGACGTATAAAATGAAATAGTAATGTGGTTGATTATCAAACTACCTAGACTCCTGTATCACTATTGATGTAATGATAATAATAATCTAGATTACAATATAAATAAGCAACCTTAGGTAGATACTGAAATAGATCCAGGGCTAACATCAAAGCAGCAGTAGCATTTGTACCATCGGTTATGTTAGAAATGAAAACTAGCACTTTCTAACATGCAATTTTGAACTTTATAATTATAATCGTAAGGTGGAAATTACGACACAAACTTCTAGTTGTTTTCACTTAGAATGCGATATAAAAGTCATAACATTTTAGTGCGATACGTAAATTCTTATTTCTTAAAATCTGTGGAAGTATAAAAGCAATGTAATGTTTGAAGTTTTTTAGATCGGCTCTGGCAATCAACTAGTTGCTATTGTTACTTGGGATATCGTGATACAGATATCTACCTATTCTTATTTTTCTTTCTTATGCATTTTAGCATCTACCTGTCTGTTTTATTCTTTATTTTTATCAAAAGAGTCTGGTACCAGTAGAATGAGATTGATAGAAACAAAGAAAAGTTTCGTTTAGTAATATTATGGTATGTCAGTTGATTATTAAATTTTGATTTTCTAGGATCCGCTAGAGGCGCTAGTAAGTTGTCTCCACAGAAAGGTGTACTTGTATTACAAAGTCTCTGGTTGCCTCATTTGTTTTGTAAAACCTGCTGTCGTTCTCAAGACCTGATGGACGTAGATTTCGATCATTGATTTTTACGGTAGTAGATCCACGCTGATTTCAGCATGAATGGGCCGGATCGTCTGGGAAAGTACTACCCTCTCATAGAAGATCGACTTAAGAGTAGTAGTATACGTACTACTGTGTTTCGTTCGGTGAGTGAGAGCGCCGGAGGCCCGATTTCCCTCCCTTTCCTCTTTCCTCACCTCCCTCATTCCCTTCCCCTAACCCCATTCCCAGCAGTTAAGCAGCTACAGCAGTTTAAGACGATGGATTTTGGTATAGTGGCCGGCACTTCTGGATTCCACTGACTGCTTACCATCAGGCGGGGTGGAGTCACTTTGGTAGGCTATAATATAAAAAAAAAATTGTCAAAAAGTATTGATATTAATATACTAAAATTAACTATTATATATTGAGGAATTGTTAAATCAAAAAGTATTTTGATCAACACTAACAAAGTAATTCGTGTCCGTAGTTATCGATTAGCCTATCGTTCGACTGCTCACTCGATTGTATCGAGACCTGTACTGTTTGCAAGTATTCAGAAACTTGGCGTGTTTGACATTCAGCACGATCGTGAAGTTGTTATTAGTTGAACATTGAACATGTGTGAGTATGAATGCAAGTTTGGAAACTGATGCTGTACGTTCGATATTAAGCTCATATTTTGGATGCGTGGAAGTCATTTATCTGATACTGGATGTTTTAAAGTTTTGTTTGGATGTTTTTTTTATTGCAGACATTTGAGATAGATGATTACTTCATTATACCAGCCCGTTAATATTCCCACTGCACAGAAACAGAGAAGGCATTGAGTCTTGATCGTCGCGTTTGTTCAAGGAGGATTGGCGACTTCAGACTCTTTGTAAATCCAGGTTTACTGACGATGCTCAAAGGACTTATGCTTTAAATTATTTATTTTGTAAAAAACTAACAAATAAATTCATAGAGAAAAAAAGCACAATCTATTATTATGAGATAGAGTAATTAGTTAACTTTTAGATTATAAAAACAATAAACAAAATTTATCTATAGAATCAATATAAATACCTTTACTTTTAAATCAGAAGAACCTTTTTATAGAAGACTATCAGTATAAAAACACAAAAATAAATAAAAAAACAAGGCTGTAAAATAGATTCATTATTTAGTCGTTCTTAGAGGGAATATTTACGATGTTATCAAAAAAATATAAACCAAAACGTCTGTTGTTGAAGTACACGAAACTTTACGTGTAAGATTTTACGGAACTCAATCTGGGGGTGTGAACATAAATTTATGTGTACTGAAAAAATACATTCCATGCTCTTTCGTGAACTTTATTACTCAGATTTTAGTCAAAGTTAAAGTATTAATTGACGGATAAAAGAAAATTAAAACGAAAATTTGTTTAATGCAGTGCGTACTCGTACTAAGTTATATTGCCAGGAAAATTCAGTTTTTGGAATTAAAGAAATAGATTGATTTGCTGGCTCTAAATATTTTGTGATATTGTAGACTTGAATCATAAATTACCTAAATAAAATGATATGTTTATAAGAAAAACAAACAAAATATCAATGACAACAATATTATTAAAAATAAACTAAAAACAGACCAAGCAAGCATGTTTAACAAGTAGGTACATAAAGTATAATTACAAATCTATGCCCGAAGGCAGGTTAAAGCTAAATAAATATTTTGTTTGCCAGGAGAAATTTACTCTACAATATAAATAGAAACGGATGATATTAGGTATATTATTGTTTGACTGCCTCAATGGTTTAGTGCTACTGCGTAAAAGATATGGGTCCGAACCCCGAAGCATTTAAAGCGATCTTATGTTATTCTGTTGATAAACTCTTAGAATTCGTCTGTAGTCTAAAAAATAACAATAGTCTTTCTTCTTATTACAGATCCTGGCGGTCAAACCATCATAGAAAACAGCAGGAGCATATAACCTTAACAAGACTCCTCTACAAAATAAACACTATAAAATTAGATTAAAGCTCAACAATCTCAAATAATTATTGGATATTGGCTATCCTTCAACAAAGACTGTTCTTCAACAATAAATTGTGTTGTTATTTCTAACAGTTCCATTTTAAGCGTCAATCTCCCCATTTCAAGAAACCGTAAGTGATACATTTCCTTTACTGCGATTCTTATCACAGGATTACTTTGATATAACTTAATAGCTGATACTAAAAATAAATATTATGTACAAAATACTATCAACTTTATTTTAACCGCATAAAGATTATTTTGGAGTAACAATTTTAGCACCCTTAGACAGTTTCCCTTCAATAACTCGAATAAAGAAATCGACAAACTGTCCCCTAAACACGTCCCTCATGTTTTTATATGGGGCGTCCCATTAAATTAAATATCAACCTACCCCAACTTTTAACCCCAAAACAATAATATCTATGTGAAAAAATAATATAACATTTATTATTATACATTGTTTATTTTGGCATTGAGTTGTTTTTGATGTAAATCAGCCTTTATTGTCTATGGTGTGTAGTCAGGAAATAATTACAATTAATTAATTGTTTTGTTAATTAAAATATCGGCGGTCGTTTTTATTCCGTTTAATGTGGTTTACCGTTTTGTTGTTAGTTTCGTATATTCACTATAATATTAAATTTGCTGTATTGATGACGTACCTAGGTATTTAATTTTGCAAGTAATTTTCATGTCAATGACATGTTCAACTTGTCAAAGGCAATATGTTCAAAATAAGAAAATGATAAAGAGATAATTCTTGGATCACACGGACTAAATAGGTGCTATGTTGTCACAAAGGGAATAATTACAAGCACCCGTAACCGACGTCTGTGTATTATTATTATTATTAAACTGTAATCGTTTTCTTTTATTTTTGTTTTGAGGAGAATCTTGCTACGTTAGATGTCATTATAGTCAAATTTATCTACTAAAAGGCAAGGTCAAGTTAACGTCATAGCAATTACAAAGCATTACACCTATTTTTTAGATTGGATTTTGGATAGCGTAGTTGATAGTGCGCTTAAGTAAAGCTGAAAATTTCAACGATTTGTAATTTATGTCTTTTAACATCATCACTAGCAAACTATAAATTATATATAAAACATTTTCATCAATTCATCGGTATAATAGTTAGAATATAATACTTAGTTGGAGTAACTAGAAACTCACAATGCGGATAGAATAGTGGACCGCACAAAGAAAACTTTGTGGAACCGGCAATGTTACATACAGGAAAGTAGCGATTTAAACCACTCAGGAATGTATTACAGAGAATGTGTTAAAGAGAACATTAAATTGCACATAGAGTAGGTAAGGTTTTATGTGTTGACCGTAGTAATTGATAAGCGTTGAATTTTCAACGAAGAGGTTTTATAATGTGTCTCGCTTAACGTGTCTCACTATACACATCTCTGTGACAGTTTTCCTTGACTTGTCTAGGGCCTCAGAGGCCCTAGACAAACGTCAAAAATTTATATTCTATTCATAGAATAGATTAAAAAATGTATTGGATTGACATAAGCTAACGCCAACGCTTATGTCAATCTCATACATTTTTTTATCTATTCTATGAATAGAATAGAAATGTTTGACACTTGTCTAGGGCCTCAGGTCAGTTAAGACCCACGTCAAATTTAAACAAAAGAAATTTAATTAAAACCGTGAAGCAACGAATAAATATGCTTATTTACATAAAAATATCTTTAACCAAACAATATTAACTAGAATAAATTTGAAACATTACAAACACCTCACTTTAACTTGCCATTTGAAATATCTTAAAGATTTGTTTTGTTATAAAGAGTAAATGACTGCCTCTGTGGTTTGGTGGTAATGTGTACGGATTATCACGCAGAGGTCTCGGGTTCGATCCCCGGGTCAGGTAAAGTTATATTGGGTTTTTCAGCCATACAATTCTCAGTATTAGGCCGGAGTCTGGAATCGTGCTCGATAAATGGCAACAAACTCGCTCTCCGTTACATGGGACCTAAAGTAAAAAAAAATGGCGGAATGTGGGTGGTTAAACATCACCGCCTACCCATTCGGGGATAAAAGGCGTTAGTAAAGGAACTCGTAAACTAAATTATATACGCGCGACAAACATATAAACCATATTTTTGCGTCCAAGAAACAGCAAGAAAGGTTAAAACTATAAAATACCATTAAAGAAGTTACTAAGCTGACAGCTTGATGCTACAGGGAAACTTTCCATTAAAAGCAAAGCCTTGCATTTGTAACAGAAATATTATTCTTTGTAGAATTGTAGGGATCTGAGCAAAATAATTTATTAAATAGCTCCTTTTACAGCCGAGGTAGACTCCTATAGAGGATTCAGAGATCCTCTAATATGCAGCTATTTTTAAATAGTAAATAGTAAATAGTATTTTACCACATTCACACAGCATCATCTAGTCCCAAATTAAGCAATTATATTTGCTTGTGTTATGGGTACTAAACAACTGATATACTACATAAATAATTTTTTTTTTTGTAAATACATACATATTATAGATAAATTACACCCAGACACAGAACAAACAATCATGCTCATCACACAAAGACTTGTCCTGAGTGGGAATCGAACCCACGACCTCCGGCTTAGCAGTCAGTGTCACTAACCACTAGACCAACAGGCCAGTCAAATATAATAATAATCATTTATTTAAGACTTATTACATACATATTTGTTTGTACAATTGCAAGCTTAGAAACTAGTGTTAGTAACAGTAAAGAATTCAAAGACATGACATAAAACAATTATAAACAATGAATACATAAGAGAATAAACTTAATTTAATAGGACGTCTATGTGAAAGGTGTATCCAGCAAAGTGATAAAAATGTCCAAAATATTTATATTTACTAAGCATTTAATTGATATGAATTAGTGGTTTTCTTATTAACATTACGATATGTGAATCAAATCGAATCATTGTCATCCTACTTATACATGTATTTATTTATATTAAACACTTTGTATTTATTTTTCTTACCATTTGAATTTACACTAAAATTGTATTATTATCCGAAAGTCCATGAGGTTTTTACAGATTTTGATAAAATTTTACTAAAAATATTTGTCACCATGAAGTTTTTTGTTTACGTAATCTGCATTTGAGCAAGTTAAAAGTTTACGTAGACAATGCTCAAATAATAATAAAAAGAAATGGTGGATGAAACTCTGAACGAAAAATTTTAAACCGCTTAATCGTGGTTTGAAAACATTCACACGCATATACATACTCGCGGGTACCATACGTACCTACCTGTGAACCGATATTAAAAATAACAACACATGACTAAAAAGCGAACGTCGGTGAATATTATACCAAAGTTGTTAGCTGAGATCGAAAACGAAATGTCCCACAAAAGAACAATTGAAGAGCTAAATGGGATCGTGAAATATTGAAAAGGCAACTAACGCATGGCAAGAGGTTGTTATGCTGGCTGACGATTTCATGAAATTTTTGCGGGTAATAATCAAAGGTAAACCTGCAGGTGAAGTAAATGGAATTTTTTTAAAAGCGTCAACCTTATGGCAACGTGTACAAATGCCAAACGATATGGAATTCGAGCAATATGTGAAATTGGCAAAAATTGTATTGTGCATGCAAACTTTGCGGAGATTAAACAGGAAATTTTGTTAAAAGTGAAGATAAACCCTTAACCAAAGTTTCATATACTTAAGAAATTATTATACAGATTAAGTACTAAAAATTTGTTATCTTTAACCTATATAGAAGTACTTACAATATAATCACACCTTGTGGTATGGCGATCTAAAAAAAAAAAAAAAAATTGATCATGGAAATAACAACTTACAATTAAATGCGAAAATAACTCTGTTTGTCTGTCTGTCTGTTACGCTTTCACTCCAAAACCACTGCACTGATTTTGATAAAATTTGGTATAGAGATACTACAGACCTTGGAGAAAAACATCTAATAGGCATTTATTGTTAAAAATTACTTAAAAGGTTTAAAATGTGAGATAAAAGTTTGTATGAAAAATCGTCAAGGTAAACAGAGATATACTGGCCTGTTGGTCTAGTGGTTAGTGACCGTGACTGCTAAGCCGGAGGTCCTGGGTTCGATTCCCACCCAGGGCAAACCTTTGTGTGATGAGCATGGTTGTTTGTTCTGTGTCTGGGTGTAATTTATCTATAATATGTATGTATTTACAAAAAAAAATTATATAAGTAGTATATCAACTAGTTTAGTATAATTATAAAATTTCTAGTAGCAATATATATCATAAAAGTATTCCAATGCAATATTTGTGATAAGTTGGACGAATATATAAACCATTCCAGTGCAAAATTAATAAAATAAGTTCTATCAAACGAAATGTAGACATACATAAAGTTAAATAATAGTGTTTAAAGTGCACCTACACAAATAAAAGGCTAAATATAAATTAAACTAAAACATTCAGTGCAACACTACTGCAGTAATTTATCCCGGCAGTGTACAGGGAGCTTTTTGGAACCATTAAAAACTTATATTTTTTGTTTGACGCAATCGTTAGAATTCATCTTTGCTTTGGACTGAATTTATACGTCGAATAAAACTGTTTCTATTGTTTTCTTTTAGCTTTTCTTTACTATGAAATGCATTCTATTATATAGGTAAATAGTATATTATAATGGCGCCTTAAATTCGGTAATGGCTAGCGAAATATTACCAACCAAAGCTCGCCTAGAGATAGTACAAGCAGTACTATCGCCGACACTTATGTATGGTAGTGAATGTTGCGTATGGCAGAAAAGGCATGAAAGCAGAATTAATGCAATAGAGATGAGATCACTGATAAGCATGTGTGGAAGTAATCTATCAGATAGAGAAAGTAATAGCGTGATAAGAGAAGAATGTGGCTTGAGTGATGATATAGTGTCTAAAATTGAAAGGAGTATGTTAAGGTAGTTTGGACAAGTTGAAAGGATGGATGGAAGTAGAATAACGAAAGCGATTTATAGAGCGGAAAAGACTGGGAAAGTTGGTAATGGTCGCCCTAGACGAACATACGCGGACCAAATAGGTGATGTGTTGATAAAGGGTAAAGGAGGTTTGGATTGCAAAAAAGTCTCTGCTTACCCCATTATAGGGAGACAGTTGTGAAGCCGGGATAAAAATTTTGAATGATAGTAAAATTGTATCATAGTCCGTTGCTTGGTTTTAGAATTTTGGTGAAACAGGCAAGAAAACAGCTCCTCGTTTGCCTTTATTATATTTAGAGATAGTGTATTTTGTCTACAAATAATTAAATTAGTAGATAGTAGTACTAGGTATAGTAGTAGCAAACATAATTCTAAATGACTTCAGGCTTTACTCCGTAAATCATCTAAACGATCGAATATAAAACTTTATAGGTAACATTTTTCCTTAAACTTGTCAAGAATCAAATTAGGCGAAAATATTTTGGAATACGATAACAATTTGTTTCCTTAATATCGTCGTTATTGCTCTGTCGATACCATAACCGTAAATCATACTTAACCCATGTTTCACATTATAATATTCTTAAGGTACATTTTTCCACATCACTTAATATCATAAACGGTAAGTCTTCCAATTTTCGTAGACTAAACTAACGTGTCAATAGTTTCATAGACTTAATTTTAAAGAAAACCTTCACCTATCTCTTTATATTCATGGTAGGCAGCGACCTCGCAGAGTCCCTGGCATTGTAGGAGCAATACAGAGACTGTGAGTCGTCCATGCGCGACAGTTACTACTTACCATAAGGTGGACTGTTTGCTCGTTTATCACAGGCGGCACATAAAAAAAAATACCGAATAGCTTCGTTTTCAACAACACCTTTTCGTTTTCCATTTATCTACTACACTTCGGCATTCAGTATGTGGACTCAGAATCTCCCCTAGACGTCCGGAAAGGAATTTTTATTATCAATATTGTGTGGAACTATAGCGATATTTATGTGCTCGTATTATTTATAGTTTTCGCTATTTGTGGGGTGTTCTGTGTTTATTTGTAATGTTTGTTGTGTAGTAAATTGAATTACGACTTTTCGTTTTATGGTGTCATCAAGCATTTTCAGATTTTTAAAATAGTAATGTGAAATATTTAATTTGTTTTCGATTTGAAACAAATTGTGGAGAAATGGTTAGTGGATCTAGATATGGTTAACGGTGTTTCATAAAACACAGTCTAGAGGTAGCCACGTACAGGATTTGGATCTTATAGTGACATAATGCTATACGGTTTCAGAAACAGAAACACAAGTCTGGTTTTCTACTTTTATTCGTTGTACTTTGATTATTACAAGGTAGGCTATTATGACGAATTCATGCTCAATTGTTATAAAAGAATTGGTATCGCTATTATGGAATTTTGTTCATGGCTTTACCATTGCCATAACCAAGTTTAAACTCTTTATAGCTTTCAACCTCTTTTCGGATAATAAGCTTTAAGGAGTCTTCCACTTTTTAATTTTATTTTTTTTAATTATTGTAAAGAATAAGGTCAAGAACAAGAATTCGTATTTCATTAACATGTAGTAAAATGAGTGTGCACGCATGTAAACTTAAGTAGTACACAAAAAATACTTCCCAAAAGTAAAGTTCTTAATCTTCTCACCAAACAGCGCAGTAGAAGTTTAGTAAATTTAATGAATTATGCACTAAAACTTTTCGTTCTTCTTTAGTCGCAATACATACTACACTGCAACGCCTACGGGACAAAAAACTAGTGTTTTTTTATTCCGTGGCTACGCCTGAAGATAATAGTATACAAATTAAGCACATACTAAAAAACAAACGACGTTACTGTAAAGACGTTTGGCGGATTAACTACATGTTAATCTGCCAAACGTCTTTACAATTTAAATAAATTTTTAAATAAACTTTTTAAATAAATTTAGCTGCTTGTTTACGAAGCATTTCACCGCTTAAGCTGTACTAAGAAGTTGTAATACACGTCGTAGACGAAGACGAAGTAGAAGTTTAAGAAATGTAAAAATATATCTTTTAATAAATAAAGCTTTAAAATTAAACTCGGCTTCATAAGATCGGAATATAATAACAAAACCTTATTTTTATAATAAGAGTAGTCGCATTTTTTTAATTAAGTCTTATTATGCTTTTGAATATAAGTAATGACTCCAGCATATCCATGAACAATAAAAGGTACTTGCTTACAGTATTGGTTTTTGTAAAGTAATAAATTAAAACTTGGATCAAATCGTTGCCAAGAATAAGTAAACTATTATGGAGCCGGGAACACCATCAAACATTTTACAAGTACCAATAAAAACAATGATGTGGAACAATGAGAACTGTTAGTTTTATCGCCAAACGTATATTATGCAATAATTCAAGCTGGGAATGCAAGTGTTGCAAAAGTTCTGTAAACTGCTACTACTGTTACACTAGTTCTAAAGTTGTTCGTTGGGCTGACTTGCAAGAGCTCGACGAAATTTACAGAAAATGAAGTAATTTAAAAATTTCTTAGTGGTATTAAGTTTTGCATCATTGGCGCCTGTCGAACCGCATGGATAAGCACATTCTTGATATATGAAAGCTTATTTTTCGAGGAGGAAATTGCTATAACGTATTTTGAAGCCTGTTGGTTGATGTGAATTTAGTTATAAAAATTGGTTGTACATTTTAAAATCTGGGTTCCTATCACACACATTGTTTTAAGTAAATTGCAAATTGGGTTTTAACTCGAATATTATGATTTAATAACACACACATTGCAAAAAAATAAAATACAGAAATTTTATATTACACTAGCCCGCGCTTAAAATATGTTTTCTCCCTCGGAAACCAGACCGAGTTTCGGGATGAAAAGTAGCCTATGTCCGTCTCGGGCACCGAATCTATCTACATAACAAATTTCTTATAATCGGTTCAGGACTGTAGGCGCTGAGTGGTAACAAAAACACACGTACACACACACAAATTTTCGCATTTATAATAAGAGTAGGATTTAAATAACAATGCCCTTGCGAATAATTTTCTTCACATATTGAAACATATTTTTCTCCAAAGCAAAGTTATATTTTGACGCTAACAAAAGCAATTTGTTAGTAGTTCTTGAGTTATACTTTACAAATAAGGTAAATTATGTATCAAACTTCTAGCTCTATACTTCTTAGTTTAATAACACCTAAGGACATTTATAAGAGATACGTCAATAAAAAATAAAAAAATCATCTTTCTTTTTGCCTGACTGCTGAAGTTAAGGAGGGTAATGTTTTCTAGCTGTATGCATGTATGTATGTATGTCTATTTCTTTGGCATTCTCTACAGCTTATAAGGCTTAATTTAGCATAATGAAGTGTCATTAGATTCGTATTAAATGTGAGAGTGACATATGGTACGTATTATATCAATGTAGCTTCAGCACGAGAAAAAAAAATGGCTTTCTTTCTATTTACATTGTTTTAGACAGGCAGGCTTTTTGTTTTCTAGTTTTATATATTGCTTGTTCCCTAATTATAATAATAATAATAATAATAATAATAATAATATTCTACCACATGCACTCAGCGCCATTTAGTCCCAAATTAAGCAATTATATTTGCTTGTGTTATGGGTACTAAACAACTGATATACTACTTATATACTTTTTTTTTTTTTGTAAATACATACATATTATAGATAAATTACACCCAGACACAGAACAAACAATCATGCTCATCACACAAAGGTTTGTCCTGGGTAGGAATCGAACCCACGACCTCCGGCTTAGCAGTCAGGGTCACTAACCACTAGACCAACAGGCCAGTCAAAATGCTAAATTAAGCCTTATAAGCTGTAGAGAATGCCAAAGAAATAGACATACATACATACATGCATACAGCTAGAAAACATTACCCTCCTTAACTTCAGTAGTCAGGCAAAAAGAAAGATGATTTTTTTATTTTTTATTTACGTATCTCTTATAAATGTCCTTAGGTGTCATTATCTTTTATATATAATATAATATAAGGCTGGACAAGTCTTTATATGTATGAGTTTGCCATATTCACGTTCTATTGGCAGGTAGGTTAAATCACAGTGAAATTTGAAATACAGGTAAAGACTGCTGGCTATTTTCTGGTGTTTCTTTAGTAGTCCCATACAATATCAACGTAGTTATCCTCGTTTATTGAATTTAATAATAAAACATACATACATAGCTTCACGCGTTTTATGCCCAAAGGGGTAGGCAGAGGTGTTTAACCACTCATGTTTCGGCATTTTATTTTGGGTCCCATGAAACAGCAGGCGAAGCTATTGTTCGAGACTCCGGGCTAATACTGAAAATCCCAATATCGCTTTACTCGACCCGGGGATCGAACCCGAGACCTCTGCGTGTTGATTCGTATACAGTACCACCGAACCACAGAGGCAGTAATAATAAAACAATGAGACACGTCATCGATCTATACTAATATACATATAAAGCGGAAGAGTTTGTTTGTTTGTTTGAACGCGCTAACCACTGGAACTACAAGTCGGATTTGAAAAATTCCCTTTGCCTATGATAGCCCAGTTCTCGAGGAAGGTTATAGGCTATGTAACATCACGCTACTGGCGACGAGAGCAGAGCAGTAAGCAAAGACGCGAATGAAACCGCGCCGCGGAAAGCTAGTAAATTATAATTCATTAACCTTTAGTAGCCTAGTAATATCATTTTTATGGACTGCGGTGCAGCATTGCCTAAAATTTCAGCAACATTTATTTTCAACCATTAGTAATCAAGGTTCTTGTCGATTTCGATAGAAAAGCTCTATCCAAAATGATTGTAAGTTTTGCGATAAGATGTGTAAAAATGTGTTATTAAAACTGTCAAATCTATAATCGCAAATTTTACAAACACGATTAAGTTAACTACTATTTGATATGTATAAAAAAAAAATCTCGAATTTATCTTTACAACTCATTGTGAAGTATCTCGATTATGATTACTGTAAATATAATTTAAAAAACAAAGGTAACTGACGTGGCTCGCAGAGTTGCTTCTCTGAAGTGGCAATGGGCAGGACACATAGCTTGCAGATCTGACGGCCGTTGAGGCAGAAAGGTTCTAGAGTGACGACCACAAACCGAAAGACGCAGCGTGGGCAGACCCCTCACAAGGTGGACCGACGATCTTATAAGGGTTGTGGGCAACCGATGGACGAGGCGAACGACCAGCCAAGGTAACCAAAATTAGGGAAGGGTTATGTCCAGACGTCTTTTGGCTGATATAATGATGATAAAATATAATTTGCCGAAGACGTTTCACATTACCTTCAGAAAGGCCTTCAGCATGCAGTTCTATACATCTGTTTTCATCACCGTTATTCTATCTATGTAAACCTGTTGTAAATCATTGACACACGTGACACTCGATGTTGCCACTCTAGCCAGTAATTCATACCAAGCTTGACACGTGTACCCGGTCTGAAATTTATGACGTGAATGTAATTTATTTTGGCGAGCTCTCTCATTAACTTAAGGTAGTAACAATTTAATTTACTTAACTAAGTTTCTAAACTTACATTATGTATAAGAAACTACATTCTTAGTAGAAAAGAGACGAGACAATCTTGTGGTTTTTGAAAGTAAGCGTTTGAAATTATATATCGCATAATGATATTTATTAACGTACACCCCCTTTCCCTGGAAAAGCTAATGTCTATTAATTTCTTGCACCAATCCGCGATACACGCGTTGTGCATGCAATTTATTAATCAATCCATCTGTTGTCTATTTGAATTCACTATTGAATACAATTTGTTTTTCTTTGTATGCAGAGATCTTCTATATGCATTTTATTTCTAGTATGTTTACAAAATAAATCCGTATTTTAACTTTGAAAAATACAACATTGCTTTCTGTTTTCAAACAAATGAATCCTAAGTGACTAATAAAGCGAATACAAAAGTGATTGTTTTAATAACTCAATTAAGCTACTTTATCTATAATAGCAATTATTTCAACTAGATACTAATTTGAGTAACAAGATCGTTAGTTAGTAGTTAACAATATCTTAGGTCAAAGAACTTCGTGTACTAATAAAATGTCAATCAATTATGTTATAATTGATGACATTTTATATATCATATTATCGAAGTAAAGTAGGGTAATGTTTATGAGCGTATATAATAATAATAATAAATCATTTATTTCGGGTCGCATAAACCCATTCATAAATACTTTACAGACTAAAATACATAATACATAATATAAACTTTAAAACTACACTTCACATGCACTAAGTCACTGTGCGTTCGTATGGAACTTGTTCGCGGAAGCGACGGAACACGACACCTTGCGGCCAAAAACGTTTCCTCCATGACGAGGTGCAGATAACACGTTGGTACTCAAGGTAATAAGCATGTATATATAATTATGTATGTATAAATGTGAGTATACCTATGTCTATTTCTTTGGCAAGCTCTACAGCCTAAATAGCTTGATGTATTTTAACATTTGAGGCGTCATTCGTATTGATTATGGAAAGGAAAAGGAACGAATGGGTGCTGCTGTTATCCCAGGAGTCAAATGGGTACTCAAACCAAGAAAGGGTCAATTCTTTTGGGTCGGATGGGCTCGTAGCCTCATAGGACATTATATCAAACTGTTATCTAAACGGACAAAGTTAATACTGACTCTGAGACAGAGTATGCACAACTTAATCATGCATAAATTTCTCAAGCTTATAACAAGGTGGCTATGTTTCCAGTTTAGTACGTGAAACTTGCAACGATGATCAATATAGTTGCGATTATACTGTGATAACATAGGGTCTATTATATGCAATATCAGATTTTTGCAGAATACCAGTGCCGCTTTGATTATTACACGAAGCGACACTATGCTGAGCTAAGGACCATTTTTGAACCACACATGTGTACCAATAGGTGTAAGAATTTTTATTAATAATATTTGTCACAAGACATCTTATCTGTATGTAATATAAGCCTAAGAGTATACATGTATTAGAATTACCTTTGTGTAAATTCAAAATAAATAAAAAATAATTGTTTCTTTCTTTCTTTCCGCAGTTCGGTTTTACCCGCACCTTTAGCGTAATGTTATATCCTTTAACCTTCCTTGAGAACTGGGCTATCATACGCAAAAAGATTATTTAAATCGAAGAGGTACTTCCAGAGATTTGCGCGTTCAAACAAACAAACTATTCCGCTTTATATATTAGTACTAGCTTTCCGAGGCGTGGTTTCACCCGCGTCTTTGCTTACTGCTCTGACCCCGTCGCCAGTAGCGTGATGTTACATAGTCTATAACCTTCCTCGAGAACTATCATACGCAAGAAGATTTTTTTCAAATGCGACTGGTAGTGCCAAAGATTAGCGCGTTCAAACAAACATACTCTTCTACTTTATTTACTATATTATAGATAGATAGATATAGATTAACCTAATTATTTCTAGAGGATAAGTTCTATACAAAAGAGAAGAAACTAGATAATGGGATCCATTTATTTACTAATACAAGCCAGTGACTACCAATCAGCCGGCAACCGTAGTAATTAGTATAAAACTGCCTACACACGTACAGAGAGGCACGTACGCATTCACAAGCTCACATTAAACCAGAAAAGGAATACCTACCTACTATTACTATTCCACGTACTGCAACCAAACCAAATACGTAAAAAACCGGTCAAGTGCGAGTCGGACGCGCGTACCGAGGGTTCTGTACAAACTTGTAGTCAATACGACGTGAACAACCATAATTAGATAGGTATATTATCTTTTGATTGCGTTAGATATTTTTGATTTTTTCTTATTTTCGAAACGTTTTGGACAAAAGTATTCGATTTAAATTGCAGCTTGGTACCTACATGCCTGAGAAAGAGTCTTGACAGACAGATGAACAACAAACTGAATGTATAAAGATTCCGTTTTGCTACTTGAAGTCTTTAGATACGTAACCCTAAAAATATTGGGTCCGCGTTCATTTTTTCTGTTGTCTTCCTAAATATATTACCCAATCTCGATTTTAGTGAGATTTTTATTTCTAGTGTTTTGTTTCATGTTGTATGGAAGGAGGAATGTTATCAAGTTTGTAACATTTTTCTTGTAGTCTGGCAATCTGCCAGAATTTACCTTTCGGCTGCAGTTCCTACTTGGTGAGATTTGTTAAAAATGATACGCCCGTTTTTGAAATAGAACTTTGCTTTGACGACCTTTGAAACTTGAATTTAAAACTTTTTAATAAAACTGTCATTTACATAGCGAAGCAATGTTTTTACGGTATTTTACCCAACGCAGTCGAGAAGGGTAATGTTTTTCAAGCGTATGTATGTATGTATGTATGTATGTGAGTATGTATGTCTATTTCATTGGCTCGCTCTACAGCTTAAATGGCTTGATGGATTTTAACGTATGAGGTGTCATTAGATTCGTATTGATTGTGGGAGGACATAGGGTATATAAAATTTTAGTTAGGGTCAGAGCGAAAAAAAAAGAGTTTCTTTCGTTTTACTTTGTTTTAGATAGTCGGGCTATTTGTTTTTTAATACTATATATTGCTTGTTTCGTGTTGTGAATGAAGAGTACTAAAAAGGTTTGCTTTGATAAATGCGTATAGAAAATATGCACTTTAAAGTCTTAATAGATTATTGATGTATTTCAATAATTAGGGTTTTTTAATACTCTAATCTGAAGTGCATTTCGCTGTCTTATTGATAATTGAATCAATAGTGAATAAAAATTAAATATTACTTTAGTTTTCTGTTTTTTTATAAACTGTTTTTAATATTAATGCATGAAATGCGCACGCCTGTGGATTCTGTAGCATTTTTTAAAACAGTTTAATATTACGATATATATTTTGTCTTATAATAGGTAAATCGCATTATATACCTACACACATATACTGAAATTTCTGATTTATTATAAAGGCTTGTATATAGTGAGCAGCATTTTTCACTGCAGCGGGCGAATGCATAAATAAGATTGCGAAAGTTTACATCCACTGCCACTAAAATTACGCTTGCTAATTCCTGGTATCATCTTTGCTTATGCGGGTGCAACTAGCCAGATCTTACCGAGAACCGAACAGATAAACTTGATCGATGTTTAAATATTTGCTTGAGATTTATACTTGGTGTAGGCAAGTATGACCGTATCTTATAGTTTCATAATGCTTAAAGAATTACCTAGTTACATAACTAGGTAATTCTTAAATGGATACATATCCATTTTCAAATTGCTCACACTTTTTGAAATGTTTTAAGACTGTTTTAAGTTTCTTTGTTTACATTTATACCAAGTATGTATTTAATGTCATTAAAAATTTGAATTTGAAAATGTATTGCATTATACTCGTAAATTTTTTTATGATAATTCATCCACACCGGTACATGAATTATTTGATTATGCATGCACTGCATGAAAAAAAGACACGCTTCAAGATGACTGTTAAAATTGTTGTAAAATAAAAAAAATACATGTCGAAAATGGCAGGATATTTTTTTATTCATAGGTACATACTCCTACCTTAATATAGCGGTTTATTGTCGTCATACTATCAGTATAATACAGTGGTCAGGTGGCTCTTATAACTTTTTAACTTTAAACACAACAATTTTGACAATCAGTTTTCCTATTGTCCGGTTTTAAGTTAACCTTTGGCTTTAAGTTATTCCTCCACTTTTTACGTAAGCACCCTCAGGCCCTTTGATATACGGTACTGCCACAAGATATTTGATTATACTGAGGACAAAGATTTCGCAGTTATGAAGAAAATTTTACCGGTGATATTTTCATGTTGGGAGCGATGTAAAAATTTTCATTTATTTTGATAAAGAGGCTTTGTTCCTGTACTTTTATAGTAAATAATTTATTATGAAATTGGGTACGAATATGAATGCGAAATGAGTGAATAGAGTTTCATTGAATGCTTTAAGATTAATTTTACATTTTCATTGATATAACGAATTTCATGCGTTCTTACTAAATATTGCATATCATATCATGATTGCATATCATATCATATCATGATCATGCATATCATGATCATTATGAACTCGTAAGACATAACATTTTATTATGGTTCTTTTTACCACCCATGCCTTGCATTGTCATGCTCACTAAAATGTCATGACTTGTGGTGTCGTATTGGCCGGGTCATCACCTTCCCTCTAATATGGCGCAGGTGATGATGGCTGGTCTGTGCGTCATGCTCGTGAACGGGTGCTACCTGGGATGACTGGTCAATCTTGGCATGGCATACATTTAATACTTAATTCAGTATTACCTTGTAGTTCAATATGACTGGGCAATGCATTTACTTTTTTTTTAATTTTAATTAAAATACGTAGTCACATTACCATACTAGATGAAACTAAATAATTGAAATCCTCTATTTTCGTTTCTTTTCTTTTTTCAAAAATGTTATTAAATAATTAGTTGTTTTGTAATAATTACTTTGTATGGTTCTTTGGTTGCGTTGATCTGTTATAATTGTTAACTCATACAAAAAATTGTAATTATCTGGCGATAAAAGAGTGGCGTGAGTTTCTTGCCAGTTCTTCTCACAGCTCTACCTTGTCAGCGAACTGGCTGTAGGTTAATTAGCTGACTTCATGTAATTTGACTTTTCATAAGTATCATTCTTTATGATCAAAATGAAATAAATACTTTGACTTTGACTTTGACTTTATTTTAATGAGAAATGGTTCGCTAAAGAAAGCTTGTAAAGTCAGCTAGAGAGTATTTATACTTTTAGCTGTAAGAACTAGGACCTACAATGTTTTTTATGTTTATTATTTTTCTTAAATCGGCCAAAATAAAAACGTAACTTTATTGTCAATGGACAGCCCGCGGACAGAAAAATAGACAGCGGAGGCTTAATAATAAGGTTCCCGTGGTACCCTTTGGATATGGAACCCTAAGAACTTGTAAATAAATACAAACTATGTTTATACGCAGATTCCTAATTTGGTTTTTGACCCAACGGTAATAATAAATTAGGGTATATGTATTATGCATACGTATTCCCTAATTTATTACAACAAATCAACAAATGTAAATTAAACACCTGATCCCAGGCCTAAAAGACTTCAAGCATGAAAAGATTAGTGTTCTTGAAAATTTGAGACCTACTTAGATTTGACTGAAATGTTTTTTTTGTATATATCTAGAATTAAGTATCTCAGCTCTAATAGAATAACAATAATATGTGGACACTATCACACACCACAGCTAAGCAGAGCTTGTGTTATGGGTACCTACTAGATATCTGAAATATAATACATACATACCTTTTATATATTTTTTTGTAAATACACATTTAGAGTACATAAAAAAACACCCAGACTGAAGTCAAATACAAATGTATATCACAAAAATATTTGCCTTCCGCGGGAATCGAACCCACGACACCAGGTGTCGCAGTCAGTTACACTAACCACTAGACCAATGGTGCAGTCAAAAATTTCCTTGATCTGTCTTTTCCGCAACGTTTGTGTTCAAAAACCTACGACCTATGAACCAACGACCATTCATTACTACTATAATATATTTACTACCTGTCTTAATATAGAATTCATAAATGTTTTTACGTAGCTATATAACAAAGAAGTCGTGAAAATTGTTTTATATTGCAGCATTATTTTGGTAATAAATGAGCGAAGCACGTTATAATATGTGAAGCCTATTCGAACCTCTATTCTAAGGTAAAGAATATAGGTATTTTATATTCAATATTTTCGCCAATATTTTTGACCAAAAAATTACAAAAGAATCTACAATGAAATATAAGAGCGTCATTCGTTATTCAAAGTAAAATTTATTTATTTATTTTGATCCCAATATATTATAACCAACCAACCAAATATTTAAGGCGTTAGGAAATAAAATTGTCGATTAGTTTTTTGTTGATCAGTTTAGTTAGTCAGAGTGTAACAAATCATTTATTTATATTACATGAAGAAGATATTGAAAAGAAAATATCAGCCAATTTTCTAACAGCTAGTTTGTTAATCAATAACTGTGTGACGAACTAGCAAGACCGGGTATAATTTGTAAAGCGATATTCGTTATTCAAAGTAATATTGATTTATTTATTTTGATCTCATTATTACCTAACCAGGGAAAAGTGAAAGTCACTAGACGGCGAGGGAGGTCACCCATGCGATGGACCGACCAGATAAAGTCTGTTGTGGGCGGCTCCTTAAACGAATGCAGCAGTATGACCTTCAACAGGGAGAGCTGGCGATACATCGTGTTGCGAATATCATCTGCTCCTATCCAATAGTACGACATGACGACCACGACGACCGCTCTGCCAAGAGCGTAACGACGAAGAAGAAGATTTCCTAACCGACCTATAGTGTCCAGCAGTGTTATTAGTGTTATAATATTTTTTATTGACTGGCCTGTTGGTCTAGTGGTTAGTGACCCTGACTGCTAAGCCGGAGGTCGTGGGTTCGATTCCCACCCAGGACAAACCTTTGTGTGATGAGCATGATTGTTTGTTCTGTGTCTGGGTGTAATTTATCTATAATATGTATGTATTTACAAAAAAAAAATGTATATAAGTAGTATATCAGTTGTTTAGTACCCATAACACAAGCAAATATAATTGCTTAATTTGGGACTAGATGGCGCTGTGTGAATGTGGTAGAATATTATATTATATTATATTATAATATAATGTTATTATTACAATAATTTTTTTTATTTATTACAATAAAATATTAATAATAATATTTTTTTATGGACATAAAAAAGTGACATTAACTATTACTTGTCAGACTTCTGACTCCTGGCTAGGTTCTCACCTGTGTTACAGCAGTCAGTTCTTCTCCCCTTTTGTTACAGCAGGTTATAAGCAATATAACATAACAACTGAAATCTAATACGTGAGTGTGTAATAAAAGATTCAATATTGACGCAAGGGTTGGAATAAATGGCTTTTATATTGTGCATCCTTAACCGTCTAGATCCGCAACCAATAAACAAAATAAAAACAATATTTTGCACCTACTAACCTTCTTCGGGCACCTACTTCGTCACATCTTGCATCTAAGTCCGCCAATACATCTTTATTGCATGAAATTCTAAATGAATAAATAATTTAACTGGTGTGCTGAACATTCCTTTTTATTTACAAACCAATAAAATGGCTGCAATTCTGTGCTCGTAGAACTTTACGTACAAAAACTTTTGAACCGCGTACTCTGAATAAAAAGTTTAAGAGCCACTGAACGCTACTGTTACTATCAACCTTAATGTCCGTTGTACGTGACCCATTAAGGGATAGCAAGCGAGGTAAAGCTCTAATTTAATTCAAGTCTAGGTTTTATCAGTGTCTTAGTGAAATAAGAAATGATAAATGATACTGGAATTCCGGTAAGTAAATGATACAGCATTATCTCTTGAGAAGCAGTCTTTAGATTTAAACTAGCTACGCCCCACGGCTTCGCCCGCGTCTTAAATGTGTTTTATCTCCCTCGGGAAACAGACCGATTTTCGGGATAAAAACTATATGCGAAAGTTCGTGTGTATGTGTGTGTGTGTGTGTTTGTTACCACTCAGCGTCTAATCGGCTGAACCGATTTCGATGAAAATTGATATGTAGATAGATTTGGTGCCGGAAAGATAGATTAATTCATAAAGAATTAAAGTATTTTTTATGCACTTTAGTGCAATAACAATTAGTTTTTGATCCAGAATTATAGTTTTAAGTTATCAAAGAAAAAAATGTTAATTTTAAAAAGATAGCCAACAGAAGAAGATTGTCTACTGTTGGACCTTGATAAGTTTTTCCACTTCACCGAGAATCTCAAACCTTCCTTTACTTTTTCCTCACCTCCAATCCTTTCACCTACCCCATTCCCTTCACGGTAGGCAGCGACTTCGCAGAGTCCCTGGCATTGCAGAAGCGGACGGTAGTAGATCCACGCTGGTTTCAGCATGAATGGGCCGGATCGTCCGGGGAAGTACTACTCTCTCATAGAAGATCGACGTAAGAGTAGTAGTATCAGTACTACTGCGATTCGCTCGGTGAGTGAGAGCGCCGGAAGCCCAATTTCTCCCCTTTCCTCTTTCCTCACCTGCCTCATTCTCTTCCCCTAGCCCCATTCCCAGCCGCCATAGTGGAGGCCACCATACCAGCAGTTTAAGAAGATGGTATGGTGGCCACCACTTCTAGATTCCACTGACTGCTTACCATCAGGCAGGGTGGAGTCACTTTAGTAGGATAAAATAAAAAAATAAAAAAATAAGTTGTTCTAAGGACTCTGAGTCGTTCATGAGCGAAACTTACTATTTAACATCACGTGGGCCGTTTCCTCGTCTGCCACTTGCGCCATTAAAAAATCACTCTCATCATATCATCTCGGTTTATCCACCGCCGCCATTTCTTTTGATTTTTCGTAACAAATGTTAAATTATTACCTAGATATAATAATATATACCTCCTTTTTTCCGACAATGTCTATTATGTTTGGGGTTATGTATTATAGTCATTGTTTCCGCAATGCAAGTTTAGTATATAGGTACAGCTGCATCCATAGTAGTGTCCTTAAACTTGTATGATATACCGATCCGCAATACTCCGTTGACCGCCCATCTAGTATCCTGTTAGTCTTCGCTTATCTTTTAATTAACCTCTAACCTGGTTTGTTGGTTGTTGTGTTGTTGTTCAGGGTTCACTTTTCTACCATGGTAAGAATATGAAAGATTAATTTTTTGTAGTCAGGTTTTAATTAGTCTGATCGTAAAAAACGAAAATTAAGTAGTAAAAAAGCATACAGTTTACCTGATGGTATGTAAATAGAAGGAACATAGTCAAGTTAAGGGAATATTATATTTGGAATCTGACAAAAAATAAGTGGAGATTCAGAAATAACTAATTCGTCGTCGTAGTACTTACGAAACGAAACACAACAACGTAAAGTAACACTAAGTACTAATTTACGTCAATATTCTATTAAAGGATAGATTCTTCCCGGTCGATCCGACCCACCATAAAAGTTTACGTGTAACTGTTGAGCGACATGTGCTTAAAAGTTTTTATCGACATACCCACCACACAAACTAGTTTAATTATTGATCCAGTAGATTTACAAATGCTCCTGTACAATTTAGGCCGCATAAGGAAGTATTCCTCGGCAGTAGTAGACCAATTAATGCTTGCTTCTAAAAGCCCCCACACAATAACGTGCAACATAAATAAATAATGAACGTAATCTACACTTACAAACAAACAAGCTATAGTTAGTACACAATAAAAACGAAAATAGCTTTCCATAACAATAAAAGGCCCTATAAAATGAAGCCACAGATTTCATTGTAACCCACCGAGACTATATTTATAAAAATGAACGTTCAATCCTCAACGAAATTGAATTTTGTAGGAAATTTCAAATGCATTGTTTTTGGATAATGGAGTTTCCTTATTAAATTAGTAACGACATCATTTAGGTCAGAAGGATGACGAGGCTGTTTTAATACCGACGCAGTTCAATATGAGTACGAATTGAGTTTGTGACGCAAAAATATGCGACAAGGAACTATGTAATACAATAAGTTTTTATTATACGTTGTGGTATATTGTGTCGATAAGTATTGATTCAGATCTTACGAGTATGTCTAAATTATGCGATGTAGATTCTAAATAACAATACTACGAAAATACTACGAAGTTTGTGCGTTCGAGCACTATAACATACAGTGTTCTGACTATGTTCTTGTATTTATTACTTAATGTGCTTTGCTTTGGTAAAATAAGTAGTTCTAACTTGTTGTTAAGAATGAATGAAATGGAAGAGTTTGTTTGTTTGAACGCGCGAATCTCTGGATTCAGATTGGAATGTTTTTTTTTTGCGTTTGATAGCCTAGTTTTTGAGGAAGGTAACTATGTAACATCACGCTACTGACAACGGGAGCAGAGCAATAACTAAAGATTCAATTCAACCATGGAAAGCTAGCGTAGAATAAATGCAAGACAATGCTATATAGTGTATTTTGTTTAACGTTTCTGAATTACTCTACTTCGCTTACGAAGACGTGGTATCGTCTCACCAGACAGCTTGTGACCACGGCCGGTGTAATCTGCTTCGAGCAAAATAAGGTATGTAACTATCTAATACAAGATCGCGTGAATTCCCGTTTATAATTCAAATTTATGTGAGACTAGCTTTCTCAGGAATTGGGCTATCATACGCACAAATAATTGTGCCACTTTATATCTATACGTTTAATAAAATTGGAGTGTCTGTTTGTATATAATATATAATATATATACGGTACATACACCAAAATAACATTTTTTACAATTTTTATCTGTCTGTCTGTCTGACTGTTTGTTCCGGCGCTAATCTCTGAAATGGCTGGACCGATTTTGACGGGACTTTTACCCGCCACGTTTATTTTAGAAAAATAAAGTAGGTAATGTTGAGCGAATGTTAGGCGGAACGAAGTTCGCCGAGTCAGCTAGTAATAGTATAGATTTGTAGCTATATTGTAAAACGTATGGGTTATCATCATTATTCATTATTTCAATCATTATTTTCTCTAATATGTATTTGTAATGAAATAAATAAATTACTAGTACCGCTTTGTTTGATCAAATTACTGGTCCGTTGTAGGTATACAAAAACATCTACTTTGATTTATTTACTTAAGTTACAATTTGACCCTTGTAACTTATGCGAATGACAAGAAGCCCGAAGTTGGCAAGAAATCTAGCTCTATTAAGGTTAACTTATACGTAAGTGTTGTACTACGTCTTACTTTTTTTAGTCGCAAGTTTAATAAGTTTATTTTACACTAGCTGTTGCCCGCAGCTCGGCCCGCGTGAATGTCGGTTATATCTCTGTTTACATTGACGATTTTTTATACAAACTTTCATTCCCTATTACAACCACTTCAAGCCATTTTTTCGCAATAAAAGAAAATCTATGTTGTTCCCCGAGGTCTAATCTATTTCTATACCAAATTTCATTGAAATCGGTTCAGTGGTTTAAGCGTGAAATCGTAACAGACAGACAGTCAGACAGAGTTATTTTCGCATTTATAATATTAGTAAGGAAGTATGGATGACAACTGAGCTTTTTTACTCGTAAAATATTCAATACAATTACCTATAGGTATAACTAAGGTGGTTAATAAAAACCACATGGTAAGTGAGTTTTGGATGTCATGGATGTTGAGATTCCTATTCTTTATTTTAACAGTGAATCAATCACAGTGAATCTAAGCACAATTAAGTTTTTCTATAAAAAAATATATTTATTTGAATAAGTACATACACGTTTAACCAAAAGTATCTAGTAACATAACTTTATCTGTAAGAAAACAAACGACATTTAATGTCATTAATCACAACGTCGATTCAAAATTTACAATAGTAATTCGCTAAGTATTGTAACAAAACTATTTACCAAATTGTTGCCTTACGAAAGCTAGATGTTTCATAGATTATAATTCCACCACAGATTACAAAAATAAATGTTGCAGCGATAAAAAAGCGCGGGAGTAGTAAAATTAAAGATTTTTTTTTCTATATTGGCCTACCAAAATGACTCTACCCCGCCTGATGGTAAGCAGTCAGTGGAATCCAGAAGTGTTGGCCACCATACCAAAAGCCATCGTTTTAAACTGCTGGTATGGTGGCCTCCACAATGGCGGCTGGGAATGAGGTTAGGGGAAGGGAGTGAGGGAGGTGAGGAAGTAGGAAAGGGGGAAATTGGGCCTCCGGCGCTCTCACTCACCGAACGAAACGCAGTAGTACGAATACTACTATTCTTAAGTTGATCTTCTATGAGAGGGTAGTACTTCCCCGGACGATCCGGCCCATTCATGCTGAAACCAGCGTGAATCTACTACCGTAAAGCTATCTTTACAAATTTATCACTGTTATTATCAGTAATCGCCATTTACGTCATGCAACTTTGCTAGCTTTATTTAGTAACGCAGTAAAATTTATGTCACTGACCTCCAGTTTCTGAAAGGCTGATCAACGAAAAATTAACTAACCACTTGTTAAATCTCATGTGAAGTACCCAAAAACAAGCTAAAAACATAAATAATTTGTTTAATTAGATCTAATTAGTACTTTACATAAGTTATAACATGTGATTAGTCAATTTTACGTTGATCAGCCTTTCAGAAACTGGGGATTCACTTGTACTATTTACAAAAAAAATAATTTAAGTCCTAATCACACCAAACATTGTAATATACTTTTGAATGTGTGAATATTAACAAATGCTATTCATGTTGTCATCACAATATAAATGGTGTGTAAAGTAACGTCAAACCCACGTCACAAACAGTAACTAACATGACTTTCATTGACACGAATCATGATTATCTCGATTAGTGTAAGGCTTTAGTAACTCAATAGGTATGCATAAGATGTTTGTAATTTTGACACTAAATATTGTTTTTTTTATTGCTGACAGTGGCAGAATAGCAAACAGCCCACGTGATGGTAAGTGGTAACAGTCGTCCATGAGCATCAGTTACTCAGGGACTCTGCGAAGCCGCTGCCTACCGTGAAAAAAGTGAGGTAGGTGAAGAGATTTAGGGAAGCGAGGAAAAAAGAAAGGTGGTAAATTGGGCCTTCGGCGCTCTCACTCACCGAACGAAACGTAGTACGAATACTACTTTACTGCTCTTACGTCGATCTTCTATGAGAGGGTAGTACTTCCCCGGTCGTTCTGAATGTCTTGTGAAATCAAAACGAGGAAACAGGAAAACCAAAGTAACTGATATAACACACAAAAATGACAATGATAAAAAAGACATTATTATTTTGTCTAATCTCGGTCATTTTAGCAGAAATTTAGCAGATATTATTTTTGGCTCCAAATTAAACCGACCTGGCGTATGACCAGGTAAAAATAGTGGCAACTGAGCGTAGCTTAAGACCGAATAAAATAAAGATTGTCCAATGTTCATCATTGAACATCTTTTGACTAAAACCATTCCTTTTAATTATTTACTTGCACTAAATGCCTAAAAAGTTGGTAGTTTGACGGACATACACAAACCAAGAGTACAATAAAATTACGGAAACCTGTAACTGCAGTGTGTGTATGAAAACATTAATGAATGCTGAAGAGGCGAAGGAGGTAAATGGCTCTGCTTACCCCATTAATGGGAGACAGGCGTGAAGTTATGTATGTATGTTAAAGTTAGCAGCAAAATCTCAATCAGTAGTAATTCAACAGTTATTAAACTACTTCATTCGTCTAAAGGCTCCATAATCAATACGCTAAAGGTATTTCAACTAAACTCTAACGATGTTCTTGACCATCGCTGTTATTCAAGACTTAGCCGAAACTCAAAACAATCTGTTATTGAGTAGTTGAAAAGGTTAGGCAAGGCCAAACTTATTATTTACTAGCTGTTGCCCGCGACTTCGTTCGCGTGAAAATTCAGATGGGTGCCTCTATGAGAATATTGCGTGCCTGATTTTATGGCAATCGTACATTGTATCAGTATTATCCGTCTCTATGGCGAATCCAGTTTAAACCCCCTACCGCTAAAACTGAAACTGCTAATAAAACTGACAAACCACTTTCACACAATCTTGCGACTCTTATTTGCCCATTTAATAAGGGTGGTTTCTGAATATTAAAAAAAGAGTATGTTCTAGTAATTTGGTAATCTTGCTATAAAAACTATAGAAGTTTCATACAAACTTTGCAACCCTTTTTACCCCCTTAGGGGATTGATTTCGGAAAATTCCGTCTAAGTGAGCACCTATATTCTAATAGGAATGACAATGCAAAGTTTGAGATTCCTAACACTTGTTGTTTCTGAAATTTCGTGATAAGTGAGTGAGTGACCTTTTGGGCTTCGCTCGCGTGAAAGTCGTTTTTTCCAATAGACATTTTTATATTGTTTAAATACTGTTTTTCATACTATTTTTAATCTCCTATTCATACAAATCCTCTTTCACCTACCTAAATATATCCCTCGTAAATCAATATACAATACACAAAGGCAAATATTCACTACAATAACTTTCCCCTTCCCCTTCTTCCCTATTGCACTTTTTCACCACTCTCCACAGTTTCCTCCTTCCTCTCCTCCCCTCCCCCTTCTCCTCTTCACCTCCTTCAGCATCCCTTGCCCCTCCTCCAGCATCTCTTGCCCTTTCCTCCACTTTCCTCTACCTTGCCTCCTCGCTTTCCTCTCTCTGCCGCCTTCCTTCCTTTTCCTCATTTCCTCTCCCTTCCTATCACTTCCTATCCCTTCCCGTCCCTTTTTCCACCATTCGATAACTCCTTACTTTCCGCGTTCCTTCCCCCTCCCTTCCTCTACCGTCTCCCTCACTTCCTCCTCACTTTCTTCTCATTTTCCCCACATTCACCCCTCACTTCCCCTTCACTCCCCCTCACTTCCCCTCACTCCCTTCCTCACTTCCGCCTCACTCCGCCTCAATTCCCCTCACTCTCCCTCACTTCCCTCTCACTTCCCCTCACTTCCCCGTTACTTCTCCGTCACTTTCCCCTCACTTCTCTTCACTTTCCCCTCAATTCTCCCTCACTTCTCCCTGGCTTTCCCTTTACTTCCCTCTGACTTCTCCCTGAATTTCCCTTCACTTCTCCCGCATTTCCCCCACACTTCCCCATCACTTTCCTCTCACTTCCCCATCCCTTCCCTCTCACTTTCCCCTCCCTTCCTCCTTCTCCTCAATTCCTCCTTTTCTTCCCTCCTTTCCCTCCCTCCCCTCCCTGTAAATTTCAAGTCGCTAGCTTCAAAAGCTAAAGATCTTTGTAAAGAATATTTCATCCCTAATTTCACCCCTCTAAATCCACCCCTGTTAAAATAAAATTATAAGGATATTTTTTATTTAAATAGAAGTATTCCAAAATAAAATTTCAAAACTGTAAGTTAAAAAATGAAGAAGATACATACAATCGATTTCATCCTTTTTCACACTTTTAGGAATTAAATTTTAAAAAACCCTTGTTTAGTAAAACCTCTAGACATTTAGACAAACACACCCTCCAAATTTCAAGTCATTACGACCAGCAGTTTAATCTGTGCGTTGTCTGTTAGTCAGTCAGTCAGTCAGGACAAAGCCTTATTAATATGTATGGGTGTATGGATGTATGGATTAGACGTATAACCATCGGTGATCAAAGCATACAGGCTGCTAGGAATGCTAACACGTGATAGAGCCACATAAAGCTGACCGTGCGAAAAACAGCTAATACTTAGTTAGATCCACGCCCACAACTTTTAGTTGTGTCTGACCTTGGGCTTTATTAATTGTCATTGCGAATTATAGGCTCACTGGAAACTGGACTCATTTAAAACTAAACGGAAGATTGTTTAAAATGAGAGGAATCCGAAAAATAAGCTATTCCGTAACCTGTTAAAGTCTCTGTTTCTATCAGATTTCGTAGTAAATTAACAAAATTAAATGTTCGACGTGATTCTTTAAATTGGCATAACTTTTTTATTTATGAACCGATTGACATGAAACAAGTGAGTGTTAAGTGTTCTTCAGTTAAGTGAAGCTTACCACAATGTAGCCGTTTCTGAGATTAGCGTGAACAAACGCACATACAAACAGACAAACAGACAAAAATTGTAACAATCATTGTTTTGGGTTCTATTTGCGTTGATAAAGGCCCCAATAAATTTTTTTCTCATATATCTTCTATGTACAGACAGCGATCGGTTACATTTTTATTATATGTATAGATAACTTCATCCCTGAGGTCACAGGCACCAATTAAATGAGTTTTCTTTGAAGTATTTTATAATGTCTGCAAATTAACAGAATTGAAACAGAAGAATAGATCTTGTATTCAATTTTATTTTATACTGCGTCACCTCACTTTGCTTTCACAGAACGATATTAAAATCTATACATAGTTTATAATGAAGGCTTCAGAACGCCTGTTTGTATGATATCGCAAAACTTGAGTATCGGTCAATAGATTTGGATGGTGTTCACCATTATAGTGTGCATTTTTCATAAAAGGTTTTGATTATACATATTAATACAGTGACCTATGTAGCTATAGGTGAAATATAAATTTCGACTTTTGATACGGATGCCAAAAGAGGGCGGGTCGGGTAATCAATTACTAGTGATGATATTGTAGGAAGTGTAACTATTTCGTATCGTACGTACGAGTATGATATTAAGAATATCATCGTACACGTACACGATATATACCTTCAGGGTCAATGAAGCATTCTCGAAGTCGTGTCATTATGTATGTTTTCTCTGCGTAGAAAATGTTATTGACTGTGGGGTTAAATTTAACAAAATAATCTACAGTACTGTAACAGCAATGAATCGTAACTTTAAATAAACAATACACAAAACACTTGTACGATACAATAACAAGATTTAACATCAGACAAACACATCAAACACAAACATCATAAAAAGAGAATAGCTTTAAAGCTAAGAGACAATAACACATTACACGTCGATATATTTCTCTGTTCACTACTTGATAAATATGTATAGAGGTAAGAATGTGGAACTCGTAACTGCGACGATACAACCGCATTATCGTTTGACTTGGTTAGGTGCGGAAGTATGGGGTAGGATGTCGTAAAATATAATGCTTATCGAATTTTTTATTTAGCAAAATTGTTAGGTTATAGAAAAGAAAGTAGGATAACCGGTTTTTTGGATTGATAAAATTTATAATATGAGACTACACAGAGACATAGGTTTAGTTACTTATACGTTTAGGAAAACAATTTCGAAGAAGGCTCTAGCAGTAGCGTTTAGATGTGGTAGTGTTTTTAAGTGAGATTTAAATTGAATATTAATGTCAGTGTTTTGCATATTGCTAAACTATCTATTATCAAAAGATCACCTACTCTTTTAACAATCGCCTCGTTCTATCTAATGCTATTGAACCTTTTTTTTTTTTTTTTTCGTGGGAAACTCATTACGAGTACGCACCCGCCTGGGCGAGGCGGGGGTTATGTCGGACTCTCCGGCCACAATGAGACAGCGGCCGGCATACCGACTAAAACCCACGGTGTTCCTCCAGACGGCCAGAGTGCCGGGGTCACGGGAGACACTCGCGCATTCATCCGCGAAATGCTATTGAACCTAGAATTGTTATTTTTTTTTATTTATGTAATTTTTTAATTTTAAATATTAACTACGGGTAGTCCAACATTAATGCTGTCTTCCGTGTTATAATTTACTTTTAAATTTTCCATCTCAATTTTAACTTCAAAGACTTAACTTCCAATTCAGGTTCACTATGACAAATAGACTTGGGCGAGAATAAATCACGTTTTGAGACAAAATTTATAAGGTTGGTGGACAACTTTAAAGCTCAACTGTTAATTTAAAAAAATAATTTATAACTAGGTATCTGTCCATAAAGTTTATCGTTTACAAAAACAGCATTTCCTCGTTTTATAGTTAACTAGCGGTTTTACCCGCGTTATAATTTACATTTTTGGATATTGCGCCGTTCTCCTAGATGGTAGCGTGAAATTACATAGCCTCCATCCATATTCTTAGAATTATTCAAATCCAACGGGTAGTTTCAGAGATTAGCGCGTTCAAACAAACATACTCTTTAGCTTTATAGTTTAAAAGTATAGACATGTCATTGAAACCACTTCCGTCCTACTTGAGTCCCTTTTTTAACTTAGCTTCATCTAAGGCAACCCAGATCGTTTCAAGCATAATGGACTTCAAGTATTATATATAGGGGAGGAATGTCATTCACCTGTAAAATTTTTACATCGCTGTTCTATTTCTATTTTAATTTTAGACTGCTTTATAGTTTAATGGTACTGGGTACGGACTATTATGCATAAGTCTTGGGTTTGATCCCTGGGTCTGGTAAAGTGATGTTTAGTTTTCTGTCGACAAATTGTTGGTATGACCGAAGTCTGAAATTTTATTGTGCCCGGTAAATGGCGACAGACTCGCTCCCTGTTATATACATAACTGGCGTGTGTTTCATAACTAAAGCTGCGTATGTATGGTTTACTATTTAAAATGACTTATATATCCTTAATTGCTTAAATAAACTGAATATCTTTACCTAAACAGATTAACTCTTATTATGTTTTACAGTTTTTCCATCGTCAGCTAAAAGTTTTATTATTGCTCCTAACTAGAGTAGCTCGGGAAATAATTGTATAACTTAATCAAGTGATTTGATTTAGTGAAGTCCATTTTGAAATTGATTTAAAATTTTGCATTTTATTTTATACTGATTTGACTTAATTATTCTAGTTGTTAAAAGAATAAAGTAATTTTATCCTTATACTTATACTCCCAAATACAAAGTGAGGTTAATCATACTTTAACAATAATAATATCACAACAACAACACACAACGCCACCTAGATAGCAAAGTAAGCATATTTATATAGCTTGTGTTATGGGTTCTAGAATGCGGATATACATACTTAATTTATTTATTGTAAATACGTACATATTATACATAGAAACACCCAGACCAATGCAAATAGTCCTGTTCATGCACACAAATATTTGCGCTGAGCGGGAATCGACGTACCTCCGAACTTTTATAGCGTAAATTTTTATATTCGTCAAATAATTAATAGCGTGCATATAATATTATTACTTTTAATAAACTGACTATTGTAGTATTAACATTATATTTTGTTTCAGTACTCCTTATTAAAATACTAGCTACGTCCCACGGCTTCGCTCGTGTGTAAAATATGTTTTGTATCCCTCGGAAACCAGACCAATTTACGGGACAAAAAATTTAAACTTTATTAATAAAAAAAATTTAATCTACTCTTAAACTTCCGTTTAAGGCCCGGTTTCCGAAGCAGAGAGGAACGGAGACGTGTTATTTCTACGTAATAATGGGTAGAGAGTATGCATAGCGTATGCTCTCCCTATTGGTAGAAACCGGGCCTTCAGCGGACGTTTCACTGACAATTTCGGTAATCGCATAGGAACAATTAGAAGAAATTTCTTTATAATAGCCAGGTTATTATTATTTTAAATTTAAACTTTTTAAATAAAAAAAGAATATAATCTACTCTGATTGATGATTTACATTTTATTCACAGAATAAAAAAATGTATGTAAAAGTATAAAAATGTATGGAGTCCAATGAGAGCTTATGTCAATCCCATACATTTTTCTTTCTATTCTATGAATACAATAGAAATTTATGCAAAAAATTTCTTATAATGGATCCTATGTGATCACTGAAATTGTCAGTAAAAATAACCCGTGATGACATTGTTTTGATTTTCAGATCTAAATAAATGAGTTAAACTTTGACTTACCAACATTCAACTATAAATACTAATTAGTTTTCAAATGTCTAACTTTTTTATATATTACACGTAGCTTGGCTGCAATGCAAGTTACACTAGTTTGAGTTAGAACATTTCATATATCACTGGTCGGCAAGAGTGGACTCACGAAATACTTGTGGTATGTAGGTCACCTCCTAATACAAGCAGCTATAAACATTCGAGAAATGGCAAACGAGGACCAAGTTCGACAAATTATACTTTGCGCCACTGGTCCTTTAAATGAATAAAAGTTTGGCGTTTTTATATTATAAATCTCTTCAAATTGCATTAATGGTTCTAAATCAAATAGACATCACACATTACTTTCTTTTGTTATATAATTGAGGCTCATTGTCCACTGTGTTTTAAACTCTGTTTTCGTCCAAAACCTTACAGTGCGACTTTTAGAAGCTATTATCACATCATATATTATATATAATATATAGATATATATATATATATATATATATATATTATTTTTTCCACATTCACACAGCGCTATCTAGCCCCAAATTAAGCAATTATATTTGCTTGTGTTATGGGTACTACTTATAAACATTTTTTTTTGTAAATACATACATATTATAGATAAATTACACCCAGACACAGAACAAACAATCATGCTCATCACACAAAGATTTGTTCTGGGTGGGAATCGAACCCATGACCTGTGGCTTAGCAGTCAGGGTCACTAACCACCAGACCAACAGGCCCGTCTCACTAAACACCAGACCAACAGGCCCGTCTAACCTATTAAATTAAATATTTACCTGAAAATATTCGCCGTTAGATAGAGATTGCTATAATTCAGACGGATAAGTAGTGCTCATTATAACATCATCATCATATCGGGCCATTATTATCCCACTGCTGGGAAAGGCCTCTTCTCATACAGAGAAGGTATGAGCATTGATCGCTACGTGCACTCAAAGCGAATTGGCGATTTCAGACTTCCTCAGAAATCCAGGTTTCCTCACGATGTTTTCTTTCACCGTCAGTCAGTAATGTTCAGATAAACTTAGACACAGCATACTCTCTATTTATGGCCGCCCATTGTACTATAATACTGCATAATATTGTAATAACTATAAGTTATTATTGTTAATTTGGTGTACAATAAAGTATATAATAAATAAAAAATAATAATGCAATTAAACAACATTCAGTATTTAAAGTCGAAATGGTCCAGTGGATAAGGCACCCGCTTCGTAAACACGAGGTAGTGGGCTTAAATCCGGGGAAGTACCAATGTGATTTTTCAAATCATATGTACTTTCTAAGTTTATCTTAGACATTTCTGACTGACGGTGAAGGAAAACATCGTGAGGAAACCTGGACTTAAATGTCTGAAATTGCCAATCCGCCTTGAGCAAGCGTGGTGATTAATGCTCATACCTTCTCTATATGAGAAGAGGCCTTTGCCCTGCAGTGGGACACTAAATAGGCTGGTATTATCAGTATTTAAAATTGTCAACATTTTATCTTCAGTTATCTCAGTCGTCCGAAAAAAATCCGCATCGTATTTGATTCTGTTTCCAATGTCGTATGCCAATCCTACAGATTCGAAAACACTTTCTACAAAAGCTATCTGATCTTGTGAGATCTTCGTTTTAGATAGAATTGTCAAAAGTTTTGAATTTCGGGTTTATTTATAGTAAATTTTTCTCTTAGATGTAGACATTTCTTCAGGACGTGTCTTCTCAGAATTGATCATAAGAAAACTGGCTGACATCTCTTTGGTTATCACGTTCATAAGTTTCATGTACCTTTATACGATTTAAATTAAGAAATGAATTCAACTTTGACTAAACTTTTAAACGTTGATAAAAAGGGAAAAAGTGGGTATCAAAATTATCAGTATAAAGTTAGCACACACATGAAGTAAATATTGCACTAGCTTGAATCGAACACGTTAAATCATTGCGTTCATGTTTAAACTTTCAGTCGGAGTTAGGATTCAAGAGGCATGGCTCTGACGCAATGGTTCTCAACAGTGGAAAGTTCAAGATTTACGATATATTTTTCCTTTTAAAGCCGTCTTTGAGATAGTGTTGTTATGACATGAAAACTAAGTAGCTGAACTATTTGAGATAGACATAAATGGATGTCGGACTATGTGTTATGGAGAGTGCCAAATCAATTCTTCCTCTAGATAATTTATGTAATTTAAATTATTAATACTGGATATATAAATAGAGTAGATCCACGCTAGTTTCAACGCGAATGGGCCGGATCGACTGGTGAAGTACTACTCTCTCATAGAAGATCAACGTAAGAGTAGTAAAATCCGTACTACTGCGTTTCGTTTGGTGAGTGAGGCCCAATTTCCCCCTCACTTCCCTCATTCCCTTCCCTTACCACAATTTCCAGCCGCCATAATGGAGGCCACCATACCATCAATTTAAGGTAATGACTTTTGGTATGGTAGCCACCACTTCTGGATTCCACTGACTGCTTACCATCAGGCGGGGTGGAGTCACTTTGAAGGCTAATATAAAAAAAACAATCATGCTGAAATCAGCAAAGGATTTACTACCGTAATATAAACAAAACATAAAAAAAACGTCGTATAAGAGATTCACTTTAACAATTTAACTACGGAACTCTAAAAAAAGCTAATGAAATTTAAACTTTAAACCAACTGGAGTAAGGACATTGTGAGTGTTGTGTGTCGGCAATTGTAAAAAGAATAGAATTAAAGTAGATTTAAAGAATTCAATTTACGAAACACTTTTGTGTTGTTGAATGAAGGTGATACATAAAATGTGACAGAATAAAATATTATTCCTAATTATTATTTTCATTCTTAGGGGTGTCGTGAAGGCGACTAAGGGAAATTGTGCTACGATAATTCTAATGCTCAGAATAAGAAATTAGGTATCCTACCACGTAAAGTCTTAACAGCTGACGAAAATTAACAGAGACATATCTCTTATCTACGCCTTCGGAGAAACTGCATTGGTACCTACTTTGGTGCAAGATGTGCATGCATAAGAATGTCCTCTTTGCTTTACGACTATAATTTATGACTTTAATTATGTTTATAATTACTTATCTACTAATACTTACTGAATCATATTCACATAAAGTGTAGATACTGAAACTACGTACGTACTATATGTACGTATTATATGTGGGGTAAATTAAATGTAACCCATACCGGGGAGGGTATATATACGTAAAGCAAAAGAGTTTGTTTGTTTGCTTGACCGCGCTAATCTCTAGTACTACTAATTCCTTTTGCATTTAATAGCCTAATTTTTAAGAAAAGCTATGTATCATTATGCTACGAGCCACGAGAGCAGTGCAGTAACCAATGATGTAACTTAACGCGGGTAAAATTCAAATCCACACTAATATTATAAATACGAAAGTACGTCTGTCGGTTACGCTTTCACGCCTAAACCACTGAACCGATTTTGATGAAATTTAGTATAAAGATAGAATAGACCTTGGTGAACAAAATTTTGGGACTATCTTTTATTGCGGAAAAATGGCTTAAAGGGGTTGAAATAGGGGATGAAAGTTTGTATGGAAAATCGTATATATTGTATAAACAGGGATATAACCGGCGGGCGAAGCTGCGGGCAACAGCTAGTATTTTTATAAATATTATTGCTAGTAACACAGTTGTAAAAACATTATACAGAAATTTCGTAGTCATCAAGGTGTCTCGGCGTACGTGTTGTTGTCGTATAGATAGTAAACGCCCAACGAGTTCGAGGACTGAATTTTCAATATACACGAGTCAACTTGAGCTTATATCCTGTGTAATAGAAATAAGCTGGAAGCAAGTTTTATTTGCACGTTTTGGAAACATTTTGTCATTTTGCATTTTGCATTTTTAAATGCGAGCTGTAATAATGTAGGTTTGTATTCTGTCGAAGGAACTTTAAAGAAAAAATGTGATGTGATCACTTTAATCAAACGAAATATAATAAATAATAGTTGAAACCATTTATTCATTTAATTGTATAAATTCATTATTATTAAAGAAAAAATACCTTCATCCAGTAGTTAAAACTTAAATTAATAAAAAAGCTTTTTAAAAACTACCAAAATTGGACTCAGGTCTTTTATACTAAAGGAAATTAGATCATAATTAACAGTGACAATTTCTCAGGAAATTAAAGCGAGACGCAAGATCTACTACTGGCTATAAATTACAAATATAATTTGTAAAATAGGTCAAACAATGCCTCAGGCGCTGACAGTCGAAGGTTTTTTGTAGGTTTACAAAGGGACTGTGGTTAATAACAAGACGT
The DNA here is from genome assembly GCA_963082885.1 of Parascotia fuliginaria. Lineage (NCBI taxonomy): Eukaryota > Metazoa > Arthropoda > Insecta > Lepidoptera > Erebidae > Parascotia > Parascotia fuliginaria. The sequence goes on along the minus strand of OY720176.1, from coordinate 19,067,224 downwards.
ATAGGTGATTGTTTTGAAGATCAAAGAGGGCACAGGAGAAATTATATTGATCAAGTATAACAAGAAAAATATAAATAAATTTTAATTTAATACACGACGAAAACATTTTTATTACCAATCCTAAAAACAGGAATAATACAGCTAACATCGATAACACTGAAGCGAAAAATTATGTTCCCTACGAAGTAAACATAATTTATAATATCAAGAAATTATTTGTCTGATATCAACCGGTAATCTAAATAGAACTTTTTTATTTCGGCAACGCTTTCAGTATAAAACTTAGCTACGTAAAAGCTATTACGAGTTACCCTAACTTAAATTAAATATGTACTTCAGTTGGTACCATGTTTTTTCCTATTTCCTGAAAGTTATATTGTGTACTGCCCGCATCTTCAGTTTCTTGAGTTTTTCGCTGGCTACATGTGCCCCTTCAGAGCAAATAAGTTAAAATCAACAACTCAAAGGAAACTTGTAAATGGCATTTCAAAATACTACTTATTTTATTCAATCTTTTAAAGTAATGCGTAGTACTTTCGCTAATGATGAATGTATAAAAACAATAAACAACAGCAAGCATATAATATGCTTACTTTGGGTCTAGATGGCGTTATGTATAGTTGTTGAAATATTATTATTATTATTATTATTAATAATAATATACAAATACATAACGGATATTATAAGGCAACTTATGTATACTTCTATACTATTTTGTTTGTTTGTTTGAACGCGCTAATCTTTGGAACTGCCAGTTGAAAAATCTTTTTGCGTTTAATAGCCCAGTTCTCGAGGAAGGTTATATTTATTTTTTATGTTACTGGCTATTAAACATCATGCTATTCGCGAAAGGAGCTGAGCAGAAAGCAAAAACGCGGGTGTAACACGGAAAGCTTGTGTTGTAGTAAAAAAGCAATGCAGTAGGAGATTATCCTCATGAAAAGGTTTAGACAGATATTTCTCTAAACATTTTTTATGAGGACTCAAAAAGTTTACATTCATTTAACAGAGACAATTGGCAACCTATCTTTAACAATTCTAATAAAATAAATCAAAATCAAATAATTATTCAATTACACTTCCAGAGTATTGCAGACAATTTCATAAATGAAATCTTCTGTGTAAAGTCTTTTATAACGGAAAGTCGTGCCAGTGAAGTTTGATAGAATTCCATACAGGGAATCGAAAGAAATGCAGGATAGCTAGATAAAAGAGATTGAAGGGCGAATAGCTTTAGCTTTTCAATTTTGTAAGTCTGCAAAACTCAGTTTATTTTTAGTAAATAACCAAAGGAGATAAAAAAATGGTGGCGATCATGCATTTATATTAAACTAGCGACCCGCCCCGGCTTCGCACGGGTGCAATGCTGATACTATAGTTAGTAACAGCATTGCCCGTGCGAAGAAAAACAAATTCTGTGAAAACTACTACAGAATGTGTTGTATTTACACATTCTGTAGTATATTTAATTTAGCCCCCTGCCGCTATATCCCTCCCTGCATTTTTAATCTGTAATATCTTTGAAAATATTTATTTAAAATACATGCTCCAAAGGGCATTATTGATTTATATTAAATGCACAATGTGTTTAAGGTACTTAATTTGATAAGGATAAATGCTTAAAATCGCTTCGAAAATAAGCCATTATTTCTCATAAAATGTAAAGAATAAAAATGCTTATTGTGGGTTATCCCTTAGAGATAGACATATACTATTGCGGAATCTTTTGTAGACCTTTTTAAGGTGTACAATACTGTAGTACAGTATTTTGATCTATCTTGTAGGGTTTAGCCAGCGTTGCAATGTAAGCGCAAAAAAATTGTTTATTTACGACATCACATTAAAAACATCTAAATTTATCAATGTTTCTTTAATATATTATGCATGTTATATACATATAAACCTTCCTCTTGAATCACTCTATCTATTAAAAAAAACCCGCATCAAAATCCGTTGCGGAGTTTTAAAGATCTAAGCATACATAGGGACAGACAGGGGGAACCGACTTTGTTTTATACTATGTAGTGATGATATGGTGGTTAAGTATTATAAACTTTCTAAATCACCGCGCAATTTTCTTAGTTTTTCTTGCATAAGAACCTTCTCCTGACAATAACAAACACAACAAAAAAAGAATTAACGAAATTGATCTAGCCGTTCACGCGTGATGCCATGACCAAGGGAAATAGGGATTCATTTCTATTTTTATAGATATTTGCGGTTACTTTCAAACTTACTTTAATGTCATGGCTGTCTCATATTGCTTTTAGCTTAGAGAGTGTTCTTCAGAACGCTTTGAATTCCCCTTTTCTATATAAGAGTAGAAGTATACGCACGGTAAAATAATACTCTTTTACAGTGTAAACTAATACTGAAAAACATCTTGTTTTAACAGATATCTTGCACAATTACTTTGACTAAACCTAACCCACTTTCGTCTAGCAGATGCCTGTGATCTTTAATAAGTAATAAAATTGTTTCATTTTGGACAATGGCCTGCCCACGCCAAAAAAGAGTGGCTGAGTTTCTTGCCAGTTCTTCTCATGGTCCTACCCTACGTCAGCCAAACTGGTTGTAGGTTAATTGGCTGACATTTTGTAATTTTAACGTTTATATGTGTCAATTCAATTATTCCAAATGAGTAAATGTCTTTACCTTTGACTACTACATTTTGACTTTGACGCTCCGTGTTTAGGTATTTTGAGATTATTTTTACCTTAGCAACAACACAACACTACTCGTACGTACAATTGGATTATGACTCGTACCCACTTCAGTACGACAACTTTTTGAGCTATTAGCTACATTCATTTCTAGAATTTTCTCGTTATACTATCTTGCAGTGCCTTCTAAAAAGAACCAAGTTACTATTCCGTACACCATTTGATAACATCATCATCATCATATCAGCCAAAAGACGTTCACTGCTGGACATAGGCCTCACCCAATTTTCGCCACCGTGGCCGGTCGTTCGCCGCCCTCGTCCATCGGTTGCCCTCCACCCATATAAGGTCATTACAATACATTAATTACCATTTTCAATACATACTTAATATTTTATTTTATTATCGGCTTGATTGCATAATTTAGCGATTGTAACATAACAGTAAATCTTCTAGAAGTTAGGTGACATTTACCAACAGTGGGCGAGTCTCAATTGCAACAATGCTACTGAATATTTTCGAAGTGGAAATAGTTTATTTGTCACTTAAACTTTTTTGCTCGCTGCCATGTTCAATTTATTAAATCGTTCTGATTTATATACAGAGCGATGTTAAAATCTTTTAATTTATATATTGGCATTTTGCTACAACAGAAAGGCAATACTTTGATTTATTTATTATTATTTAGTTATTGACTGGCCTATTGGTCTAGTGGTTAGTGACCCTAACTGCTAAGCCGGAGGTCGTGGGTTCGATTCCCACGCAGGACGAATATTTGTGTGATGAGCATGATTGTTTGTTCTGTGTCTGGGTGTAATTTATATATAATATGTATGTATTTACAAAAAAATGTATATAAGTAGTATATCAGTTATTTATTACCCATATCACAAGCAAATATAATTGCTTAATTTGGGGCTAGATGGCGCTGTGTGAATGTGGTAGAATATTATTATTATAATAATTATCCTTATTTATCTTATCTTTTTAAAGATAAATGTAAATTCACGGACTTTAAGGCACTGTTATATTAACTTCAGCGCGTGAAAAAGATTGAAGATTGAGTTATCAAAACCAAATTCATGTTTGTAGTATGATAGGGTAGAACTAATATTAACATACATACTTGGCTTTTGATCTCGAATGTATATTTGGCTTAAATATTTAAATGAATAGATGAGATATTGCAATGTAACTGCTCATTTGAGCTAAAAAATTCTCTACGGATGGACTTTGATCGGTTGTTCGCCGCTTTATCAATCGACATTAACCTTTATAAATCGTCAGTCTATTTTGTCGGCTCTTGTCCATGAACAGTAAATAATTTCAACTTCAACCTGTATTTTATTCTCTTGTAAGCGCTCAACAAAATAATCATCAATTATTTTCACCAAAAAGCTCTGACAGAATACTTATGTAATTGTTCTGACACAAATATTAAAAAACATTCTAAATTTATGTTTCAGCCGTAACAAAATGTAACGCTTCCATTGTTTTTTGAATTGTATACAAAGTAGTCTATTTTGCGAAACACTGCGTCCAAAAAAAAGACAAACGCGAATAAAAACATTTCGATTTATGTAATGAATACTTTGATCCGAGTTTCCTTATAATCTAAGCATTATATAGAATGTATGTCAGTAATTTAATTTATGCTAGAATTGGACCACAAATGTAATCCACCGATACGGGTTTTGTTTTCAAATTAATGTTATTATTTGAAATAACACAATAATATTAATACGTAAGCGTATCAAATTTAATTCTTTTTATAAATTTTATCATCATTGTTCATCAATTATTTAATTTTAACCGCCAAAGTCTGTTGTTGGACAGGGGTTTCTTTTTAGTAAGTATAAATACGAGTTTTCTGTTTGCTTAGATGGTAGGTTAGCGATTGCAGGGGCTGTAATATTATCATGTCACACTTCTTACTAGTCTCTCTCTAAAACTTGTAAATCGATATTGTTTAATAGGATACGTATTTTAATTAAAATGATAGTGATGAATATACTCTACTTATTTCTATATAGGGAAATTATACAAGCTTATATTGCAATAGTTTTGTATAATTTTCTCGATAATTATATTTATTTTTAACTAGTTTCTCGCGGAGGCGTTTTCACTCGCCTCTTTGCTTACTGGTCTGCTCCCGTCGCTAGTAGTCTGATGTAACATACCTATAACCTTTCCTAGGAACTGGGCTATCATACGTAATTTGTTTCAAATCCGGCTGGTAGTTCGAGAGATTAGCGCGTTCAAACAAACAAATAAACTCTTATACTTTATATAATAAAAATTTGGATATCTACAAATTTTTACGCATTAATGTGTCTACTTATTATGATAATACTAGTTAAGATTAAACAACTAAAATTGTGCCCGATAAATGTCAACAATGTCGCCCCCAGTTACAAGGGACCCAAAATAAAATGGCGCAACGTGGGTGGTTAAATACTTCTTTCCCCTCCCCCCTTCGGGACTAAAAGGCGTGAATGTTTGTATCTCTATACATTACTAGCTGCTCCGGCGAACTTCGTACCGCCTAACAGTCGATTCTTAAATTTTTAATAATCAGTCAATTTTTTAATTTTTTGTCTCCGTAAGAACCAGCCTCGTACTTCAAGGAATATTGTAAAAAAAGAATTAGCGAAATCGGTTCAGCTGCTCTCGAAATTTGCGCTTAGCAATACATTCAGCGATCCATTTTTATATTATACTTAGATTACTATAATTTTTAACAAGTAATAAATAACGGTCTTTGTGAATTCACTAGGAAAAGTAACATATCAATAACGCTTTCAAGCATTTCAAACAATAACAATAAACACATAACCAAAGAGAATAGACTGGCAAATTAATTAATTAGTATCGAAACACATACACCGCAAGTTTCAGTTAAACCACCAAATTATATTCACAACAAAATAAACATCATTATAACAGTCATTTTCGAATAAAATATAACTTCATATTTCTGGCGCTCAATTAAATTCTGGAACTTTTCCCAGCGCATGTGTTGTTCTTAGGCAAAGTTATAGGCAATGGTACGCTACTGGCGACGGGAGCAGAGTAACTAAAGACGCGGGTAAAACCGCGCTGCAGTAAGCTAGTAAGAACATATTTCTCTAATGATATGCGTATTAGAGAAAAGCCAAGATTTTCAACAATTTGTAATCTAGCAGAATGCAAACCGTTCCAACGGGTGAAGCCCATCTAATTTTGATCCTGAGTCTTTTAAGTGGGGCGTGAAAAAGCATCTCACAAAGCCGGTATATTTATTATTATTTATACCATTTTCCACGCATGCGAAGCCGCGCAGGGCGCAGCTAGTAGTCGTATACCTAATATATCACACATCTTTATTTTATACATATCACTTTATTCACTGGCAAAAACATTTTAGGAAATAGCAACATCTATCTTTATCTGTTTCCTTATTCTGAAAGACCACGTACTGATATATGAATAAAGCAACAAAAGAGACGGCTTACGTAATAAGAATACAGTGTAAAAGGCAAGAATGCATCTCAAATCTAATACCCGTTGACTTCCTGTACAATCTTTATAAAAGGAATGTCACGTAAAATACGTACGAACACATAATGGAACTGGTCGCGTATTTTATTCAAGTCTAACTTTAAGGAAATTAGCTACGAGAAATATAATGAAACGTTAAAGTTTGCAGAACTAAGACATGGACCAGTACTAGTCTGCGAGTCTTTGTTAATGTGAAACACGGGTATAAAAATTAAATAGCCTATATTGTTTTCCGGGAGCCGACTAAGTTATAATAAGAGAGATCTTTAGATTTTCGCTCAAATCAGAGCAATAGCCAATATCTAAAGTACACTCCAAGCTTTCCAAAAAGAAGCGTCAAATGTTTAGCTTATGTCCTTGGCGTTTTTAAGGTTTAAATGGGGTGATGACCACTACTTTCAGTTTTTTTTTATATAAGCCTACTAAAGTGACTCCACTCCGCCTGATGGTAAGCAGTCAGTGGAATCCAGAAGTGGTGACCACAGTACCAAAAGCCATCGTCTTAAACTGCTGGCCACCACTATGGCGGCTGCGAATGAGGTTAGGGGAAGGGAATGAGGGAGGTGAGGAAAGAGGAAAGGGGGGAAATTGGGGCTCCAGCGCTCTCACTCACTGAACGAAACGCAGTACGGATACTACTACTCTTACATCGATCTTCTATGAGAGGGTAGTACTTCCCTGGACGATCCGGCCCATTCATGCTGAAACCAGTGTGGATCTACCGTACCGTACGTAGATGAGGTTCTTGCCCGCTTGTTCAATTTTTATTGTCAATATAAAATGAATATAGCTTGGTAAAAATCAATTATCACAGTCTGTAGTCTTCGGACACGTTGAATAAAGATAATGAAGTAAATAGAAATACAATTAGTTTGACCTTTGGAATTGTGCCCGGACATATTTTAGGCTACTTATTGTTTGATTTACGAAGTAGAACTGGCAAAACATAGTGTCACTTCTACCTCATCCTAGAAAATACCGTGAGATATTTTTTTGTTATACAACTTTGATGGTAAACAAGCATACGGCCCAGCTGATGGTAAGTGGTAACTTATAGAAATGGCTCTATTTTTGGCATTGCAAGAACAATGCAGCTCAGAGAACAACAAGCCGTTGCCAACAATATATGGAGAAATAAATGGGGTTAAAATATGGGATGAAAATTTGTATGAAAAATCATCAGTGTAAACAGAGATATAACCGACATTTACTTCTCCATATATTGGACTCTACTCTACTCCGACTTACTCGGAATAGTAGGTAGTATCCAAATGGTGTTCTCCTACGTTCCGATGTATAGGAAACTACTGTTATCTAAGTGTCGAAATAACACGTGTCGTGATGGCCTTTTGACAGTATAAGCATCTGATACCCATAAAGGTTAAATTAGTAATAAAGTAAATGCCGATGCTACTTTTAAAATTTTTAACATAAGTTATTTTAATAACAGCAAAATCATTTTGGTGTATTGATTAAATAACCTTAATTAAATTACAAGTATTCTTAATTAATTAACGTCATTCATGCTACAGATTCTCTTTTATAGCCCGTGCTTTGTATTCGACTGGTAAGCTTTTAGGTAAAAATGTATAACTTTGATGACTTCGCAGAAGTATTTATATACCTTTAAAATTTACAATAATCACACATTATATATTATAGTAAATATTATTCCAGCTAACTGTATTTCTATATTGGAAGCTTTATTAGTGTAATGTTTCTATTTAATTCAACGATATTCCAATTAAATTTATACTTTGTAAACAATACAAAAAAATAAGTCATATGGCCCAGTGGATAAGGCACCCGCTTCGAAAACACAAGGTAGTGCGTTCGAATCTGGGCAAATATCAATGTGTTTTTTCACATGTACTTTCTAAGTTTTATCTAGGACATTTCTGACTGTTGGTGAAAGAAAAAAACCATGAGGAAACCTGTACTTAAAAGTCTGAAAATGCCAATCCGTCTTGAGCAAGCGTGGTATAAATGCTCATGCCTTCTTTATAAGAGAAAAGGCCTTGCCCTGCAGTGGGACAGTAAACAGGCTGGTATTATAATATAAATTTAATACTGAGCTTTTTTACAGAAATGGTGATGAGCTGGACACATAGAAGAACTGATGGCAGTAAAGTTTCGATATGACGATTACGAGCAGAGAGACACGAAGACACAGGGTGGTCAGAACTCTCACATGATGAGGCTAGATGATAATTAAAGAAAGAAGGCGGCTCATCACTGGTTAAGATGGCGATCCTTTTCTTTTTTTTTTTTTCGTGGGAAACGCATTACGCGTACGCACCCGCCTGGGCGAAGCGGGGGTTATGTCGGACTCTCCGGCCACAATGAGACAGCGGCCGGCATACCGACTAAAGCCCACGGTGTTCCTCCAGAAGGCCAGAGTGTCGGGGTCACGGGAGACGCTCGCGCATTCTTCCGCGACCCCGACAGGCCACGGCCCGCTCAACGTGAGCGAGCCCCGTCTGAGAGATGGCGATCCTAGTGAAAAGCCTATATTTACTATATTTAGCAGTGAACGTGTGACGTGAATGACATATTAAGAGACACTACCTCCTGTTACACAGTTTATTACAAGATCTGTGTCTCCCGTCTAGAGCAGGCATCCGGGCATGAACTCATTCAAACAGTAACATTTGATACCGATAGATATTATTATTATGCCAACGGAAGCATAGAGGCCATTGAAACAGATTTAATAACATTCTGTTTTGTTAGGTATTAAGTACGAGTCGAGTATCAAGAACACGAAGCTTACGTATTCAAAGTATTTATAGAACACAAAGGTATTTTCTATTTGTTTTCCGTGAAGTCTACAGAGAGGCAAAGGCCTTGAGATATGTTAAGCTTTCGTCTTTTAACAAATGCACAAGTTTATGTACAGCCGTATTATAGACGTACAGTACATAAAATGGAAAATGTGTGTGATAGCTGAATAGACACAGTATTTTTATAGATGTTTGATAATTAAATATTGTTTTCAGTGAGACTTTTTAAAATTTGATATTAATTTTCGCTTGTTACCGCCACGACGAACCATGAAAAAAAAAGTGATCTACAAGTTTAGGTACCAAAATTACAGAGTTAGCGCTCTCACACTCGAGCGGCATGTCAAAGATAACTGCAGTCGTAAACACTGGTCAGCGGCAGTTCGCGGCATCAGTTGACGCGCGACGGCAGCTGTCGACCGCAGTTGGAATGTCGCTGCCGTTGCGAGTCAACGACTCCCGCTAACTTCGGTCGACCAGTGGCGACGGCTGCAGTTACCTCTGTCAATGGTGACATGCCGCTCATGTATAAAACCGCTTAGTATTCGAGATTTGATATTTAATAATTGATTGAAAATAAGGGGTCTTACTCTTTATTGTACTTCTATTTCGGCTGATTTCAAGACATAAAATGATATATCACTTATGTCTAAAGTGATAATCGAATTGGAGATATTAACTTGAAAGTGCTATTTTATTTCTAGCTAATTGTACTAAAATAGAATTTTCATTATTTACAAATGGAATGAATTGATTATATTAGAAAAACTGTCTAGACAATCTTCCAATTAAGGTGGTTTTACATTTTTACCTTCGCCAATTTGGTTAAAATGCCTTATTAATATGCTTTACAGATTCACATAGCTCTCATTATAAACGATACAATGAACAAAGGAAATTGGAATAATCACTTCAAAAGGTCGTTAGCAGGAACAAAAAATAAATTACAACCGATTTTATATTGAATATTTGTTACGTTAAAGACATTTAAGAGACAAAAATACTTCAGTTAGCTGGGATGAAAGTAATAAACATTATTTTAAACTTGAACAACGTCACATATTTCTTTAAAAAAATAATAGATATAAGTTAAGAAACTAATCAAACTCAGTAACTGAGTGATAATTTTGTAGTGCTTCGTTTTATTTTGCACTAGCTACGCCCTGCGGCTTCGCCCGCGCGGAAAATGGTATGTGTTCAATTAATAAATAAAAAGTATGCCCGTCTCGTCTAAATACAAATTTTCATCGAAGTCGGTTCAGCCATTTAGGCGCTGAGAAACAAACTTTCGCATTTATAATATCAGTAAGATGGTATAATAAATTCTTTTCAATAAACTCATATCTATTTTTTTTTTTTTTTTATATTGGCCTACTAAAGTGACTCCACTCCGCCTGATGGTAAGCAGTCAGTGGAATCTAGAAGTGGTGGCCACCATACCATCTTCTTAAACTGCTGGTATGGTGGCCTCCACTATGGCGGCTGGGAATGGGGTAAGGGGAAGGGAATGAGGAAGGTAAGGAAAGAGGAAAGGGGGGAAATTGGGCCTCCGGCGCTCTCACTCACTGAGCGAAACGCAGTAGTACGGATACTACTACTCTTACGTCGATCTTCTATGAGAGGGTAGTACTTCCCCGGACGCACCAGACCATTCATGCTGAAACCAGCGTGGATCTACTACCGGTATCTAATTTATCTAATTTAATAACTCGATAAAAGAGCGAGCTGAGTTTCTTGCTGATGCTTATCATGGCTGTTAATCAATTACCCGTAGACAAATTAGGTAACATCTATTTGGCGATCTTGATGTTTACAAATATCAATGATAAGGCTTAGGGTATTATAAATTAATTTGTAATATCAAAGTATTTAAAGTAAAGTATAAATTCATTTAAATCTTTGTGATCTGAATTAATAAACAAATTTGAGATAGACTTTGATAATATTCCACATATTTAACGTAACGAATTGATGAAACATTGTATTTGTAATGATTTATATAGCCTGCACTACGAATAATATGTATTCGTAAAGCAACAAAAGACAAATATACATTTCAATATTTAATCGATGTTGTTTGGAAAACAATTCCATGAATATTATTACATTATTTTAAAACAATGTAGTTATTGTTTAAAAATAACTGCACTGCGTTCAATCATTTCATTAAACCTAAGAAGCACTTATTGAGTACCCATTTTTTAAAATTTTGTAGTATTGTTGTTAAAATTATATATTACTAGATGTTGCCCGCAGCTCCACCCGCTTGAATGTCGGTTATATCTTTGTTTACATTGACGATTTTTATACAAACTTTCATCCCCTATTTCAACCCTTTTATGATATTTTTTTGCGATAAAATATAGCCTATGTTGTTCTTCTATTTTTTATTGAGTTGAGGTCTAATCTATCTAACTATATACTAAATTTCATCAAAATCGGTTCTGTGGTTTAGGCGTGAAAGCGTAACAGACAGACAGCCATACTAACAGACAGATTTACTTTCGCATTTATAATATTATAGTATTAGTATGGATTCACAGTAAAAAATAAAATGCTGTATTTTTGATAGCCTACGATGGTAAAAAATTTATAAGCACAAGGGAGAAACGAGCTATAGACTTCTAGTAACGCGAGTCGTCTTAATTAGCACGTTTTTAGTTAATAACTTCAATACTTAGCTTCTCTTTAAAATGTGCAACGAACTCAAACGCTTACTTAAACCATTGTTTATGTTCATCCGCATTCTAGAACTCATACCACAAACTATTACTATGCTTACTTTGGTTCTAGATATCGTTGTGTAGATGTTGTAATATTATATTATACCTTGTATGTTTAATAAAACTATCTTGTGTACAGTACAGGCCATTGTGAGAGCAACAAAAGAGTTTAATATCTCTGAGTATAATATTGAAAACACAATATTCAATGTGGCCAGACAATAAGGTACAATTCACTTATATTTACAGCATAGAATGCTGCATTTTAAGGTTCCGTACCACAAGAGGTAGAACATCTGTCTGTCACGACCTTTTTGGTAATAACGCGTGGAGTTATGAAGCTGAAATTTATATCGAACTGACTATCGCCCTACAGCTTCGCCCGCGCGTATAATATGTTTTGTATTACTCGGGAACCAGACCGATTTTCGGCATAAAAGCTTATGTCCATCTCCGGCACCGAATCTATCTACATACCAAACTGAAATCGGTTCATCCGTTGAGTGATAACAAACACACCTACACATATATACACACAAATTTTTGCATTTATAATATCAGTATTTATATCGAATTATCTTGGTCTGTAACTTTAAAACTGCAAAAAGTCAAAGTTATATGTAACCACAATCGGAAAATATGATCATTCATGATTACATTGACTACAAGTGTACGGAACCCTCTAAGCACGAGTTTACTAACAATTGACCGGTTTTTTGCAACTGTAAGTGTAATTTAACTTCGCTTCTAGGCTGTAAAATACGGCTTGCTTTGTTAGCCTGGGTTATATATACCACTGAAGTGTATGCACAGCTGAATTTACGGTAGAAGGTAAGACATAAATTATAAGTATATTGACAACAGGTAAAATAATAGTGATTGTATAATTTGACTGCCTCCGTAGTGCAGTGGGAGCGCAAGCAACTGCTGTGCGCGAGGTTGTGAGTTCGATCCCCACACGGAACAAAACTTTGTGTGATCCATAAATATTTGTGCCGAGTCTGGGTGTACTTTGTGTACGTTATGTCCATGTTTGTAAAGCCCCCCGTGACATAGGACTTATGCCCTAGTGTAGGAGTAGTCTTAAAAAAAATAGTATAGTTTACTTATCAATACCATTATGCCAAATGTCGTATGTTTAAACCTACGACATTAAAAAACTCGAGTCTTCTTACAGAGAGATACTCGTACATTTTTTGTCTATATTTTTTGCCGCTACCGTGAAGGGAGTGGGGTAGGTAAAAGGATTGCGAGGCGAAGAAAAAGGAAAGGGGAGAAATTGGGCCTCCGGTACTCTCACTCACCGGAAGAAACGCAAGAGTACGAATACTATTACTTTTACGTCGATCTTCTATGAGAGGGTAGTACTTCCCCGGTCGATCCCGCCCATTCATGCTGAAACCAGCGTGGATCTACTACCGTATAAATTTTATATTATAATAATATATATTTTCTTAAAGCTTAAAAAGGGGACAATTTGTGCCGGCGACATGATAGCATTTGTAGATCATTGGGTGTGTTATCATCGTTGAAGAAAATATAGATTTACAGTTACGCTAAATGTCGTAGCTTTGAGTCTCGACAGAGAGAGATACATTTTTGGGTAATCCACAAGAGCTTTTTTGTCGCCGCCATGTGCATAAATTGCCATTTTGTCCTTTAATACCTATTTAATGTGAATTTTACGGGTTTCTTGACAGAATGATGGACAGGTAAATAACGAAGTGATCTCATAATATTTCCGTTTTCCCTTCTGAGGCATGTAACCGTAAAAACAACAAAGCAAAATACATATTACAATAATATTATTAAATTTGATTTTTCTCTCATATTACACTGGTCACTGGTCACAATGCCACAAAGGGTTACTTTGATAGCGGTCCATGTTTCCTGTTGCCTTTGTCAGTCAGCCTACCTTAAGGCGTATAACCACGTTCATTCTGTGACACTATTATACGGGATTTATTATTGTTTAAAAGTCTATAATCCTTTAATTTTATAAGGATAATATCACAACAACACACACAACGCCATCTAGACCCAACGTCAGCATATTATAGCTTGTGTTATGGGTTCTAGAATGCGGATATAGGTACATACTTCAATTCTTCATTTTGCAAGTATATACATTATTATACATATAAACACGCAGACTAATTATTTGACTGCACCGCTGGGTGTCGTGGGTTCGATTCCCGCGGAAGGCAAATATTTGTGTGATGAACATTTGTATTTGTATTCATTCTGGGTGTTTCCTATGTATTCTAAGTATGTATTTACAAAAAAAAAAGTATGTATATATTATGTATTATATTTCAGTTATCTAGTACCCATAACACAAGCTCTGCTTAGCTTGGGACTAGATGACGGTGTGTGATAGTGTCCACATATTATTATTATTATTATTATCTTACGATATCATAGAGAAGAGATGTGTTCGTATTCTAGATCTTAAACTACACTTTTTTTTAAACATCGCAGGACCTCGGCCCGGCTGTACTGTAGCCCCTGTACTATGTACGGACACAGTACAGGAGCCCTACTACAGCCTCTTATAGCTATTCTTTATTATAACCTTACTTTGTCTCTATACTTGATTTTAATGGTACAAAAGAAAAAGACAAAACACAAAGTGACATTGAAATTATACTGCTATGAGGTGGCGGTAGGCCCCTATAGTGTACTATGGTCATACTATTATTGTTTGGTAAATTATTAATTTTAACATAACATTACTAAGAAAATATACACATTTTTATTCAAAATCCCTTCAAAAATCCATATCTCAATAAAAATAAAGTCTCACGAATATTTTCTAGATCAAAAAGGATAATAACCGTATTTGTATTCCACCCCTCATATGTAACATAAAATATAATTTAAGCAGATTGCTATTGAACTAATATTTAACTGGACCTTCGACAGAGGTCAGAGACAAACGAGGTCTGAAATTGGTGCTAACACCGTTACTTCCCAATGTTATTCAGCCCACTTAAGTGTTATACACTGTGCTTTTGCGACTAAGCCTGCTTTACAAGGGCCGAAACCTAATAAGTAGGGTATGTTAAAAGCTGAAGCGGTGGGAAGAACAATATTTATTATTGTCTGTCTCCAGGGCGCAGTGGAAGTGCGTAAACCCACCTTGTAAAATTTTGAGATTAATTTGCCTTCAGTTGTATGTTTATAAAGTTTGTCGCAATATAGGGCTTGCTAAATTATCGACAGTATCATTTAAAAACTTTTTTTTTATTAGCCTACAAAATTGACTCCACTCTACCTAATCTATCATATAACAAAAATGTAACCGATCGCTGTCTGTACATGGAAGATATATAAGAAAAAAAATTATGGGGGCCTTTATCAACGCAAATAGAACCCAAAACAATGATTGTTACAATTTTTGTCTGTTTGTCTGTTTGTCTGTTAGTCTGTTTGTCTGTTAGTCTGTTAGTCTGTTTGTCTGTTTGTCTGTTTGTCTGTTAGTCTGTTTGTCTGTTTGTCTGTTTGTCTGTTTGTCTGTTTGTCTGTGCGTTTGTTCACGCTAATCTCAGAAACGGCTTATCCGATTTAGATATGGTTTTCACTAATACATTGTGGTAAGCTTCACTTACACATTTAGTGTTTGTTTCATGTCAATCGGTTCATAAATAAAAAAGTTATGCCAATTTAAAGAACCACGTCAAACATTTGTTAATTTACTACAAAATCTGATAGAAACAGAGACTTTAACAGGTTACGGAATTAGCTGATAGCGTTTTTATTTTTCGGATTACGCTCATTCTAAACAATCTTCCGTTTAGTTTTAAATGAGTCCAGTTTCCAGTGAGCCTATGTTTCGCGATGACAATTAATAAAGCCCAAGGTCAGACACAACTAAAAGTTGTGGGCGTGGATCTAAGTATTAGCTGTTTTTCGCACGGTCAGCTTTATGTGGCTCATCACGTGTTAGCATTCCTAGCAGCCTGTATGCTTTGATCCCCGATGGCTATACGTCTAATCCATACATCCATACAAATTATATAAGGCTTTGTCCTGACTGACTGACTGACTAACAGACAACGCACAGCCTAAACTGCTGGTCGTAGCGACTTGAAATTTGGAGGGTGTGTTTGTCTAAATGTCTAGAGGTTGTACTAAGAAAGGGTTTTTAAAATTTAATTCCTAAGTGTGTTAAAAGGGATGAAATCGATTATATGAATCTTCTTCATTTTTTAACTTACAGTTTTGAAATTTTATTTTGGAATACTTCTATTTAAATAAAAAATATCCTTATAATTTTATTTTAACAGGGGTAGATTTAGAGGGGTGAAATTAGGGATGAAATATTCTATACAAAGATCTTTAGCTTCTGAAGCTAGCGACTCGAAATTTACAGGGAGGGGGAGGGAGGGAAAGGAAGGAGGAAAAGGAGGAACTGAGGAGAAGGAGGAAGGGAGGGGAAAGTGAGAGGGAAGTGATGGGGAAGTGAGAGGAAAGTGATGGGGAAGTGAGGGGAAAGTGAAGAGGAAGTGAGAGGAAAGTGACGGAGAATTAACGGGGAAGTGAGGGGAAGTGAGGGGGAAGTGAGGGGGAGTGAGGGGGAGATAAAAATAGTATGAAAAACAGTATTTAAACAATATAAAAATGTCTATTGGAAAAAACGACATTCACGCGAGCGAAGCCCAAAAGGTCACTCACTCACTTATCACTTATCACGAAATCTCAGAAACAACAAGTGCTAGGAATCTCAAACTTTGCATTGTCATTCCTATTAGAATATAGGTGCTCACTTAGACGGAATTTTGCGAAATCCATCCCCTAAGAGGGTGTATAAAGGGGTGGCAAAGTTTGTATGAAACTTCTATAGTTTTTATAGTAGGATTACCAAATTACTAGAAAATACTCTTTTTTTAATATTCAGAAACCACCCTTATTAAAAGGGCAAATAAGAGTCGCAAGTTTGTGTGAAAGTGGTTTGTCAGTTTTAGCGGTAGCGGGTTTAAACTGGATTCGCCATAGAGACGGATAATACTGATACAATGTACTGTAATTGCCATAAAATCAGGCACGCAATATTCTCATAGAGGCACCCATCTGAATTTTCACGCGAACGAAGTCGCGGGCAACAGCTAGTGGTAACTATTGTTAAACTTTCTCTCTAACTTGGCTACTATTATTATAAGTTTTGCCAAGCTAGCTAAATTATCTACGCTACTATAATTTGCATCATCATTTTGTGACTTGATCCCAAGCTGCCAAGAAGGACCACAAAAACAAGCTCCAACTTGACGATTGAAGAAACAACTGAAAACTTACGAAGCAAGACCTGCATAATAATTGAATCCGCTCCTCCTTTGTGTATTGTACACAACACTACAACTGATAAGGGTTGACAATGTGCCTCTACTTTTAGTACAGTTGGCAGCAATTGAATAAATAAATTAGAATACGATATTAAATTTTAGCTTATTTGATAACAAAAATAAGGATTTATTAACCACGCTGGCGGATTAGTAGAGTAGCTAGGTGATATTTAATACCTATGTAGGCTGCCTAGTACCAGGTGTTCCCTTGATCGCTTCTTACGATGCCTAAGCTACGGTATAAAATGAAGTTGTGCTATATAAACTTACAATTTATTCCACTACTAGCTTTCCACATGGCGTTTATGTACATTTCTGGTTACTGCTCTGCTCCCGTGATTCGTAGAATGATGATAGCCTATGACCTTCGTCAAAAACTGGGCTTTCATTAGCAAGAATTATTCAAATCAGAATGGTTCCAGAGATTAGCGCGTTCAAACAAACAAACAAACAAACAAACTCTTTCGCTTTATATGTTTGTATAGATTACAGATTCCACAAAATAGCACCCTTCCATCCCTTTCGATTCAAGGCAGTCAATAAAAAAGCACGACAAAATTGAATTTTATATTTTGTATCGAAACTTCTGGAAGACTGAGTGTACATACACATTAAACAATTTGATTTTTAGAAGCTTTGAAGTAGGCATAATAAAAACAATTAAATGTTCTCTCGATCAATCTTCATGACATGACATGTTATGTTCACCAATAGTGAAACTATCTTGTGCAGTTTATTGCAAATTCAATTTTTATTCTATAGAATACTAGCGGACGTCACGTGGTTTCACCCGCGTGGTTCACGTTTTCGTAGGAGTACGAGGATAAAATATATCCTATGTTTTTTTTTTTTTTTTTTTTATAGTCTAGCCTACCAAAGTGACTCCACCCCGCCTGATGGTAAGCAGTCAGTGGAATCCAGAAGTGGCGGCCACTATACCAAAAGCTATCGTTTTAAACTGCTGGTATGGCGGCCTCCACTATGGCGGCTGGGAATGGGGTTAGGGGAAGGAAATGAGGGACGTGAGGAAAGAGGAAAGGGGGGAAATTGGGCCTCCGGCGCTCTCACTCACCGAACGAAACGCAGTAGTACGGATACTACTACTCTTAAGTCGATCTTCTATGAGAGGGTAGTACTTCCCCGGACGGTCCGGCCCATTCATGCTGAAATCAGCGTGGATCTACTACCGTAAAAACTATGTTACTCAGCGATAATGTAGTTTTCTAATGATAAGAGAATTATTGAAATCGGTCCAGTAGTGTTTGAGTTTATTCGTTGCTTACAAAAACACAAATATTTCCTCTTTATAATATTAGTGTACATTGTAGCCAGGTAGCTGTGCATTTAATAACTATTAACTTTATAAATTAGTACGAAATCGATATAATGTTACGTAACTCAACAAATTATATAAACAAAATAATTTTAAACAAAAAAAAACCGACTTTAAACGGGCAGGAAACTAAAAAGTAAAAAATATGTTTACTTAGCAGAAAGTAATTAGTATTTTGATTTTGATCGACTGTCTTTGTGCATCATCAGATCGTCTCCAAACCTTCACTAAATAGTAGTGCCTTAAAATACTTAATGAAAAACATTACAAAAGCACTAGTCGTCAGTACGATTTTCGAAAGATCCCCTCGATTTCTTTAGGATGCCATCATCAGATCCTGGTTTCCTTATTATGGTACCACCCTCGAGATATCTCCTTTCCAACAAAAAAAGAATCATCAAAATCGGTTCATAAACGACGGAGTTATCCGCGAACACACATAAAATATATATACGGAATTGAGAAACCTCCTCCTTTCTTTGAAGTCGGTTAATTAAATCTTAAGTTTAACTTGTCATCCTTTATCCGAAGCATTTACAGAATATCGCAACTTTTAAAGACAGCTTCTAAAACTTAATAAAGCAAGTTGTACATTTACCTTCTGATTTCAAACGTAACGTAGACTGGAGCATCGTCTGAGTTGTAGTTCCACGAATAAATCAAAGAGTACATCTACTTCACTCGGTTATATGGTACGATTACTGTAAACTTCAATAGAAACTTTGTAGATGTGAAAATAAAGTATAAAACGTCTTATACAAAAATGTACAACTAGTGTTTAAAATCGAAGCACTTCTTTCAATTGGCTTTCGAGTTGCTTAGTTTCGGAATAGCATATGATTTCTTAATCATCTTAAAATCGATGCTTGTGTCAAATTTACGTTGTACTCCCTTGTTTAACGGAGACCACAGCATGTAAACGCAATAAAACTAAAAATATTTAAACATTAAAAGACGAAATAAGATAAGAAGAATCCTTCTCTAAATGACACCAGAAAAAGAACCACAAGCTAGAGATCTCAATATCAGACACTTCTATGTACGGGTTCGCATAATACAGCATTGTTAAGAAAAAGTGTTATTTGTATGGCACCGACTGTTTATAATAAACTACCTAATGATATTAAAAACCAATCTTTCAAAATTTTCAATAGACTACTCACAAATTTTCTAATTGATAAATGTTATTACTCTGTTGCTGATTTTTTAGCTGATAAGTCAATTTAGCCAAGTAATTTGTTTTAAACTGTTATTTTAATTTTTTTTGCATTTCTCACATTTAGAACGTAAATAAATTCCTAATTATGTAACACCTCATGGTAACCAAATTCTTTGCAAATAAATAAATCTATTCTTTTCTATTCTAAGAAATATATCGATATATCGGCAAAGACCTGCCTATATAAAGAACTTCTAAAACTAACCTTCTTTTTAAACGTCTACCTGCAAATATCTTGGAATATTATTATACTCGTACCTAATATTTTAGAACACTAGTATGTCATAGTACTACACACATACATAGCTTCTCGCCTTTTATCCCCGAAGGTGCAGGTAGAGGTGTTTAACCTCCCACATTTCACCATTGTTTTTAGTAATGTGTAATGAAAATTTATTCAACCAGTAGTTTTAAATAATAAAATTACAAACTAATTGTAAGTTTTTCCAGAGTTTAGAACTTAATGATGTCATAACTCGATATTAATATAAAATTATATTATTTCCAGATAATATGTTACATGTTAACAATGAACTTCGTAAAAGTTTGCATAACTAGAAGCATAATATAAATATCCCAGGGGATGGACAAACTGAGACCGTACTTTACCTGAATATATTCGCTGAGCGTACTACTGAACTATTATCATGCCTGAGAGGCTATGACAGAGAACCTTATTTACTTAATATGTCTGCTTTGTTTAAATAGTAATATTACGTTGTAGAAATATTACTAAATTAAAATATTTATTTTTATTAATTTTCCACTAAATTATCAGGATTATTTTTACTTGTAATATATTTCTGTTCATTTACTTGTCAAAATCATATACTTCTATACTATACTTATTATACTAAAATTACGAATAGAAAAGATTTTATTTTTGTATGTTTGTTTGTTGCGATTTAACTCAAGATCTACGTAACCGGGTATACTTTATTATGTACTTGTATCGTATTTTCAGTCCTTTTCAAAATCTCATTTTTTTATCGGAATTAACAGATATACGATTTTCTAGTAGTACAGTAGCCACGTGTCTATCTATACCAAAAAACAGGCGACCATTTGCTTCAAAGTGCTTTTCGCACAAGCAACTTTTGTTGGGTTCGGCTCATGTTGGAACACCCAAACTGTTGATTGTTGCTTAGTTTGGGATTATATGCATAAATCCAGGATTCATCACCTGTGTAGATATAATAAACAGCTTTTGATAAACCACGATTATATTTTTTTGTAATTTTTTGGCGCCAATCGACACGAGACTGTTTTTGCTCTATTCTCAAGTTGTGCAGTATCCAACGTGAACAAACTTTTTTAGCAGTCATACGGTAGTAGATCCACGCTGATTTCAGCATGAATGGGCCGGATCGTCCGGGGAAGTACTCTCTCTCATAGAAGATCGACTTAAGAGTAGTAGTATCCGTACTACTGCGTTTCGTTCGGTGAGTGAGAGCGCCGGAGGCCCAATTTCTCCCCTTTCCTCTTTCCTCACCTTCCTCATTCCCTTCCCCTAACCCCATTCCCAGCCGCCATAGTGGAGGCCACCTTACCAGCAGTTTAAGACGATGGCTTTTGGTATAGTGGCCGCCACTTCTGGATTCCACTGACTGCTTACCATCAGGCGGGGTGGAGTCACTTTGGTCGGCAATACTAAAAAAAAAAACCCAAGTGTTCGTGTAATATCTTATGTTACTCGTCATACTAATTCCCAAGGACGCTTCTATTTCTTGATATGTAACATGACGATCTTGCATTATTACTTCACGCACTGCGTAGATGTTTCGTGGCACAACAACTGATTTAGGCCGAGCATCTTTAATTTCATCTGCGAGCATACGACGTCCACGATTAAACTCACTAAACTAGTGATACACTCTGGTCTTCGATGGTGCTTAATCCCCAAAAGTAGAACTGAGTTGATCGATGCACTGCTGTTGAGTTAGACCACGTCGAAAATCATAATAAATCACCGCACGAAAATTTTCTCGAGTTAAATCCACTGTAATAATCACAAGAAATTTTTAAATTTACGACACACAATGAAAACAGTTGACAGTCGGATGAAACAAATTGCATCCTACAGCCAAAGAGTTCCATTTTCAAATGCAATAATTACTTTGTAAATAATATTTATGTAGTGGCCAGTTCTGGATTCTTAAATAGCAGCATACGTATTACAGGGGTCATCCATTCTTCTATTATGTATATAAATTGAACAACAAACTGCGTGGTTTGACGGCAATGACCCATCACGTACTATGGGCTTTTTTCCTACCCTATAAATATTAAACCACTGCAGGCTAATAAAGGTTGACTCCATATTTTTCCATCCTCCTTTACACATTGCCCTATTATTTTAGTTTCTTGTTAGGTTATCCTCGTCGTCTCGGTTGCTTTCTTAGATGTGTCTTTTAAGCGACTTTCATTCTAAGGTATTTTTCTTATCATTAGGTATTTACTTATGCAAAATATACCAAAGAATTTGTAAAATCGATAAACCTTTTTCATTTGAATGTAACTACTTTATCGATGCTCTATAGAATTTAAGTATTTAAAGAATAGCAAAATTTTTATTAACATTCTGCCCCTTTATTCTCAATGGTTAGAAACAGACCTTGCCAAAGGAGAGGAAAGTTTTATTTATATTCCCAAAATTTAAAATTGTTGACGTAGATACGTTGTTGATGAGATCCGTAAAAGTGTTTTCGAGTTCATCGGTATTCCTCATCGTATTCGATCAAATACGATGCAGCAACTTTACAAACGGTTGAGAATAAGATAGCAGATCATATTGCGTGTCATGTGTGCTGCGTGATGGTACAACAATGTCAGTCTTCGAAAGTATTACAGGCTCAAAGTCGATTTTCCACGACACAACGATATCTATAGTAAATCGAACGGTGGGAAAACAAATGAACAACTAGTTTTTTTAAAAGAAACGTCGCGTCGTAGATATTTACAAAAGAACGTAAAATGCCAAATTTAAATTACGATTTAATTCCATTGAATTTTAAGGTAACGGTAACATTGTTATTGTTGTTACTAGTACATGATTATTTCATGAATCATTTATAGAATCTAGTAATTCTGCTCTCTGCAAATTATTTTTTATAGCTGTTTCAGTTTTCATCACACAGGCATAATGCTACAAATAAATTAATGAAACTACACCGAAAATGTTGTAAACACATTATTTTCATCCAGAATAACAATTTTCAATTGTTTTCTTCAAAAGTCCTAAGAAATGCTTCTCTGTGCATTACATAATGGTCCAGCAATTTCGTCTTGGTTGTTCAAGAAAACAAGTCATTAATTGTGCTTAAAATTTTGGGATGAAAAATAAGTCTCTCAGCGATAGTTCAAGTTATACTTATTATTTAAAAAGTTGGCAACGCTTCCAAATCATAATGTTTTATCGACAAGCAAACAAAGTGTTACAGTTTCATGCACGACAACGTTTTATGATTTGAGACAATCTGTGCTGTTGATGAACTGTTGCGGGTAGAACGTGGGTGAAACGAGAGTGTGAAGATTGACACAAACTACGAACACGCCTACGTGCTTAGTAGTGAATTATAAATGGTTGTTAATATATGATTGTGGTATAATAGCACCTGTTCACGAGCATGACGCACGGACTGGTCATCACCTTCCCGCTAATATGGCGAAGGTGATGATGGCTGATCCGTGCGTCATGCTCGTGAACGGGTGCTGTTTGGGATAACTGGTCAATCTTGGTAACGCATACATCTAATACTAAATCCAGTATTACCTTGTCGTTCAATATGACCGGGAGATGCATTAGCCATCTTATTTAAAATACGTAGTCTTGGCTGACTTTATGTAATTTTGATGTTCATAAGCATCATATTTTATGATCAAAATGAAATAAACGCTTTAGAGTTTGAGTTTGAATGATAATGGTACATTTTTAATTAAATCAGATACGAACCCATAATGTTAGTTACATTGCACTCATACATAGCAATTTTGGCATAAATATGATACAGTTCAAGAACTTTCTGTGTATTATTATAGTGCTTCAGGAATTTGGTCGAGGTGTGGAGAGCTTTTAAGCTGTCATTCGGTAGTGGTGGTATCCTACGTTGAATGCGTGACAGCTTCCGCAGAATCCTGAGCACGTTGTGTGATAGGTAGCATTGTCCTATGCTGTGTCACTTAATTGGGTCTCCTACATCTACGAATATGTAAGATATTACGAATAGTGTTAAGCTTGTTTACAGACTCCAGTATAAAAACTTGTAACTAAATGTTAGTAGGTACCTAATTTAAGTTCTATTTTATTAATGACTAAGCCGTCCCCCTTGCTTCGCTTCGGTATCATTATCATTCGGTCTCATAACAAACGCCTACGGAAAATATTACAATAGTGACGTATTGCATCATTCAGATTTACAAAGCTACTTGAAATATTGAAAATGACAGAAAAATATATTATGTTAAGCATAATAAAATATAGCCTATGTTACCCGTCCTTTTTGTAGCTTTCTAAGAGTGAAATATATTTTTTTTTTTAATCGGTTAAATAGATCATAAGTTAAATCGGAACAAACAAAGAAACAAAATATCAAAAAATCAAATCTTTTCTCCCTATAATATTAGTTTAGATACAGATTACATACTTTTTGAAGTCTAGAATCAAGAATTATTTGTCGCGTTTAAGTTTATACAAAATTGTAATCACAAATCAAATTAAATGCTTTTTCATTTAAATTATTTTTTTTCCATTTCATTTATTTATTTTTCTAGTAGAATTATGTAAAACGATTACTTTAAAACTACAGACAATGACAATCGATCGAACGCTTCGTATCAATCTACATGACGACCACTAATAAAACAACCAAAAAGAAATACAAAGTTTTTGGTACGTGTTAAGTCGACTACAATAAATTTTATAGAAAGACGTTTCAGAATTAAGTTGGAACATCCAATTGAATAATAAATAAATGATAATAAATAATACCACAACAACAGTAGTATTATTATTAAAAAAATGGGTTCTAGAATGTGGATAAACATAGATACTTATATACTTTTAATGTAAATATATTCATATTATATTATTATATTTTGACTTTACCGTTGGTCTAGTGGTTAGTGTAACTGACTGCGACGCCGGGTGTTGTGGGTTCGACGCCCGCGTAAGGCAAATAATTGTGTGATGAACATTTGTATTTGTCTTCAGTTTGGGTGTTTTCTATATATTTCTAAATATGTTCATGCAGACAAATATTTGCACTGAGCGGGATTCGAATCCGTGACCTCTGCGTTGCAGAACATACGCAGTACCACCGAACCACAGAGGTTGTCCAACTAAACTACTAACTTAACTAACGTTGAACAACTAAACTACTCATTGTTATTCCTTAACGCAACCGTGTAGTTAAAGTATCTATCGTTTAGAACAGCAATTGCGATTCCAGAATTTCGACATCACAAATCAAGCTTACCCGCGACACGAATGCAAAGGAACACACATCTAAATCTTAGTTGGAAAACGGCTCGTAAATTCAAAGCACAATTCACTAGGATCAGTCCTGACTCACAATGAAGAGCGACAATTATTACTCTATCTTCATACTGAAAAGGCAATAATTAGCTTTATAACATTTTCAGCGATTTTGAATCTATTAATTTCTGAAATTAAATTTAATTTGTAAATGTAGAAACTGAGATTTAGTTTGGCAATTGATTTCGGTTTAACTTACATAAAATTTCCAGCTTTATAAAAATTCTAACTTAAGAGTAGCGTAAAACAGTTTTTTGACATTGAAATAAAGAATGTGCAATAGAA
This sequence comes from Parascotia fuliginaria, assembly GCA_963082885.1. NCBI lineage: Eukaryota > Metazoa > Arthropoda > Insecta > Lepidoptera > Erebidae > Parascotia > Parascotia fuliginaria. The sequence goes on along the minus strand of OY720176.1, from coordinate 19,041,803 downwards.
CATTAAGTTGGATTGAAAGTTTAAATGTTTAGTTTTTAAAACTAAAGTATAACATCGTAATGGAATCATTGTCTTAGAGACAAAGCATTTATTGTAAACATTTGCCTTAACAAGTCTATTGCTTTATACAAGCCCCTCCCAAAGTGAGAAGTTTGCCATAGTTACCAGTTTTGGTAGATGATATTAAACAGGTAACGCCACTGCTCTGTCGTGTTTTCTGTTTTAATTTCATACATCATTAAATTTATTAACTAAATCCTTACTCATTTATCAGATACCTTACTTTAAAGTAAGAGCTCTTTTTACGCTTGTTGAATACATGAATTCGAAGACGTAAGAAACTTTTTCTTAGAATCACGGTTTCATAGCATGGCATATACGTCTTTAGAATTTGGATTGGCAGACGTAATAATTTATTAATTATTAAGTTTACTATTAAGATTGTATATAAATTAATTGCTATCTTCTTTCCTTTAAATAATATATACTTTTTATTATGAAAGTCTTTTGCCCAACTGAACAGCATTAGCTACCAAAATACTAAACAAAATTATGAGAATTTCGTTTCATAAAACTAAGATAATCTTACGTTCTTGGCTAATATTGAAATATATCATCTAATTAAATTCAAGAATAAGATCAAATAGACAACCTCTAATTATAACTAAACGCTACATTTATTTCTGTAAATGATGATCACATTTGTAATGATGTATTTTGATATCTCAAATGTAAATAAAAATATGTCGATAAATTATATTTATACAGTCTACGCAGGTCGAATAAAAGGTGATTTTGAATATCTAAGTATTTATAATGTGTTTCTTAGAAGCTAGTAGATTTATACTTTCTAGGTTGACTAAGGTATGTATGTACATATATATATATATGTAAGTATGTATGAGGGTATGTATATGTCTGTTTCTTTGACACGCTCTACAGCCTAAATGGCTTAATAAATTTTAACATTGAGGTGTCATTAGATTCATATTGATTGTGGGAGAGACATAGGGTATACAAAATTTCAATGTAGCGTCAGAACAAAAAAAATGTTTTTTTTTTTGGTTTGTTTTAGGCAGACGGCCTTTTTGTTTTTTTTATTATATTTTGCTTGTTATTAACAAAAACGATAAAACGTTTCTTATATTGGTAAGAATAAGATTCGTGTACAGATTGCGTGCGTTAATAGTAAATATATAGTCGTTGGTAAAATTGTTTTGCTATCCTTATAGTAAATGTTGTTTGCATATCACAAAACAATTGTGTCTATTTTTAACCGACTTCAAAAAAGAGGAGGTTATCAATTCGGGTCGTATGTTTTTTTTTTTTTTTTTTTGTATGTTTGTTACCTCATATCTCGGTCATTTATGAACCGATTTGAACAATTTTTTTTTTATTTGATAGGGTATTCTCTGAAATTGGCCCCATTTTTTTATTATAAGAAATGGTTCAGTGGTTGTATGTTTGTTACAACAGAACTCGGTCATTTATAAATCAATTTTGAAAATTCTTCTTTTATTTGAAAGGGTATACTCTGAAATGGGGTCCCATGTTTTTTTTATAAAGAATGGTTTAGTGGTTTAGCTTCAATTTTATATTTTGTAACAAAATGTATGCCAGAAGTGAAGATGTGTAAAGCAACACGTCGATGTCTTTTGCGACGCATTTTCTGACATTGACATGTCCATGCTACAAGTGCGAAGTGATTTTTTTTCATTTTTTGTTAGAAACGAAGTGGCCCTGGATGAGTAACCATTTGTGTTGTTTCATTTTCAGCGTCTTCATTGTTTAGAAGCAGTAGACTATGGTCATCACTATAATTAGGTAGTCGTTAAGCCAAGGTGGAGGTCTTATGGTCGTGAGAAATTACAACAGCAATGGGCGCCCTTAAACCTGCTTTTACAGCACCACTGTTTATTTTTTGCATATCTATTAAGCGATTGCTCGGTCAGTTAAATTATGATTTTTGATGATTCTTTATTGTTGGTAGATCATCCATTTTTTGTTTTGATTTGTGGTTTCTGGGATTCAGGGTTTAGCGATCGAGAAAGTGTTGACAAGGACTTTATATATCTATTTACAATCTTACCTCTCGTGTCTACTTTCTTTCAAACGGCGCGGCGCTGTCTCATTTGCGCAGCACGTTTAGTAGGTCTACCCATATTGAATATATTTATACACAATTAATTCCCACTAAAAGGCTAAAAATAAAATAATTTTTAGAAAAAAAATAAAAACCGACTTCAAACAACACCTACATGTTCAATCCTTAACTAAAAAGTAGAAAATAATATTTTAATTACTTCATAGCAAAGAACATTAAAGGGGACTCAACGCAATCCTTGATACCTATAATACTTTACTATTTATAATTTTTAATTAGTTATTTTGGAGTCGGTGCCAGCCAAGAAGGATCATAATGGCCTTTATAAAAATAACCTACCTACTAGCAAAAAAAACCTTCTTGATTAATCTATTTAATGAATGAATGAATAATATACATTTAATACAAGAAATCGAACGGAATAAGATAAGTGCGCCTCAAATTTTTTATGTATATCTGAACACAACTATCAATGACGTCTGCCTTCACGAGTATGACCGCGTTCGGGTAGTGCACTCAGGCATATCCCCCACGCGTGCCATTACCGCCCCGTGCATTTCAAAAGTTTGCTGCAAAGGCAGAATTAAAGATCCTTCTTGGCTGGCACCGACTCCAAAATAACTAATTAAAAATTATAAATAGTAAAGTATTATAGGTATCAAGGATTGCGTTGAGTCCCCTTTAATGTTCTTTGCTATGAAGTAATTAAAATATTATTTTCTACTTTTTAGTTAAGGATTGAACATGTAGGTGTTGTTTGAAGTCGGTTTTTATTTTTTTTCTAAAAATTATTTTATTGATTTCAATTGACCTCAGTACAGTGACAGTTGACAGTTGCATTGAGTCTTATTAAATTTTAATTTTGATAGAATTGTAATTTTTAACCGACTTCGATAAGGAGGAGGTTTCTCAATTCGACCGTATCTATTATTTTTTTGTTAAATGTAGTAAAGCAAATATGTGGTCAACTATACCTACTTATAGTTGAAGAATTACGATAAATGTATGATAATATTAAAAATGATTGGTTTTAATTGTAAACATACTCTAAATTGTCAATAAACAGGTATGTAATTTTAGTCCTTATAACTATGATTTGTTTGCATTCTTTTGCATTGGATGGCAGAAAATACTGTCAGAGTGCTTGCGGTTCTGCGAGCGTGATGCATGAATGTTTTATTTAATTATTTTTTTGTTTTTATTTTCTTCCTTTTTATCAGTGTTTATTGTTTTTAATCGTATATTGTCTAATAATTATTGTAATTAGTAGTAATTTACCGTTGTTATTATTATTAAATAAATAAATAAACGAAAATGTTGTTCTGTATTAGGTTGATATCAATATTAGCAAATTGTGTAGGTATCTACTTGGTTTGTTTTCTACATTTCATGGAATAGGCTAACTTCTTAAGGTACCTACTATATGTTATTATCAAAGTAAAAACCAATTATTTAGAAGATACAAAATGGGTGCTGAAGTCGGTATAAATTAAATTGAAATAAAAAATAAGTAAATCAAATACTTATTTACATTATTTGAAAAAACAACCCACCTTTACAAAAATATGTACAAATTTTGATATAAATATAAGAAAACGAAAGATCCCAAAACGAAAACAGCAAATAACGTTAACGCAACCAAATAATATAAGGTAAATAAACACGTCAGCGTCCTAATGAAAAAGGTGTCGTCGTTTATTAATGTGTCAAATCAATTTTCCTGATACGGATCGAGTGTCATCCGAACTTTGAACTCCAGGCTGTCGATCCGTGACCCTCTTATATCGAACCTTTGAACGACGAATTTTCATGAATATTTTCATTTACATTTGCATCCCATAAGCCGTGTTTATTTTCCAACACTTATTGGGAAATTTTCTCTTTGAAGTATCTCTTCCGAATACATTAACACTTTTAATATCATTAATTAAAGTTCGAAATCATTATTATAGTATAAGCCAAACAGATGAATAATAATATAAATATAAAATGTCAATTAATACGTAAATACAATTGTTGTGGTTAAAGTACGTAATCAAATTTTCTATTAAACACAATTTAACTTAACACAAAATTAAACATTTAATTAAAAATTATAAACATGAATCATATGGGAATACTCACTTGTAGTTCAAAAAATCCACTCCAAATGAATAAAATGCCTGCTACACGCAAACTTTAATCAAGTTTTCAAGTTTATTAATTAAAGTTACACTCAACAATGTACTTGTCACTTTCACTTTACAGTCAAATATAGATAACCGAAATAGACGTTACTATTTTCGTCACACAACTTGCGAGCGAAACGCGCGTCCTACCGCGACGGCGGTCAGGATCAAACTGAGTTGCTTTAGCTTTGTCATACAATGCACCGAAAACGGGCAAAGATTCAAGTCAGTTCAGCCAAGCAGCAAACTTATTGAAGCATAAACAGGATAATGCTATAAATCTGAGGTCGGTCATATGGCTGTAAACTTGTATGCAGTTAAACAATCTTTGATCTAGTATCGTGGTTTGTTTTAATAATATTTTTCTTACATCTGACTTCGCACAGTTAATGATGTGGTCACGCAATAAAACTAAAATAGGTTTGAGGATTTACTGCATCTTGTAATAACGTGCTAAGTAAGTTTACAAATATCAAGCATATTTTAAAGTTCAAGCAATTATTTAAGTTATATTTGTAGTTGTAGATATCTTCCCCTCATTATTCACGAAGTTAACAGATAACAAGAAACAGATATACACCAAAACAATAGATCTTTGAAGTTTCAATTTAACTTGAAGATTGCTACAGCAAATTACCAAAAATTTGTTTCAAGTTTGATTTACCGCCTTTACAATAGTAGTCATCAATGAAAGGGACATTTAAACCAGATATTAAATTTTACATTCACTTTGAAATTACGTAGCGGAAAATTTAATGCTAACAAATCAATCAGAATGATTCGACATCTCAAATTGAAATGGCTGCGATCAATTACGTCGCAACTTTTAAAGGGTTTGCATGCGGTACCCTTACAACTTTCTTATTCTCAAAGGCTTAGAACTCCGGTCAAAGTTATCTCGTAGTGATTTTATTAGAATATTTAAAAGACCAGTTGATGTAGAGCCATGATATGATGGACCTAATTGGGACTTTTAAATTAAAACGGCAAAACTGTCGACCAAGAATAACTGGATTCAAATCTGTTTCGTTCCCGAATTCTGCAAACCTGAGGCTTACAAAACCAAATTGCAAAATCTTATTCCAGAACAAAATCTTTCCCGTTTTCGCATAATTTTCTAACATCAAAGTTTCCTTGTCCTTGAAGAACATTGTTCGAGAATTGAGTGCTATTTGTGAATATTTCAGTGGTTAGGATATAATAGACAGCTTTGGAAGTTAATTTTCAATAAGACAATGCAAATTATACGATTGTGCCTCAGAATTGGTCTTTACAAAAGATTTTATATCAATACTCTGATACTTATATAATATTCTTTTGTATTAATATATTTACATTTATTTTTATTAACTTTGCTCTTTCTTACCTACAACACTAATTAAAAAGTTAGCAAAATAATCTGTTGTTTGTTAAACATTATCGTTTATAATTTACCTAAATGCAAGTTCAACAAGACATGTATTGAAGGTGATCGATTACAGGAAGTATCAGATAGAGGATACAATTTTTTATTTTAAGTATTGTTTTATTTTTACAAAATGGATTATGACTGTGAGTATTACTTATTGTCTGTAATAAATTTGCTATTTTACCTAAACCTAAGTGCAAATAAAACATCAAAAAAAAATTATAGAATTTCAATTCTTGTAGATCTATATAAAATAACTAGTTACGCAATATTCAGTTCCCAAGTTTACAAAGATATGCATTCATCACTGTTACTGACCACTTGACATACTCACATCGACTTACATCTTGTGCTGCACAGACACTTCAAGTATTCTGCTTATTTTCATCAACCTGAGCCCCTATTGATCCCGCCGGCTGTGACGGCTAAGAACGGCAGACCATCACATTGACAAGTGGAAATAGATCGAGGAAATAAAGAATTTGCATTTATGAAAGCTCTTTGTCTTATTTAGTTGTTGTGATTTTAGGTTATTTACTATAGAACTTTATTTAATTTTAGTTTTAATTTCATTCAAACAAATAAATTTGTAAGAAGCGACACATGTATTTCATTATGTCTAGAATAACCAAATAATTGTTTAAATACAACAAACGGTAAACGATCGCCAATGTTCCGCTTGGTTGAATCGTATAACAATCACTTCAACTCTATAGATCTAATGGTAACACGTCCTAGTATGTTTAAGAAATTATTACTTTCTAACTTAGATTCAGCTTAGCACATTGTAATTACCTAAAATTGTTTAACTTATATGTTGCAAAACAAATTTATATCCACTGTATCTCTTCTCAATAATAACCAATGTTTTCTAAAGCTCTTAGTGAATATGTGGTAAATGTCGCTGGTGGCACAATTGTTTGTTTGCAAATTGTTACATTGTGTAAAAGTATGTATTGTGTCATTGTTTGTTTACCTAAATAAATTAAAAAAAAAATACAGGAATGAAATACGATCATAATATTATATTTAACACCGACAACAATAACTGTGTCATTGTTAATACTTCCAAACAAACATTGGAACGAAACTATTTTATTGACAACTTAACGCAAACAACCGAGGCAAAACAAAACACAATGTATATTTAGAACACTATTTTTATAACTGGTGTCTTTACCCCTCAAGCATTACGTGAGGAGCGAACGCGACCGACGACAAGGAAAGCAACTTGATACATAACTTCAATAACTTGGAGCCAAAAATCTTCCTAATAGCCCATTTCCTTCAACTTTGACCTTAAAAGAGACGAGTAAATTACAATTTATACTAGCTTCGTCTATTTTATCAAAGTTTAGCTTATGTTTTATGGATGGAGATTGGTACTTGAACCGCAACGGATAAAGAATTGTTATAAATGTATAATAGATAACGATAGTTGAGTCCATATAAATACAATCATTACGTACGGAAAATAAAATTTTGATATATTAAGAAAGACTTATGAAGAAGAAAAAGCGTTAAATAAACTACTTTGTTAATAATGTAAAATTAATTTTATAGCTTACGAAGTATTAAGTTCGATAATTACAGAACATCAATCTATTGTAACTAATATTTGTTTAAGAAAGACGTACAGAATATCGATTTTTTAAGAGAGAAGTCAATAAGTTCTGTAAATACGCAAGTACCACGTCAAATGTTTGTCCAAACGTTTGATGGGGAGTGTCTGGCAAGCCGCCAATACGCATGAATCATCGCGCTCGGTAGAAACCACCGGCGATTTGTCAGCATTACAGTAGGGACGCGACACGTGTGTGAGGATTTTTTTGAAGGGGATTATTTTTGTAGTTGTGTTGATCATGTTTGATAAAGTTTACCCTATAGCAATAATACAAGTTAAAGGTAAAAAACAATCTTGATTTTTGTTCTTTATTTTAATTTGGGTCGATCTGATAAGTTTTTTTTTAATGTAGTATGATTTTTAATAACGTTTATTTTTTATTATCTCTGATTAAGTTTGAATATAATTAATGGTAAAAAATAGAATTAAGCGTTACCGAAAAATTATCATAATAAACTATAGTGCTATATTTTTGACGGTAGTAGATTGCAGGAGCAATGCTAGCAGCTCTGAGTCATCCATGAGCGACAGTTACCACTTACCATCGCGTGAGCTGTTTGCTAGTCTGTCACTGCTGGCAATAAAAAAAATAGCAGAAGATTCTTTAGGACTAAACTTATACAGTCAGTGTGATAGAAGTTAACTTTACTTTTTACCTCGTTTTTCGACACATCCTACAGTAGTCTAGGTTGACCACTAACCACTCGATAAGAAGAAGAAGAAGAAGAAGACAATAGTCAGTAGCTTAAGGTATGTTAACGTTAGTTTAAAGCTACTGTTTAGTAAAGAATTGAAAGTAAATTTAATATAATATATTATATTATTGCCAATTCTTCGATTCATTTATGTTTGTTTAGTCGATAACAGTGAAAGCGACCCTGAATAATGGAATTTCTGAAAATCTTTATACCTAACAAAATATCCAAGAATAAATATTTTTCGTAAAAGTTCAGAGTTCCCGGGCTCCATGTTTCTACGAAATATAAATAGCAACAACTTTTTATGCAGTTCCTGCTACTTTTCTAAATAGAAAATAATTTATTATCTGTAAAAATTTACAAAATATTAAATTATGGACATAAATACAAACAGATCATGAATTTAATATTTTGTCACAAATTTTCATATACCAACAGAATATAAAAAGTTTTTGAGTAAATCCTGCCCTCTCTAGTGCCCTATCTGGATTAACACATGTCATGCCGGAATCACTTTCACCCTTTAAAAGGGGAGTCTCAAACTAAACGGTTTGATATTTCATACAAATATCGAGCTATTAAAACAGTAACTTTTCCTCAGATTTCTTCTAATTTTGATCCTAGGTCTAAATCGGAGCATGAAAAAGCATCGACCTCTCAAGACCTCCATTGGTGCCATGCTAATTTGCTATAATAGTACCGAACTGTCACTTAAAAATAATACCAGCCGGCACCACTGTAGGAAGAGGCATGTTCTCATGCACAAAAAATGTTTGTTATTTTAAATCCGATTTGGGGAATGAAAAAAAAATGTTGGGGAAAATTACAGTTTTAATTGCTCAATATTTGTATAAAATATATATATTTTTTCGTACATTTTTATCCAGTTTCCTCACGATGTGTAAAGAAGTCATACTTATAGCATTCGATTCTTGCTTCCTAAGCACATCACTACAGACATTACGCCGAGACTAGTTTCATGCACGCATGTGTGATATGACAAGTGTCGCAGTGCTTTTTGCGCCAGCATATCTCGGAACATCTTTTTGCAGTTGTCACTTTCATCCTTTTTGTGTCCCTAATGAATTCTGCTTTATAAGTTAATTGATTTAAGAGAGGATGTATATTTTTATGAGTAAGTCAACTGATAATGTTATAACTACATATGCGTTTTGAATATGTGAGGAATCCAGCTGTTTTTGTTAGTTTAATAAAGAATATTTGCTGAAATCTGTTCTCGAATAACACTTTCCGGGACAGTTAACGTATATGGCCATGATGACAATAAAACATCTATTGTGTGTATCCATGAAACGGTAAAAAAGAAATTAGGCATTTATTAAAATTTTCTGCGTCTACCTTACAATTCGGTGTAAAAGAAAAATATATATTGTACTTATTTGTTATTTTTTTAAAATATTTGTCTTTCTTTTCGAAAGAAAGGTAAGGTGGACGCAATTTGTGTGATATACATACACAATCGTAACTATTGTTGTAATTGTGAATGTATGCCTACATATTATTATATGTATGTATGGGTAATTTAATTAGTTATAAAGTAATCATAAACATAAATGATGAATTACAGTATACGGTAAAACCAACGATGGTTTATGTTATACTGTTAATATAAAGCTAGCTGTAAATATCTATATATTTTATAAATAAATAAATAAAAAAATAATTAAAACTACAACAAAATAATTATATGTATACTAATGGATCGCTTTCGCCTTCGACTAATACTGTATATTACTATCTGTTTTTTTACTGTAGTTGTGTTGTTTGATTTTTATTTCTGTATAATTCTATCGAAAGATACTGTCGATGCAACACAGGATATCCTAGTAGGTACGGCATCTATCGTAATATATTAATAGTATAACTTTTATAGAAATCAATTTATAATAAACCTACTTGGTTTATTATAAATTGCTTTCTATAAATACTAGCTCAACAAATTTAATTAGACTTAATTTTTATGAATAAACTTAAAAGAACGTTAGAGTTTATATTTTAGTTTCTTTAGGAGGAATACACATAACCTTATATTCTGTCTGATTAAAATCAGAGAAAATACTAAATTACAGTAATTATGTAACCAGTTTTCAAGTTTCCGCCGAGTCTGGGTATATTTGGTGTTTATTAGATGTTCGTATATTTGTAAACTGCCCCTAGCTTGTATTCTAGTACAAAAACTGTCTTTTGGTATAAAAAACTAAACTTAAAAATGTTTGTTTTCACGTCTAGCGTAACAATAAGTTCAGGATTTATCTAAACTAATATTCACAAAAAGAGAAAAGATTTGATTATTGTATGTTTGTCTGTTCCGATTTAACTCGAAATCTACGTAACCGATTTAAAAAAATCTTTCACCTTTAGAAATCTACAAATAGGACGTAATATATTTTTGTTCATTCTTCTTTTCCTGTCCAATCTATCCTTCTTTGGAATGCCCTCCCTCTTGAAATCAGGAAGTCCACCAACCGTTACACGTTTAAAGTCAAAGTTCGAGAACTATTATTAGCAAAATAATGTGGCAAAATCATCTCATACTGTTGTGTATTTTATGTATGGTATATAATGTATTATTATGTAATATATATATATATATATATATTATATAGTATCTTTATATATAATATATGTACTCTATTATTAAGTATTTATTAACTTATTATTAAATTTACCTTACTTATTATGCACTTATCTCACTTTACTTCATTTATCTCTGCATCACCCCAAGGTAGACTGGTAGATAATGCCTTTGGCATTAAGTCCGCCTATACATGTGTTTTTGTGTATGAAGTATTAATAAATAAATAAATAAATAAATAAATATAGGCTATATTTTATTACGTTTAACATATTTTTTTGTCATTTTCGAAATTGCTATATAACACTATTGCAACGATATTTTTCGTATGCATTTGATGTAAGTACGAATGAAATATTTAATACCGAAGCTAGTATGTAATAAAATTTAAATTAAAACTCACTGCATTAATTCTGAAATAAAAGTTTCTATTATTATTTATTCAATTAAACTCTTTAAGCCACACATCATTCGAATAGCTCAAACTACACTAGCGCCACCAAACTATCGCCAGCTACAAACAGTATACCAGGGCAATTAAAACAAAACTGCTAATCGTATAGGATACCATAATTTGCATGACGACAGCGTTACAACGTGCGAATGCTGTTCAGAATGTTTTGTAGATTATGTGGACAATAAGTTTGCTGTAAAAGCTATTAAGAACATTAATAACTATTAAAATGTCTTCTGTTTTATATCTATAAATTAATTATTTCAAAGTAAAATAAATATTTTGTATAATATGAGCATGATTGCCTCAGTAGCGGTGTAAAAGTGCAAGAAGATTTTAATGAATTAATAAACCTAAAACCCACACGAGGTTATGGGTTTTAATAAATCGATGCCCATATAAGACAAAGCTTTGTGTGATTCCAAAATATTTGAACCGTATCTGAGTATTTTGAGGCTGTTAGATGCACTCCTGAATGGCAATAAGATTTGTATTGCGTTACCAAGTCATTGATACTTTGATTTTTGCTTAATTTTTGTTCAGAGTCTTGATGTTAAGTGTTTATGAGGCCTAAAACCAAATACGTAGTCAAGTTTTGTCTTGAGAGATTAGCATAAAGTTTAAATATCGCTTAATGATATTTCTAACCTTAAATCGTTTTTTTTTGCAGCTGCGTTTACTATTAGTTCTCTAAGAGTCAAAAGGAATATCAGAAGCATACTCACTATTCATTTTTGAGATACTGCAATTACTAAAGCTATAGAAACCATGAATATATTGTACACAGTATCACACCATAACCCTATCACCGTATAAATACGTATACGCTCAACGAAACATCATTAGTGCATGCCGCACATGACCACGAGAATGTCGCGACACAGCGGCAAATATACGCAATTAGATTTCACTTGCACCTAAGAAATATCTTTAAAGTTATGTGTGGTCTGATTGAAAGAAGATTGGCGAGAAATATCGAACTGCTTATATAAATTGAAAGATGCCGACTGCAAGGTATAGGCTTCTACTAAAGAACCATTCCTATAGTCTGTTAGTTTAGCAAGCCGAATGTTGACGCAAGAAAGTGACATACCGAATAAACACAGAACAATCTAAAGATATCCAAAATTTAAGCGTATTATGTTTAGTAAAGACACAAATGTGTTATAGAATACGTATATATTAAGTTTATCCCATCGCTGTTATTTCACTTATTACGATTAAAAATGAAATAAAACAAAGAATTTTTTATATACACACCCTTTTTCGCAAATCACATTGCATGAAACCAAACTTTTCCTAAATGTAAATTGCAGTATCCATTTAAATAAACTTACGGCTATTGCAATTTGTCTGCGTCGGTAGAAGGTAATAATAAACTTTCACGAAATTTACCGAAAATGTACCTAAATATTCTTCGTCATTCAAGTAATCTCTCTTCTTTTTTTGTAAGTCAAAGTTACACAACTTGGAAACGAATATTGACTGATTGGCTATAGAAATCAGTTCATTTATTTTTTCAAGTTTGTAAAGATATAATGCTCATGTTTAAAGTCAAATACCTTTAAACGATTCATTATTCTTTAGAAGAGCTTACGAAAGGCAGTTCTTTTATAGTGGTTTTATACTCGCTATTTTTATTTGAAAACCCGATTTAATGTAATAGATCATTTAACGCTAATATGTCTATTATTGACAGCGCTTAAATAATTGCAGTTTGACGCGATTTCTTTTGCAATGGTGTTCATACCTCTTAGACTCTACTCATCATCAGACATAGTAGAATTATTTTAATAATCTAATTTAAAAAGATGTTATATTTGTATTACGTTATTAATTCGCTTATCGGACAGATGATGAGATTACTACTGATGAGTTTCTATTTCAGAGCTACTTGAGTAAACGCTGCTTAGTAGCATCAAAACTTTACTGTCTTTACAGATGCGTCATACGAGTAGCTATACAAAGTAGTGACAAACATTGTAAGCGTTTAAAGTAACAGTAACCAATTACTTGCGGTTATAGTAATACCAATATATATTTAAAGTAGTACCAAATAATTTTCAAATCATATGTACTTTCTAAGTTTATCTGGACATTACTAACTGACGGTGAAGAAACACATCGTAAGGAAATCTGGACTTCTGAAGAAGTCTGAAAACACCAATCCGCCTTGAACAAGCCTGGAGATACTTTCTCTGTATGAGAAGAGGCCTTTCCCTGCAGTGGGATAATAATAGGCCGATATGATGGTGATAGGAATACACAAGCAAGCGTACAAGAGTAGAAGAGCTATTTCGTTTAGCACAAGATAGGAATACCTAAGTTTGCTGAGCTGACGGCCAACCTACAGTATTGGAGAGGCACCAGAAGAAAAAAATAGTAATACATACCAAGTTAGTTCAGTGATTTCTAAGCTACTTGTTACCTATGATGTAAGGAAGTATTACCTCGGTAGTGATGTGAAAGTGTGAACGACAAGACGTGGCTATGGTGTATATATATCATTTCAAAAGGATCTTTATTATTCGTTTATTTACCTAATTATTTCTGCCTCTTAGATCAGTATCTATTAAACAAGATCTCTGAGATAAATGTCCGCTGGAATGCTTCCATCCAATTATCTTTCACTCGATCTAACAAACCATGGGGCTTTCGGAACCAATGAGGCGCTGCTTATATCCTAGTGACTTAATATAATGGGCTATAAAAAAGGTTAAAGACCGTTCGCGAATTGGCGACAAAGTCACAGGATTTAAGTGCTTGATATAGGCTTTATGTACAAAGTTTATTTTAATAGTTATGTATACTTGAATACTCAAACTTGTTATTAGCCAGTCTGCTCCATTCCGAACGAGATATAATTGAGACCTAGCTGTCCAATCACTTCTTTATTTAATGCTAGACGTCTGCCGTCACTTCGGTATCAAAAGTTTCATTCGGTCGAACAACAAACGCCTACGAAAAATATATCATTGCAATAGTGTTGTATTGCATCATTCCGATTTTTTAAGGCGCTTGAAATATAAACGTTTTGAAAATGAACATAATTAAATATTATGTACTATGTTACCCACTTTATCTATTGATTTCTAAAATCAAATACGTAGATTTTAAGTTAAATCGTAGAAAACATACAAAGATACAAAGAATCAAATCTTTTGTTTATATAATATTAGTTTAGACTAACGACCCTTCCCTGCTCGCATGTGGCAACTAATATATTTTTACGATGTGATTAGGTATTAATAGTCGAAATTCTCGACATTTTACTGAAAATCACATCAAAACGCGTTGCGGTGTTTAGAAGAGTTTAATGCAAAAACAAACAATGATTAAACAGCGTCTTTATACACTTTTTCAATGAATAAAACATGCATACATCAAAATTTTCATTACTTTACTGTCCACCCCAAGGTTGGTTTACTTAACCAACCAATTATTTAAATATTCAAAAAAAGTATATCTTTCTCGCTCTCTCTATATATATAAAACTCATTTTCTAGACGAAAACTATTGGTTTAACAAATAGTTAAAGTACAGAAACAAAATTAAATTAATTAATAAACTTAGGTATTTTTATTGAGGCTCTAACAATACACATTAAACCTTTCATTTTATTACGATTAACGGCATTCGTGCTTTTAATATCGCGAACAAGTTTTATTGAATTAATAAAACAAAAGGAATTTCAACGGGGAAAAATATTTTCTAATTTATGACTAGGTCTTTATTTAAACTCATAAATTATGAATAATTTAACACCTAATTTAACTGAGCTAGCTATGAAAAGAACTGCCGAGAAACTAAGACAATTTGAAAATAAATTATAATTTGTTTATATTTGTGTACCTACACTTTGCTTGGAGAGCAAGCAAAGTGTAGGTACACAAATATAAACAGTAGAAACCTAATATGCAAGAAAGTAGAGAAGAATAGAGTATAAAACTTTATTATTGTATGCACCAATAATTTTAACGTAATCTATATTATTTAATAAAGCAAAAGCGTTTGTTTGTTTGAACGTGCTAATCACTGAAATTACCTGTCGCATTTGAATAATTCTATATACTTTCACAGCTAAACTACAGAACCGAATTTGATGAAATTTGGCACAGAGATAGAATAGACTGTGGGGAACAACATAGGATCTTTTATCGCGAAAACTGTCTTGAAGGAGTTGAAATAGGGAATGAAAGTTTGTATGAAAAATGCGATAGCCGACATTCACTCTGAGGAGCTGCGGGCAACAGCTAATATGTTATATAACTAATCTCAAAACTCCAATAATAAACGCCAATACGAAGAATCGTAGCTAAATATTTCACAATATTTTATACACTCTCTTATTGCACATAACAACATAGGTTTATTGCTAACAGTATGTGCACTGCGAATAAACTTTTATAATAAAAGTGTAAATAAAAGTGTAGAAGTGATTAAAATGTATGTGCAATATGTTGCCTTAATAAACTGAATCAAAATCTTTATTATCGTATTGTGGTCACCTGTCTACAATGTTTAATTTTATATTTTTATATTTATTTATGCACAAAGTACAAAGGCGAACATAATGCTAAATGCATTCTCTACCAGTCAGTCAACTTAAAAATAGTAAATAGTTAAATAGTAGATGCAGTAAACGAATATTAAATCATCGTATCTTTCCCTAGGGCGTCGTAAGGCGATTATAGAAATCCTACGCGACGGATTGAAGTGCTAAAACTACGAGTATGTACCGTAACTTACTGCGGTCCTCAAATCGCTTGCAAAGCATGACTAAGAAAAATACCGCACTTTAGTAGTTTTATCTATTTCTTGCAACTACTCAAAGTTAATTCTGAAATTAACTCTTGAAACACGATCAATTATTGCGAAAAAACATGGAATTTATTTCAGATGATCATTTAATTAACGAATATAGCTTAACCCAAAGGAAGTCAGGTCCATCCTGACTATGAAAATGTATTTGTTTTTAAATTCAGTATTGATAAAGTTCTATTGTCTTAGAGCCAATATATTATTAGGAATTACTTTACCTTTTTAACTTCAAATTTAAACGACAATTTATTGCACTATCTATTTTTATAAAGTCAAGACTCATTCCTGATCAAAATAACTATTAACTAACAAAAAACGTAATCCCATGTCAGCTCGTTGTAGGGCTGATGACATTCCACGGAACATCCCCTAGAACTATTGCTTCTTTGACCACTTAGATACTACTTAGGTTTAATAGACTGCACCGTTGGTCTAGTGGTTAGTGTAACTGACTGCAATGCCGGGTGTCGTGGGTTCGATTCCCGCGGAAGACAAATATTTGTGTGATCAACATTTGTATTTGTCTTTAGTCTGGGTGTTTCCTATGTATTCTAAGTATGTATTTACAAAAAAAAGTATTCATATGTATGATGATGATTTCACTTTAGTACCCATAACATAAGCTCTGCTTAGCTTGGGACTAGATAACGGTGTGTGATAGTGTCCACATATTATTACTTTTGAAGTTGTACTTCTTTTGGCGCGATTGGGAAAAATAATGAAAGTGAATTTTTACTGACAGAAAAAGCAACACCCATAAGTTAGTTGCGAACCTTTTACACCCTGAAGTTAGTTGCGAACCTTTGTGTGTCGTATCAGTACAAATAATCAGTGTGAATAAATAAAAAATATATTGGCGTTTATATCAATTCAATTATATTTATGATGGTGATAGATATTTTTTATTGATCATTTATCAGTAAAAATATATATTTGAATATTAGCGGTAAAAGTGGTTTTAATATACTGTTGTAAGTGCATTTATAGATTTGAGGTTAACTGTTATGTATGTATGCGTTGTGTTATTATTTGGTATTTTTGGATTGTTACGCTAAAGAAGTATAACTTCTTACGTGCGTACATGAGTACACCCACTCTTTTTTTATTATTATTAATTTATACCTTGCTGACGTTTTTTTAAAATAAATAAAACAAATAAATAATACCACAACAATTACACAACGCCATTTAGACCCAAAGTAAGCATATATTAATAGCTTGTGATATGGGTTCCAGAATGCGGATAAACATACCTAAATACTTTTTTTTTGTAAGTACATACATATTATACACACATATATATATATATATATATATACATACATATAATCTGCAAACATCAGCAGAATGTACCTTTTATACTAAATCTAAGAAACATACTGTCATAGGGTGGAACCATCATGTGCAGAAATATCATGTAATGGCTAGGCAAACCTTCTTGCAGTGGGTGGCATGTGGTCGGCCCTGCTTGGGATATTACTATGATAGGATGCGTGATGCGCGCAGGGAGTTCAAAGCAGCGTTAAAATATGTGCAAAATAATCAGGAGAAGATCAGTATGGATATACTGGCTCGTCACGCAACATCTAAAAACTTTGTAAGTTTCTGGAAAGAAGTTAAAAAACTTAATAATAGGAATGTAGTCCCGTCTAGTATAGAAGGGGAGACAGATATGGTTAGGATCGCTAATAAATTCAGGAAGCATTTTAATGTATCACCTATACAGAAAATAACTAAATTCTCGGCAAAGGTGCTTGGCAGTGGCGCGGAGGTTTTTCACGTCACTACTGATGATGTTATATCTGTGGTCAAAAGTATGAAACGTGGAAAAAGTGCGAGCCACGATGGCCTGAGTATTGAACACGTATTGAATGGGGGTCAGTATGTCTGTGAGATTTTGGCACACTTGTATAACCTTTGTATGCAGCACTGTTATCTACCATCAGACCTCACACGTACTTTGGTTATTCCTGTTGTGAAAAATAAGACGGGTGATGTCTCGAGCATGGCCAACTATAGGCCTATCTCACTAGCAACTATAGTGGCCAAGATGCTTGAACGTCTCATACATAAGGAATTGCGTCCAGCACTTGTTATTGATGATTGTCAGTTTGGATTCCGAGCGCAGGTTTCGACCGATATGGCTATCTTGTACCTCAAACAAGTTGTCAAATACTATGTGGCTCTGGGGACAAGTGTTTATGCGTGTTTCCTGGACCTGAGCCGCGCTTTTGACACCATCAATCATGATTGTTTGTGGGAAAAGTTAGACTATAGTAAGGTACCGCCTGGTGTTGTTGGACTTATTAGATATTGGTATCTTAATCAGTCCAACAATGTCAGATGGGGAAGTGCTGTGTCCGCGGATTACAGTCTATCGTGCGGCGTTAGACAGGGAGGCTTGACCTCTCCTGACCTGTTTAACCTATATGTAAATAACTTGATTGAGGAGCTGAGTAGGACCCGGGTGGGACTTAGATTGGGGGACAGGTATGTCAACAATCTAAGTTATGCTGATGATATGGTCCTGCTCAGCCCCTCAATCAAGGGCTTGAGAAAGTTAGTGTCCATATGTGAACAATATGCAATAACACATGATCTAGTATATAACGCAAAAAAGACAGAAATGATGGTGTTCAGGTCGGGCAGAGGACCGCGGACTGTACCTCCTGTCAGTGTGCGGGACAGATTGTAAAGATTGTGGAGACATTCAAGTACCTTGGTCATATACTAACGTCGAACTTGAAGGACGATGCTGATTTTGAGCGCCAACGCCGTGCGCTATGTGTGGTGGGAAATATGCTTGCTAGGCAATTTGTTAAAGCCAGTGTAAGTACGAAGAGGCATCTCTTTAGGACGTATTGTCAAAATTTTTACACGTGCCAACTCTGGACTGATTATACTAAGAGGTCTCATGATAGCATACGTGTTCAGTACAATAACATCTACAGGCACCTCATGGGGTTAAAGCGTCACTGTAGTGCCTCTGGAATGTTTGCGGAGGCCCGGCTGAACACGTTTAATGCGATACAGGGGAGCCGGATTGCATCTTTCATGGCCAGGGTTGGTGCGTGTAAAAACACTATTATTAAAAGTCTGCATGATGGTTTACATGCGTCCAGCACGTATAGACGCTGGCTCAATATAGCAGCTTAGTACTGGTATTTGAAGATTGTTATTGATTTTGGAAATAAATTACTAACATAGTATGTAAGTTGCTGTAATACTAATAAATATATGGATCTTAGTCTGAAATAAAAATAATTTAATTTAATGTAAAAAAAAAAAAATTTAATTACACATATAAACACCAGACCAATGCAAATAGCCATGTTCACGCACACAAATATTTACATTGAGCGGGAATCGAACCCGCGACCTCTGCCCATACACAGTTCCACCAAACCACAGAGTAGTCAAACAGAGGTTTAAACGAGTGCACATTGTCCAAACATTTTCCCAAAGTTCACTATTCGAAAAATATCCAACCGGAGCACGATAGTGAATAATGGGACAGGCTTCAATTCAAACTATCACTAGACACTCGTTTATTCGCTTTAGAGTTCGTGGCATGTGGTTGTGTTTTTGGCAATAAATCAAAAGACCAATTTGAACTTGGAACAAAGCATCGAGTGACGCGTTTATTTATACGCTTGTATGTCATTTCTTGATTCACTTGGTTTATTTGACTACTGTCGTTGATGTCCACACCACACGCTCCACTGAAATTGTTGCCCTCATATTGTATTAACAGGTTCCCTTTCCCATAATATTTGTGACTCAAATTGGACAGCCAATGGATTATAACTATTTAATTCCTCTTCATAACGAGTGGATAGTGGTAAAGGTCAGGATTTGTTTCGTTTGGCCATAATTTATTATAGAGACATCCGATTTGACCTAATGTTATCACCATGGTAACAGTCGGGACCGACTTTAACGTGTCCTCTAAAGCACAGAGACGCTGAGATCAAATTCACTATGCGGTCAACCATCCTAAGTCAACCGCGCTTTTTGCTTAACCTTCCGATCAGTGAACGCAACGAGCTATGAGCACCTCTAAATTGAAAACGTATTCTGGTTATTATGATGCTCGTATATTGATAAGTTACTAGCTTTTCGTGGCACGGTTTCACCAGCATTTTATCTTACTGCTCTGCTCCCGTCGCCTGTACCGTGGTGTTACAAAGCCTATAACCTTCCTCAAGAACTGGGCTATCAAACGCAGAAAGGCTTATTCAAATCTGACTGGTAGTTTCAGATTTTAGCGCGTTTATACAAACAAACAAAGAAATCTTCCCCTTTATATAATAGTATAGATTTTGAATTTGAGTTAACGCAATTGAAATTAGGCAATTTTAAACTAGGTGATAATGATTATAAAATAATTAGTAGTGTATAATATAATGGCTATTTCAAAAAACGTTTTTGCTTTTACGTATATATTCTACCACATTTACACAGCGTCATCTAGTCCCCCCAAATTAAACAATTATATTTGCTTGTGTTATGGGTACTAAACAACTGATATACTACTTACATATTTTTTTTTTTGTAAATACATACATATTATAGATAAACTAGCGGACCCGACAGACGTTGTCCTGTCTTAATTATTATCTAATTTTTCGCAGAACCTTCTCCTGACAATAACAAACACAAAAAAAACGCTTCTCCCCCCCCTCCCTCTCCCCCTCCCTCCCCACTCGTCCCATTCCGCTTCTCCCCTCCCTCCTTCTTCCCCTCCCTCCCCTCTCCCTTTCCCGTCAATTCACTCTCCCTTTCCCTGGCTTCTCCCTCATTTCCACCTAGCATCCCCCTCACTTCCCCCTCATTTTCCTCTTGCTGCGCTTTTCATCCTTTTTTAGACCACCCTTAACATTTAGGGGAATGAAAAATAGATGTTGTCCGATTATCAACCCTAGCCGATATGCATACAAAATTTCATGAAAATCGGTCGAGCCGTTTCAGAGGAGTTCAATAACGTACACCGTGACACGAGAATTTTATATATTTGATTAGACAAACAAACAATCATGCTCATCACACAAAGATTTGTCCTGGGTGGGAATCGAACCCACGACCTCCGGCTTAGCAGTCAGGGTCACTAACCATAAGGCCAACAGGCCAGTCAAATATATACGTGCAATAATAGTAGTAGATTAAAATACACTTACTATAAACAGTATGTTCGTATTGAGTATCCTTAAAAATATAACAATTACTAAAAGTTTTATATTCATTTCTTTTCTTTTATAAAATATTGTACACATAAAAAGTGTATTAATTCCCCGATGTATTTCCTGGCGGACATGATAGAATTACTGCTGAACACCGAGTATTTTAATCAATATGTGTCGATACCGGCTGTGTAGAGTGGCCACTGAATTGCATGCGGAGTATTAATGTTGATTACCTTAACACCTGCATTGCATTAAGGACTTTATTCTGTGAGCTTTTGCACTTTTATAAAACTTTTGTGTTAATGCTATCTGAATATAAGTGACCATCGGAGACTATGAATATAGCTGTGTTCTCCAAGCGATGCGAAAATAATAAAACTGTTGCAGGCGACAGAAGAGAAAGGGAGATACAAGAAAGCGAAGTAGGTCAGTTCCGAATGATGAGACACTTTATCTATTGCCGTTAGTGTAGTGAAAGGCGTCTAAAGAAATACCAGCTAAAGATGTGATGGTAGTTTTATCCTTCTGCGTTTCTTCTCTAGTAAATCTTTATGCTAAATATAACACAGCTACGGACGCGCCTTTGGGTAAAGCAGAGATAAAATGTATATTCAAAGTTATTGAACATACTAATGTAGATATAAAAATAGCTGAATTGAAAGATTCGTTAAATTTCTTTTATCTAAAGGCACAGTTTTCTCTAGAAAATGATGATAGATGAGCTAATCGATTAAATACTGTTACTGTGGTATTACAGCGATATCGGTAGAAGTAAATGCATCAAGGATTAATGGATTCTCTTCAGATAATAGTATAAAGGCACTTGGCTTTTTACATTGTTCGGGGAACAATCGACGTCTTTGGTATACTTTAAGGTATTGTTTTCTTAGTAAATTACTTCCAAGAAGTTACAATTCGCGGTTTAAAATGTTACTGATGTTGTTATTTGATGAAACTTTAATTAAAATTTAACTCCATCCTACTTCTACTTATCTTTCGATACAAATAAAATTAAATATTAATTCCACCATCATCGATATACTCGTATATCGATGATAAAAATATTGGTAATATTTATATATTACCAATATTTTTGATGGACAAATGGACTGCAAGCTCGCCGGTGCGGAACTAGAGTAGCCAATCATTACCATGTAAGTACCGTCAGAACAAAAAACACATCTTTAAAACATTTATATATTTTAGAATTTGGTTTAACATGTACGAATTGCAAACTCAAGAAAGCCGTTCTATTATTATTGACTACAAGTTTGAACGGAATCCTCTGTGAGAGTCCGACTTGCACTTGACTGCTTTTTTAAGTAACTCCTACAATAGTAACGCTGCTGTCAGTAACCTCGTACTTCTTTAGTCACCTTACGACAACCATGGGTAGTGATGGGATCCATGTTCTAAATAACAGACCATTAGACACAAAAATAAAAGACAAAAAATCCAATTAACATTTTATATAATATTCATTCAAACTTAGATAAGAAAATTTGAAGAGAATACCCATCAGTGCAGATAATAAGAATATAAGAGGCGATAAGGAAAAACGCGCTAGGTCCTGATGTGTTCAACCAGAGAAAAACCAGTTCATTTGTTACCGAACCTTATTGCTAAGAAAATTACTGTATTACTTGATATTTATGTTTTGTTGTATCAGCCATATATCTTTGTTGAAGGTTTTTTTGCAGTTTTCTGTATGTGTAAACTGATGTGTTTATTTTTGTGTTAGTGGGTTTATTATGTGTGTTTTATTTATTTATTATTCAGGTTAAAAACAGCCACAGTTATAAATATAGTTAAATAGTTTTACATGTGATTTTGGACAATTACATGCTAACCTAAGAATGTACGAGGACTTACATAAAATGTATGTTAAATATGTATGATAGTACAACATAGACAATATTATAACATACAACAAAAACAATGGATTATATAATGTGTATTATAGGCATTACATAGGTAAGTAATATTATAAGAATATATTTCTTGTAAATTGTGTTTTTATCATTTTATAGTACCTACTTATCTTAGAACATAAGAAAATATCAGGCGAACACACCTGCCTATTTATATAAAAAAAAACGTGATTGTAAATTCTCGCATGGAACATAACAATGATTAATAACTGGTTATGTCTATGCTAATACTATGTCACGATAAATAAATAAAAATATTCTTGAAAATATTTTTTAGCCCTTGCAAAGTCAATGAGAACCCATTATCTCATATGGCGCAGTCATTCATACTGTTGGAGTGCGTGTATGTCCATCAGATGATGTGTATGTGTGTGTGTTAGTCTGTCTGTGTGTGCGTGTGAATAGACCTAGTAGCATCTTTAGAAGCACCTGTCATTCAAATCATTAAAATCTGCTTTTTAAAAGAAAATTCTGATCCATGAAATGGGTCTGCAGTACTAAATTTTGTGTTATAGGTCTTCATTATGCGGGTAAGTGTACTATTTTTGCCGTAGTTTGTCGAACAAAATGGAATCTAAGAAAAAAGGAATAATAAGAGTCTCAAATTACCAATTTACCATAAAAATACGTGATGTTAATGTAACAACATTGAGATAATAACAACCTAACATTACTAAACTAAGACAAGAAAAATAAAATGTAACAAAGCCTTTCGATGGCTGTTGAACAAGATAACAAATGTATTTTAAAACTTGGCACAGTTTTGATAAATCTGTCAGTACCACAGTTTCTGGTTGCAATTCCTTCACCTACAAACGAAACTTCTTGAAAAGTACATTCTTTATTTAGACATGATATACAATTGACAAAGCTATCTTAAAATTTTGTTATTAATAAGAACTGTGTGTGTTCCCATCTAATTTTGAACCTGGGTCTTTTAAGCGGGGCGTGAAAAAGCATCTCACCAAGCCGCCATAGTGGAGGCCACCATACCAGTAGTTTGGCTTTTGGAATGGTGTCCGCCACTTCTGGATACCACTGACTGCTTACCATACTACCGTCACTTTGATAGACTAACAAAAAAAAAAACTACTACTTAAGTGCATACAAGTATAATGGACAACCAATATTTTTATACTGTTTGTCTATTGTTGAAAATGAGATCGAACTATCGGTAAGTAGTCGGTTAGATAGACACCATCTCTATTCCCATCAGTAGCGAAGAGTCACTTTTCCGAGCAGGGAAGCCGGTGGGACTAAAATACTTTCGAGTTTCGGAAGGCCAGTTAGACTTTGTGTAGACACTCAAGCAGTGATAGGTATAAGGAGGTCAGCGCATATTTTTAAAAGGGAAGCCGGCAGGAATCCTGTTATATGGACGCTTCGCCACTGATTCCCATCATAGTAAACTGTTGGCTGATGGCTTCGTAAAATCGACTTTATCATGCCTTAAATAAGACTCAAATTGATCGTCAAGTTTGACAGCTATTTAACAAAATAGCTAAATCATTTCAATACATTGCTATAGGAAAACTTTAACTGAATACAGAAGCCACGGACTTTCAAAAAAAAATAGATCAAAATTACTTCCAATTACGTTTAATTAGATTTGTTTAGTCTTTGATTATTAAATTAAACATTCAATTGTATAATTACGGCCGCGCCCTTTAAAATTTAGATTTTAAGTGACAGTGATATACATGCAGGGTAATTATAGTAATTGTGGTCAACTAGAGATTATCAACTGCTTCTGTATTGCAGCGGGACGTTTGCATCTACTTAGATACGAGGTTAGAATCGATGCTCATTAAGGAATATTATCATAACTTAATTTAATTCGCATAATCTATCTATACTATTACTATTAAGATAGATTATATAGCAAACAAACTCAAACAAAGAGTTTGTTTGTTTGAACGCGCTAAATTTCTGGAACTAACAGTCGGATTTGGAAAATTATTTTTGCGTATGATGGTCTAGTTTCTGAGGAAGATTATAGGCTATGTAACATCACGCTACCGGTGACGAAAGCAGAGCAGTAAGCAAAGACGCGGGTGAAACCGCGTTGCGGAAAGCTAAGTTAAGAATAATTGTCTAAATCTAGGTGAATGTTGTGTGTAATAATTGTATGTTTTTAAAAGCGCGTGTATGGAAAAGGTCAAAACAAAAAGAAACAGATTTTCGTATTATTTAATGATAGCAAAATGTTTGTGTATATAAATGCATTAGGTACTAGAAACACTGTATATATTAGCCTACCAAAGTGACTCCACCCCGCCTGATGGTAAGCAGTCAGTGGAATCCAGAAGTGGTGGCCACCATACCAAAAGCTATCGTCTTAAACTGCTGCTATGGTGGCCTCCACTATGGCGGCTGGGAATGGGGTTAGAGGAAGGGAATGAGGGAGGTGAGGAAAGAGGAAAGGGGTGAAATTGGGCCTCCGGCACTCTCACTCACCGAACGAAAAGCAGTAGTAAGGATACTACTACTCTTAAGTCGATCTTCTATGAGAGGGTAGTACTTCCCCGCATGATCCGGCCCATTCATGCTGAAACCAGCGTGGATCTACTACCGTCGTTTGTGTACCCCAAATCATTTAAATTATTCGGTTTATTTGATTGATTTGCAAAAAAGAATAAAAAAAACATAATACAAAAAGATACCTACTGTAATATTGGGCACGATTCACGTACTTGCTGATTTTCAGTTTTAATAGTGTTGAGTAATATTAACAAATATAGACAACTTTAAACAAATCACCTCGTCATCAACAAATCAAATAAACCAACAGAATGAAGTTGCGGCGTTTCTGTAATTAACTTAAATTGACGGTTTGTAAGCAAGGGGAAAAAGTGCGCTGACAAATGAAGGGGAACTCACGTATATTATGAAACAACGTGTCTTAGTAAAAGATGGAGTTACAATAGTCTAAGGCATATTAACCCTTAGTAAAATTGATTTTTATTATTACTACAGTCAAAACGGCTTGACAGTAAATATTAGCTAGAAAAATTTTGTATTGTTCATACACTTAATACATTTTTCGCTCGATTTCGATCACAAGCAATAAAAAACTTGATTGTGCTATCCGTACTTCACATTTTTTGGTACACTGGATTCGATTTTCATAATATAAATTTAATGTTTGTATTTATTTCCACGGATGTAATCGTTGATGTGATTTGTACCTAATTGTTACTGCAATTAACATTATAACATTAAAATACTTTTAGTTACTTTAAGTTAGTCCCGGTTACGTATAAATAATGAGAAACCTGTAAAATCTCAATACTTAACATTAAACTATATAATATAAGTTCAAATTACAGTTTGAAGGCCTGTTCTTAGTCAAATTTTAACTAAGTAGTTACATAGAAAGCAGACTTAAATATTATTAGACGAAAAACGAAGAAAATAATTTTAACAACTTTATTTTATAAACATAATTTAAAAGCAAAACACTAAGCACAAGCTAATGTTGTAACATCAAATTTTGCAGAAACAAAACCGCAAACAAAAAGCTTTCATCTCTAAGATAATTAACAAGGGTCAGTTACCTCTAGTCATCACCCCTCGCAAATTTCTATATCAATCATATATTGTAATACTAATGAGGCATTTGTTAGGTGAATCAAATAGGGGAGTTTAATGATGTGGGGATGGAAAATTATTTGATCAATTCTATAAGTGGCTTGACCTTCATTTCTACTAAACACGTTCTTTGATGTAATTGGTTAGCGTGAATTTATTTCTGAATCCATATTAGTATGATTTTTTACGATGGTTGCTAAAAACAGATTGTCTATTTTAGGCTTATGTATTTTAAGTCCAAATTTCATTATATTAAATTCTTCATAATATATTTTTTTTAAATCATAACATTTGTACTTGAATGGGACAGAGAAAGGCTGCCTTGCTTGTAGGTGCTGATTGTCGTTTGTTCTTTTACGTTCGAAGATTATACAAAAAAAAATACTTTGTACTTAGGTATTAGTTTATATTTTTGTGGAGTCCGTCGCCCTATAAGGTTTATAACCTTCATTTAATCGGAAGCCGTAAAAATGACTACAGTATTATAATATATACAAATACTAATAGGGTATTAAACCCATTTTTCTATTGTGCTATTGAAACACTAAAAATTTTTTTTTTTATTTAATCGTTAAGTGCCATAAAAATGCATTTAAATTTTGCGTTTTCAAAATTCGCGCGTAATTTGACGAAAACGCTGGAAGCAGCGGACGCCATATTGTGTGACGTCAGTTAGCTGGGAAAACAAATGCACTATGCAGTGCTATTTTGTATGTTTTATTTAAGTTAATTTTTTATATTTTAAAAATGAGTTATTATTCTACTTATCGTCGACAAATTGTGGATTCAAGTGCCGTCTGATTTAAATATGAGAAAAACTTGATTTAAAGTTGCGAGAAGGAATCCTGAATTATTAACTGATAAAACTCGTATATACTTTTGTGAAGATAATTTTGATGTAAGTATGTAATACGCATTACCTATCCAAATATCGTTCACAATAGGTTACATAAAACTCTAAGTACTTCAAGTTCATATTTGGAGGTTATAGAGGTAAATAAGTTGCTAAATTATTTATAACTTACATTCAGTTGGAACACGATATGGAAAACTACATACAGTATAAAATAATGGGTTCAGTAAAAAGAGGGCTTTACTTACATCGAAGTTTTAACATTCTCTGTAACTCAGCAGAACAGAAATCGGTATTTGCAGCAAAGAATTTACCGACCATTAAAGAGTATATCCTTGGTAAATTTGTGCTGTCTCCTTTAACAGAAACGTCCTCCATGATAATATTACATCAAAAATTACGTTGTTTGGTACGAAATAACTAGAATTTATTAAAGCTGATAGTTGACAGTTGACACTTTATGTTTACACAGTGATATGACGTAATATCATGGCGACTAATATATATATTGATTAAATTGGTGTTAAGAAACAGATTAAAAAAGTTGAAAACTTTGAATTTAATTTTAAAATTTAGTTTGCTATTTAATGAACTAAAACTAACGTTTTCCGATTGCTATCTCAATAATATATTTTTAGATTTTTCTCATAAAGAGTAAAATACTCTATTCTAGTACTAATTAAAGCAGTTTACATGGTGAGAGCGCCGTATTATATACAAAGCAGTAGCAGTATTTTGTTTAGTTGTAAAGAAACATACGACATTACTACTACTTTTCTTATTATTATTTATGGAAATAATTACATTCGACTTTCGATTTTTATTACGTTCGACTGTTCACATCGAAATCCGAACACAGACTGTCTCTGTAACCAAATGAAATTATTTAAGACTAGCTGACCCGGCGAACTTCGTTTCGAAAACCGTCGATCAACATTACTTTATTTTTCTAAAATAAAAGAATTTTTCTAAAATAAACGTAGCCTTAGTCACTCCTTTTTACATAAGCTACCTGCCAATAAAAGTCCCGTCAAAATCGGTCCAGCCATTTCAGAGATTAGCCGGAACAAACAGACAGACAGACAGACAAACATTGTAAAAATTGTTATTTTGGTGTATGTACCGTATATAATAATATATTCTTATACATGTAGTAAAAAACGGTTATTTCAATATTACAAACAGACACTCCCATTTAATTATATGTATAGATATCTCGAGGAAGGAAGTGTCATGACACTTCCTTTTTAATTATTTAATTTAACTGATTCTTGTCTAGCCAATTGACTTCCTTAATAATATTAAATCATGACAAGCGGTCAATTGATTTACTTCAAGGTTACTAATTATTTAGTGTATGAATAATCATAATTTAATTAAATTAATAACAACCAATAAATATTTCTTTCAATTGTTCGGATATATCCATAATACTTTTCAATTTAAATTAACATCACATGGGACTTCTGGACTTTCCATGGTAAAAGAAATATTAAAACTGTCATCGTCGTTTCATAGCTTTTGATTACAAACAAACAACTGAATCTAAGATGCCGAATCAGCACTTTGATGTTCTATTGCTGACTTCATTTTATTCGAGCTTGCACTAACTGAGGGTGCACAAACGTAAAGGGGCCGTAATGAACCCGATAGGATTGTAACAGAAGGGAAGCCATGCAATATAGTCGCTCATCAATGAGCTTAAAATTACAGTTTTGGTTTACAGCCGTATTTCCGCGACTTTGATAGTAGTGATGAATGAGGCCTTTGAGACTAAATTATGATGTATATAGTTGTGTAATTTAGTCCTGTGTGATTGTAATTGAACCTTAATTCCACGCGTTTTACCAAGTATACTGAGAGTTGCGTGTCAATTTTATCAATAGGTACTATAAAATTGACATAACAAAATATAGGTATAAAAGTTATATAAAGGTTTGAAATTGCCATCTGGCATGATTATATCAACGCTCATGCCTTTTCTGTATCAAACGAGGTCTTTACTCTGCAGTGGGAATACGAGCCGGGATATAATACACGAGTGAGTGCTAAATTAGAGCTTGCATGGTGATAGTTAACCCTTTCATGGACACTACTGTAGACACAATAGATGTTTTAGTGTCATCACGGCCATATCCATTTACTGCCCCGGAAAGTGTTAAATTGGTTCAGTAATTATATTAGAAGTCACAAAATTACTTAATATATCTATTAACTAAATACTTTTTTAAATTCATATTTTATTAATTTATAAACTTCGTGCAGTATAAAAGTATTGTGCGGACTTAATGTCTTAGTCATTCTTTACCAGTCTACCATATTTATTTTTTAACTCATGAAAATACGGAAGAGGTTTGAGAACCTCTTCCGTTTTTTCATCAGTAGACGTATATTATATATTATTTTGTTTTTTTTTTATGTGTGACCACGCATAACTATTTACTCTTTAAAGAAAGATCACGAAAAGAACGAAAAGAATGCGAGATTTTAAGAAATAGTAAAAAGAGTTATGTTTAGAAAAAGGTAAGGTAGTTTTTGACAGATAAACAAAAGGTTTGATATGTGCTGAAAGGATAACAGTGACTGAAAGAAAACAGTGTTTTGAAGATTAGATTAAAAACAAAAGTTACTTCTACGAAAGTAGGTCTGTTTCTACTTTTGCATAACTTTAACCAAAGATGGTATCTTTATACGCATAAAATAAAAAATAATATAAGAAAAACAACAGTAATTTTAATTCTAACATAATTATTTTGGTACGTAATTTAAACTTGAGATATTTTTTAAAATAATTATTGAAAAATAATACAATTCTCGTCTACCAACATTTTTTCTTACGAATTTGGTGCAGATATTGATATCTTATTGGTGAACGAATTGATAAGTCGAATTTTACAAAAACTGAAACGATTACACCTTATTACTTAGGTACCTATCGTAATTCAATAGATCGCATAATATTTACCTAAAACCAACTAAGGTAGGTACAAATTCTTTGATTTATCATGTCTGTGTCAAATTTTAAAATTGCAGCCCCTGTAAAATTTGTAATTTTGGACATGACATGACATGGACATGATGTGGATAAAGCACCCAATTCATAAACACGAGTTAGTGGGTTCGAATCCGGGCAAGTCCCAATGTGATTTTTTAAATCATAATATGTACTTTCTAAGTTTATCTTGAACATTTTTCTGACTAAAGGTGAAGTAAACATCGTGAGGAAACCTGGACTCAAGTCTGAAATTGCCAATCTGCCTTAAGCAAGCGTGGTGATTAATGCACATGCCTTGCATGACAATAAATAGGCTGGTATTTTTAATCATTAGTAATATATTATATTTATTTATTTATTCATAATAGTACGACCACATCGTACATATTACATTAGCGGGGTCTGCCCGCGCGACACGGCGCTCCACACGCTCGTGGAGTGTCCAGCGTGGGCGGACTAGCGCCGCGATTTAGTTGTGGCGCTCGCGACGGCCCAGCTCTCGCTGCCAATCGTGGTTCTGTCCATGGTCCGCAGCGAGAGGGCTTGGGAGAGAGTCGCCTCCTTTTGCGAGCAGGTAATGCTTGCCAAGGCGGCGGCCGAGCAGGAGAGGGAGCTGATCACCTTGCTCCCGCCCGTCGCGCCCGCCCCGGACGTCGCGCTCCGGGATCTCCAGCCACCGTAGGAGGATGCCTGCGGGCGGCGATTGGGCAATGGCCGCTCGAACAGCACAGGCCCGAGAAGGCGGCGTACGTGTTCCACGAACGCCTCTCGATGGAGGAAGGGGGGCTAGGCCCCCCAAATCAGACGGGGCCCGTTCACGTTGAGCGGGACGTCGCCCGTCGGGGTCGCGGATGAATGCACAAGCGTCTCCCGTGACCCCGACACTCTGGCCGTCTGGAAGAACACCGTGGGTTTTAGTCGGTATGCCGGCCGCTGTCTCATTGTGGCCGGAAAGTCCGACATAACCCCCGCCTCCCCCAAGCGGGTTAATGCGTTTCCCACGAAAAAAAACAAAAAAAATTGATGAACTTAGTTGTTAAGGTTAATATTTCGCTCGTCACCCATATTTTATTTTGTTTAACATATTTTTCAGACATTTTCAGAATCTCAATATTCTGAGCGCCTTTGTAAATCTGAATGATACAATACTACACTATTGCTATTATATTTTCTGTATTGTTTATTTTGAGATTGAATGAAACTTTTGATACCGAAGCGAAGCAAGGGCGGACCTCTAGTATATTATAGGATGGTAATACATTGACAGTAGGTGATATTACTTACATTGCAATAAAATAGCCGCAAATTTGCCTTTTTGTTACAATAACCCGCAAGCCTTATATCAGCATTTACGCTAACTAAAACATTCAGAACACTCATTGCGGTTCTCATACATAACATTCAGTATACATAGTCATGAACTTACAGATGTCGGTGTTTTTATAAAGAATGTTTTTGTCATATTGTGTGTCATCCATCATTGCTGGTAATTACGGATTAAAAAAGTAAGCTTCCTTGTTATTTTTTTAACATATGATGAGTTTTGACATGCACATGCATTTTGAATGTATTAATGTTTTATGGTAATTTAAGACCTAAGTACATGTTGTATTACATGTTTCTTGTTGTTAGTATCACATTTCACGACTGGTCAAGATGGCAAAAATTAGGGGAGGCCTATGTCCAGCTGTGGACGTCTTTCTTAATGAAAAAAAAAAGGAAATTTATTATTGAAATAAATTGTAACATAAAATTTAATCCCCTGGTATCTGAGCTAGCGTGAGCTATGTTTCAGAAACCAGTGCCTTCTTCCTTAGACATGGGTAAGTACAAATCATTTAAACTATTAATAACTAGCTGACACGGCGAACTTCGTACCACCGAACAGTCGATTCTCTGATATTTTTAATGGCATTTTTTTAAATTTTTCTCTCCCTAAGAACCATCCTCGTACTTCAAAGAATTAGGATTATAAAAAAAGAATTAGCGAAATCGGTTCAGCTGCTGTCGAGATTTGCGTTTAGCAACACATTCAGCGATTCATTTTTATATTATAGATTAACAATAAAAAAGAAATATAAACAAAATTACACAATCAAATCAATAATTTATTAATGATTTTGAGTAGGCTTTTACAAAAAAGCATTTAAACTACAAAGAAAGTCGCAGGAGTCAGCTAGTAAACCTCAATATGCTTCATATCAACGGGTCAACAAAGTTATTACTTCTTGAATATTTATCGGCGTTTGCTGTTATAGTGTTGGCACACGTTATGTTTATTCATGCTATAAAATATAAGTTATGGATTCCGGTTAAGTGAGCTACCTTTTTGATGTATACAGTATATTATATGAATAAATTATCGTTTTATTTTGTGATAAAATAAAACTTGTGTATTTTGTGTACTTTGTCAATATGTATATATTTTATTGCCACGAGTCAGCGGCTTGTGATCTAGCTTGCTCTTTTTTCGTTGGCCTCTAACGCCTACGTCTAATACTATAAAATAAGAAAAGGCTTTACATGTAACTTAATATAATTGTAGTACTTTATCTAGAGATCCCGTCGCTCGCCAACAAGATGAACTGACGTAATAAGACCCTTACTAACAGCACCATGTCTGACTGCTTTTAAAACGCTGCAAATAGAGCCGAATGAAAACGCATAGCAAGAAGCGCCATTGGTGTGGATCCACCCATAACCTCAACCACTCTGTCAAGAGTTCACGACTAAGAAGAATAGAAGAACTTTGTTTGAGCACTTGGAACGAGGTTACGGCTTCATTCCTAATATTTGCAATTAGCTTTACTTTACAGTTCATAACATGCATTTGGGTTATATATCAATGTATATGACCTGAGACATGCATTTGGGTTATATATCAATTAATATGACCTGAAACCCTAGACAAGTGGCATAGATTTCTATTCTATTCATAGAATAGATAAAAAAATTTACGGGATTGACATATACTAACGTCAATCTGCCGGTGTAGAATACAACCATACAAGGAATTTCTAATATCAAGCAGCCTATACGGTTTTTAGTTCGCCTGCCATTCGTGGTGACTAACAGTGAATTTTTATATACAATCTGTATTTGAAAACCCGATTTTATGCAACGGATCGTTCAGCGCTGAATCGCTTTTACAATATGTCTATTATTGGAATTTCTTAAGCACTGAACGAAAAATCGGGATTTTCAAGAATCTTGGATTGAAGTTTGTTTATAGAAAGCAACTGTAAGACAGATTTCTTTCTTGCTAGCCATATATAAGCCTCTCCTAAAAGTTATATAATGTCTTACAGCAGAAGTCAAAAGACTGTTATGTTGATATCGGAGTTCCTATTTCTATATCTATAACTCGATAAACAACATCACCGCTGTAAGTCCAACGATATTTTTTTTACTGAAGTACTTTTTAAAAAAAACTAATATACAACATTTCACATTTCATACTACATTTACTGCCATTTATATAAATTTCTAAACTCCAATTCAACCACTACACAGTTACATATAACTAATTCATAGTCATCGTGCATAATTGATCTATTCAAATGAAATAGTTGTTATGAGCGAACTATTGGTATAAATGCTAATGAAATTTAATCCTGTATTTTGTATTAGTTAGACACTTAATTACGATATAATAGGGTAAGTATTCATTTGATCGGTGCATCGCGTTTAGGATAGTTTATTTAATTTTATTGGATGTTCTCACTTCAGGATAAGGACCTCTACTCAAACAAAAATATATGTGTATTGCTGACTACTGGCACTGCGTTTTGGTCTTTTAATAATAAATAATATAAAAAAGAAAAGAAAATAAAGTAAAAATTAAATTGATAAATTTAAATAAAGTACTTTGTGCGTGTTTACGCACAAAGTACTTTTTGAGTCATTGACGTTAAAGTTATACATACCTAATTTTATTCACTGTATCGACGAACTACTGGTATCTATTGTTTATGTATTCTACAATTTGTTAAAATTCTCATTAAGTGAACTATGTACTTGTTCTTTTGAGATAGTAATAAAGTTCTTTAAACATATATAATATCACAAAAACCACACACAACACCATCTAGACCCAACTAAGTACTTATGTTTAATATATAGCTTGTGGTATGTCTTCCAGAATGCGGTTATACATACTTAAATACTTTTTTTTGTAAATATGTACATATTACATAGAAACAACCAGACCAATGCAAATAGACATGTTCATGCACACAAATATTTGCACTGAGCGTTCATCGAACCCGCGACCTCTGGGTGGCAGTCCGTACACAGTACCACCGAACCATAGAGATTATAATCTTCTTCTTCTTATTTCTCTTTTCCTTCTTTATTTGTCACTCCCTGCAAGGGCTTAGTTGTTTTCTAAAAATTATTTCAACACTGCTTGGAAAACTAAGCCATGTCTATAGGTCATTGTCGCCACTTGACGTCAGGTGAACCGTGTGCTCGTGTGCCACGAAAATTGTATAAAAACATTTATATTTTCATAGTATCTCCTTGTTAATGTACTTCTCCAATACTACTACCGATACTAATTCAATGAAGCCGTTTCCCACAGTTTCAGTGTTCTCTTCATATAAAAAGCGAACTCGTTCTTACACTTACATAAGACAGTTTTTATGAAGGTCATAAAACAGTATTTGAAGTAACAGATTAAGTAAAACCTACACCGATAACCCTCTTAAGTAACCTTAAAGGTGTCATAGATCCGACGTAATATACAGCCTTCGGTATTACGCAGTTTGAATATCTAAGTATATCTGTTGTCGATATCATTAACCCAATATTTATCCAGCTATTTGTTTGATAAGTTTATGTGGGCATTTTCAAGAGTGATACTAAACTGTATTCTTATTCTTACGATGCTATTTCAATTGAATTTCTATATTTTTATTTTTAACAACACAAAAGAATTCGTCGGCACTCTTGATGCTCGGTCAAATGTTCTGCAAACAAGATTTTCTTTTAGGACAAGCTTCTTTTTTTTACTTTTCTCATCATTATCATTTGCAACACCTCATGTATGCAGACGTGGTTCAGTTATAAGAGCGCTGGCAGCCCAATTGCCTCTCGGTCCTCCTCCGTTTCCTCAGTCCTTCCTTGTTTCCCTTTTCCCTATATGGTGGCCAACGGCTTGATTGTATTTATAAGCATTATTTCAGCAATGCTTAAAAAACATAGCCATGTCCTTATATAGTTATAGTATAGTTATAGGGTATAAACAAACATAAGGCCCACCTAATTTTAAAAGGTAACTCCTTTTAAAATTAGGTGGGCCTTATGTTTGTTTCCTACCAATGTTGTATTACTTTACGCTGTTTGATGGTTCGTAAAAGCATTAGTAATTGCACTTATTATAATAGACTGCCTCTGTGGTTCTGTAGTACTGTGTACGGATTACCACGCAGAGGTCTCAAGTTCGATCCCCGAGTCGGGTAAAGAGTTGGATTTTTCCATCAAGAATTTCTCAGTATTAGCCCGGAGTATGGACTTGTGCCCGTTATATGGCAACAAGCTCGCCCCCTGTTACATGGGACCCAAAATAAATTAAAATGGCGAAGCGTTGGTGGTTGAGCACCTCTGCCTACCCCTTCGAGGATAAAAGGCGTGAAGCTATGTATGTATGTATGTCATTGTAATATATTTCCAGATCAAAAGCTGTGCTTGTATAGTTTTTATACATCAAAATACGTTGTTATCCACCTTTTCGCTTTCTTGTGGTATAGTATGACCGCTATCATTCGGTTTAATATACCTACGGAAAACAGATAATGCTCTACTCTGTGACGAAAAAACGTTACAATAATATCGCTCTCCTACTAGCAAATTAGTTTGGGATTTTAAACTTTATGGCAGTCAAAATAAGATAGACGTTGCCAAAATGTATTTCGTCTTGAGCCTCTTTTCCAAGATAATATAGGTAGGTATATTCTCACGAGTACCATCAAAAACTTTTCGAACCGCCTCTCAGTCGTTCTTCAAAATGTTTGTTACTCATACAATTACATTATTTTCCCATACATCATATTTTATATTTGTCCTTCGACGAAAATCGTATTTCTATTGACGGAACATGTTGTATTGTATTTTTATAAAGTACGATTTTGTTTATTATTGACAATGGATCAAAGAGATATGAAATTACTGACAAAGCAAAGAACAAATGCAAATAATCATGCGGTACAACCACTTTGATGAGTAAGCATACGATTAACAGATGTTAGATAACTACCTTAGACTCTGGACAGAGCTGTAGTAACAATTATACTAATATTATAAAATTTTATTGTGAAAGTAACTCTGTCTGTCTGTTACGCTTTCACGTCTAAACCACTGCACCGATTTTGATGAAATTTGGTTTAGAGATGGAATAGACCTTGGGGAACAACATATCTTTTATGGCAGAAAAATGGCTCGAAGGAGAAAATAAGGAATGAAACTTTGAATGAAAAAAAGTCGAAATGGCCCAGTGGATAAGTCTCCCGCTTCGTAAACACGAGGTAGTGGGTCCGAATCCGGGCAAGTACCAATGTAATTTTTCATGTACTTTCTAAGTTTATCTTGGACATTTCTTACTGGTGAAGGAAAACATCGTGAGGAAACCTAGACTCAAAAGTCTGAAATTGCCAATCCGCTTTGAGCAAGTGTAGCGATTATTGCTCATGCCTTCTCTATATGAGAAGAAACCCTTGCCCTGCAGTGGGACAATAATCAGGCTGATATTATTATTTTATTAAATGGCAGTTATATTTGACCAATCAAATCAGTCCATTCATACTGATATGAGCAAGGATCTACTATCGCAAACTATACCTGCATTTTGTAAAAATAAATGCCCTGAAACAAATTTTAAAATATTTTCAGTATAAAAATAAGAATTTATAGGGGTTGTCGCTGCTTTGCTAGTGTTATAAGAACATTTTATGTAAAATTGTATAACTTACGAATACTCCAATATATTTCTCAACCAACCGTTTACATTAAGCCGTCAACGCCAAATGTTCTTTACACGTATACAGGCTTTTGGAATCAACATTTAGATCTTAATTCAAGCTCTCGTGGAGCTCATCTCGGCGTGATTGGGAGGCGTGACGTCATGATTGATGAGCAACGTCACGGGACATCGCATGATCGATAGCGCTGCTGCGTCGGATCTCTTTGTTACTGTTTATTATGGTAAAGGTTTTACATTTAACTCTACTACTGTGACGATTTTAGTAAAATTTTTATAATCCGAAACAGCGTGGAAGAACCCTCATGAGGTGGACCGACGAACTTATCTTAACTTAATGGCTTAAAGGGTGGCGGGCAACCAATGGATGAAAGTCGCTCACGACCAGTCGAGATGGTTAAACTTGGAGGAGGCTATGTCCAGCAGTGGACGTCTTTCGGCTGTGATGATGTTGATGAATCGTTAAACAATTTTGGATTATTTAATGAAAAAAGTCGTAAGATTAAGTCTGAGTCTTGCCATTGTAAATTGTAACAACATCATGAAGAAAAATATTAACTATACAAAACAATGAAGACCAATGATTACGGGAACGCTGTAGATACGAACGGCTGTGTGAGCAAGGACCGGTAATGAGGTAATTAACCCTGAATTAGGCTTTATTGACTTGATAGAAGAAACGTGATCAGAAACTTGGATAATAAAAACAATTTATTTCATAAAGTAGATACGAGCTTTATGAAATACAAGTGACTATCACATGTAATATAAAAAATTATGAAATGAACATTAGTACCCTAAATACAATAGACCTTTTTTGATTTAATTGCAATAGCATTGCTTTGGTTGGCTTTATGTGCAAATACAATTCACAATATTTTGGCACGCACAATCACTTTACTACTACCAGCTATAAGCTTATGAGTAGTGAGTTGTTTAACTTGAACCATTAGAGCTTCGTTTATCTATCTGTATTACAGTATATCTTTGACCAAAACATCACTAAATACCGTGACGTTAAACAATATTCTCCCAACCTCTATAAATAACAGACCGTTATCTGCTAAACTTGTAACTGACGATATCTTCGCCCAAAATCAAGGCAGGACATTTGTCTTGTTTGGTCGAAGCCTTCGCTTGTCGGACAATGACTTGCTTTTTGTTTATTGAAATTCAGTGGAATTATTTTATATGATGGATGGTGACCTAGATTTTGCAGATAATTTGTGTATTAAGGCTATCGACCTAGTGAGGGCTAGGTGGACCTATGACCTGATAATACAACCGATAGTTATAATAAGTTACGCTCGGTCAAAGAGGTCATAAGCTTGGTACAAGTCTGTCTTTCGTCTGAAATTATTATGATAATACTAATAGTTTCTATATATCTACGATGAAAATATTTTTAACTAACGTAGCGAGTGCAGAAGTGCGGTAAATCCATACTAAAATTCTAAATGCAAAAGTTTGTCTGTCTGTCTGTTACCATTACCGATTTTGATGAAATTTGGTATAGAGACGGATCAGACCTGGGGAACAACATCTTTTATTGCGAAAAAATGGCTTAAAGGGGTTTAAATAAGGGATGAAAGTTTGTATGGAAAATCGTCAATGTATAAACACGCGGGCGAAGCTGCGGGCAACAGCTAGTTTCATTTTTTTTTTCGAAACTTTAAAGTTTTACTCAGCAGTTTTTGTAAAAGGTTTTTAAATTTAAGGTTTTAAGTTCACATTGTTTTAGCGCTGCTTCAATTTTTTTTAATTGAAGATATGTTTTAATGGCCAGAGCTCTTGAGCTTTTCGTGCTAGATAATATAATAGAAAAGCCAAACCAAAGCTTGTTCATTCATAATTCAAATAAATAATATCTACAAAATAATACTCTAAAACTATAAAGTGAAACCTTGGACAGTTATTCTGTTTATCTATTTATAACAAATAGATTTGATCTAAAAGGCTTTTAAAAGTGCGCGTATGGCAAAGTTAGGAGAATTTGTGAATCAGTTATGTTGAGAGCACTTAAACTTTGTACGGTAACTGTAAAGATACATCCATATTGGAAAATACTTTTTAAAGTCATATGTACTGAAAATAAGTTTCTCATATTCGTTGATATAAGTAGCCATTTTACCTGTGTTTATAACTTTAATATTATTAGGATTATACTAACTGCAGTACTTTGACGTTTGCGTTCTTTTGTGATAGAATCATAATTTGTAAATTTGTAATAGTCCAGAGGCCCTAGACAAGTGGCATAGATTTCTATTCTATTCATAGAATAGATTCAAAAATGTATGGGATTGACATAAGCGTTGGCGTTAGCTTATGTCAATCCTATACATTTTTAATCTATTCTAAAAATAGAAAAGAAATCTATGCCGCTTGTCTAGGCCCTCAGGTTTTTCAGTGTTTTGCTATACCTATTAAATTTTAATATCGTACATCAATTTGGAAAAACTGACTTTTTAACTTACTTTTACTTATCCCATATGAAATTTTAAGCCTTATACATAAAAGGCAGATACTGTAACCATTTAATTGTAAACTTATACTATTCTATTATATTCTTAACTTAAATTTAATTATATTTTGTTGTTATCCAATAAAACTGTTTCATAAATGCACTGAACTTTCAACGTAAAACTTTCATACAATAAAGTCCAATAATATTAAATTAAACGTCATTTTTGTAATGAGAAAACGAATTTATAGTTTGTTCCGAGTTAGGATTTTGCTTTTAAGTTATGTTGGTAAGTATAAAAATAGCACGTGCTTGACTTAATATAAATGAAGAAGATTGGATAAATAAGTCTTTTTAAAAAATGTTCTGTGTTACTAAATATTGATGAAATTTATTGAGTAAATTAGTACCTTTTTTTTTATTGTCGACAGTGGCAGATGAGCTAACAGACCACCTGATGGTAAGAGATAACTGACGTTCATGGACTGCTTAATATCAGGGGCTCTGCGAAGCCGCTGCCTACCGTGATGTTATGCTTTCTTTAAACTTTGTTTGAAGAGTGATCTAATGATTAGTAGATATATAACTAACATTTGTTATTTTATGTTTATTTATAAGCAATGAATTCTTACAGTAGAAATTAGGTTATTCTACTGTGTGTTTTTTATATCGTATTAAAATACAATACACAGTGGTTCCTAGTTTTAAAAAGAACTCAACAGCTGTATAAAATTATATAGTCTGAAAAATTGTTAATAACATGCAAGGTATCTTGCTGCGATGGCTTGTTTGAACTGTTTGAAAATTTTCAACTAAAAGTCTCTATCACTTGTAAAAATACGGAGTCAAAATAAAACGGGAAGTTTTAAAGGATATGAAAGTGTGTCGAAACGAAAAACCGCGGACGACGTCTAAAATGGAGTTTGAAGAAAATGTCGCGGCGATAAGATTCAAAAATAGAATATAAGAACTTTATATTTAAAATTGACTATCAAAACATTGACAACCTCGTTAGTTTATTGCAACATATTATTCTAGATGTCGCTAAACCCAAACATGACCGTATTTACGTTGTTTGTGCTATATGTATGCATTGCTCGACCAAGAACATTATTTGTTGGCACGCTACCTATCTACTGCGTACTCTATTTTATCGTTGTGTTTGCAATCGAATAAAATATTATATACCATAAATATGATATAGAAGCTAAAGTTTTAAAATTGTTAATATTTTACTTAGAAAACATTTAGTCGGAAGCATAAAAATACTTGAAGACAGTCAGTCAAGAATGGGAATTTAGCTAAGGTCTGTGGAAGGTTGAAGGCTCTTCTCTAATCAAGATCCTTCAATTGAAAAAACTCTTTGGAGAAAAATCCCCATACATCTCTTACAAACACCTGAAGTACATACAAAAAAAAGTAGTAGGTAAGTAGGTACGCATTATAATTTCTTAACCATACTTATTCAACTTATGTATTTATATTAGGTCAACACTTAATCAGTACAAATTAGGAACTGTAGCGCCTATTATAATAGCTCTTAACATGAGCGATCATAGTCTCACTAGTGACAGCAAAAAAAAAAAAACTAAAAAAAAATGCGATAATGGTGTTTACTTTGAATAATAAATAGTTAAGTGTCACCGATGAAAGAAAGAACTGCCGCCGTTATATCTTATTTTCTTCTAATAATTTGCTTCTAAGTACTATTATAACTATTTGTGTAAGAATTATATTACATTACCCAAAATATAGTATTGAATGATCATAAAAATTCCATTTAGTAAGTTATCCATCAAAAGTAACAGAGCAACACACCGTACAAGTAGTATTTGATCAATCGCGTGTCAACGTGAGATATGGCGATCTGCACGGACCGAACAAATAGGGTTGGTGAGCCAATGCATACAGATCTCTACGGTACAACGATGGAGAAAGATGCTAGATTTGACCAAATAGTATAAAACATATAATACTGTTTGAGAATTAATAATAATATAATAATTTATTCATTTATTCAGACAACAAAGATCCATGGTGTTAGTATACAGCAATAACTTATGAACTATGTTAGTATAATATGTACAAATATAAACAAAATGTGTCATCACTGCAACAGTGTCACAGGCCCAGCTGATATCCTGCAGCAGTGAGTCACAAACACGCAGTCGAGCCTGCTTGCTATCATAGCTAAGATGCTGTTGGCACTGCCTCGTACCCGGCGGACCAAGGACGCGCATCTCTTCCGCATTACTGTATAGAAGCAGTTTACGTTAGCTTCAGCGAACATCCCCGACGCACTGCAGCAGCGGGGCAGCCCCAACAGCATCCTAAATGCATTATTATATTGGACACGAAAGAGCAAGTAATTTTAATAATATATACTATTATATAAGACGGCAGAGTTTGTTTGTTTGTTTAAACGCGCTAATATCTGGAACTACCACTCGGATTTGGAAAATTATTTTTGCGTATGATTTGTTCTGGAGGAAGGTTATGGGCTATGTAACATAGCGTTACTGGCAACGAGAACAGAGCAGTAAGCAAAGACGCGGGCGAAACCGCGCCGAAGCAAGCTAGTATAATAATAATTTAATTACTATCAAAAATAAGAGTGCAGTACATAGGTAATAATTTTTGTGAAGTGGTATTATTTGTTGACATTTGGTCTTACAGTCTATGTAGGTGCGGTCTGCTATTCAATATAGGTTTGAAAAACCTGGTAACAAGTAGCAGTCCTTTTTCCTTGGTATATTTATTAAGGATGTAATACAATGTATTTTTCGAATGTACCAAAAATTATGTGTAGGTGGTCTACAATTTTGGTATATGTTAACTTAGCATAACGAATATAATTTTGTGTGGGGGGGGAGGGGTGTTGGGGGAGGGGGAAGATGTGTGTGTGTTTGAAAATTATTCAAATTCAAGTGATAGTACCAGAGATTAGTGCGTTCAAACAAACAATTGGTCAGCAGAGGCTCCAAAGATACAATCAATGGATCCTTGATCAGCAGTTACCATTTAATGCTGAACTGCTTGTTCAGTTAGTCAGCAATAAAAAAAGGAATTTGTTTTTATATTAAAAACGTAGAAGAAGTCCAAGTAATAATAAACTGTAGCCTCCAATAATTATTGTTGTCTATATTTCTCGTAGTTTTGTGCTACGAGTAGAATAAAATAGCTGTCTACGACCTACGGCGTAGACTAACGTAGCAAAAAATTTTAAATTACTTTTAATGTAGTGTAAAGTACAACGCATGGTCGATGATTAATTTATTACTGTATAGTACCTTCTCTTACTTTTTCTTTTTTTTTTATAACTTGTTCTGATCTAATTAATATTTTTTGTCAAAATAAAGCAATTCGAATTGGAAAGTATTTTACAGAAAATACCAATAAAAGCAATATCACAGGGACAGTTCGTTTCTAGTGCTTTTAAAGAAGACAGTGTCAGATTCTGTTGACAACTTTTCAGCATGTTTACTTCGAGAGACACATGCTACTAAACTAGTAAACTAAACTTATCTCTTCCAAACTCTCTACATCTATGTAAACTGTCACAAAACGGTAATATATTATAACAACCAATAGCGTAATCAATCTTTAAGGCCTTCAGCCTTCTTCAAGTTTATTTAACTTATATGGGACAATAGTGGACCAGTTACACGTACGTGACCCTGCCAAGTAAGTCCTTTCTTACATAAAATATGTCCTTTATTATTTGAAAAGTAGACGTTTTTCGTGACTTTACCCGCTATATATAATAGGGAAACCTTTACGATTGACTATCATGCAGTAAAAATGGTGTAAGTACTATATTAGAAGCTTTACCTTACGTTAACATACCTTTGTTTCAATAGGAACAGCGGAAAATAGCAAATATTATTTTTTGGTAAAACGAACAGCGCCTCTAGTAAACGCTAAAAAAACTAAATACATTTAATGGTACCACTTAGGGCACTGTGACCCTAGAGGGACAAACCAGTGGGACAGATGGGAATAATCCTTTCTTTTCATACAATAATAAATATTTTATGCTGGCACCGAAGAGGAAAACACTTGTGACCTCATAGTGGTTGCTGCTGTGTGTAGCTTTAGCCACGCCACTTAGACGTCAGATAGATAGGGGTCATTAGGCTGTCAGCTCTCTCAAAGTCAATCCTTGTGAACACACTAACATCCCACACGAAACCATTAAATTGATTAATAAAAATATACATAAAATGAACTTAATAAGCTAATTAATCTCCTCAAAGCTAAACTTTAAACAAAGGTAAACATAATATAGTAAACTATTCTAAAAGATAATTAACTGCTGAACAAGACAAGGGAGCTCCAATAAGAGAGTGAATTTGCATTCCTAGTCTCTTGTATGCACGTTGATAAGAAAACACCCTACTAAGGGTATGTTGAGTGA
The DNA here is from genome assembly GCA_963082885.1 of Parascotia fuliginaria. Taxonomy (NCBI): domain Eukaryota; kingdom Metazoa; phylum Arthropoda; class Insecta; order Lepidoptera; family Erebidae; genus Parascotia; species Parascotia fuliginaria. Next base: position 18,997,523 of record OY720176.1, on the reverse strand, counting down.
GAGGAAACTTGAATTGGTTTAAGATTTTGGATTGTATGACAAAACTAATATGAAAATTGTTTTGATAGATTTAGATTTAAAACATTTGAAGTGAGGATAATTATTATTATCTATTGGTGATAAAATTAATATTCTACCTTAAAACGCGTTGTGTTTTTTATAAAAAAAAATACAAGCACTGTTGTCATTTATGAGTGCAGTAATAGAACAGTGAGTCGTACTATGTCAGGTATAAGTTATTCGTGATATAGTTTGAACTGTATAACAAGCATTATGTACTAAATCACACGCCCTCAAAACTATTCAACAGCACGAACAATGTCTGAATATGTCAATAAACTGATCGTGGCAATTCTAAGCTTTTGAAAGTGCAAGCACTCGAAATGTTCTAAAGTGAATATAGTTCGAGTTGTCCATGGTAATGATTACACGCAAGCTACTCTGTTATGCAGATTCTATTAGAGAGCTCCGTAGACATGTGTAGATCGACACAAAGGAGTATTTACGCGTTCAGATGGTAAAATTGTCTGGTGTCATACTCGATGAAAGCCGCCATCGAACTCGAACCAATGTGAACTCTTTCAAAGTCATAATTATGTTTATCTTAAAATTACTTATATATGTAAACGAAAACATCGTAAAAACGCGTAGACTATAACAGAAATTTGAATCGAATTGTTTTTAATGTAAGCATTAAAAACAGTAGCAAGAGAAAGATAAAAGTAATGTTCTGACTTTTATAGGCAGCTGCAAAATTGGTAATAAATATACTGCCCTTTTTTTTTAAGTGATAACAACAGGCTTATTACTCTTAGACGGTTAGTCAAGATTAGCTAAATTGCCGATTTTGATAGTGCTAGGGACACAAATAACTCAGCGCAAATCTTAAAAAAGTAGTATCCTGAAGCACGTAAAAAATAAAATTATCAATGAAAAATAAGTATATACTTTGTTACTTTTAAGCTCAAAGCTAAAGATAGTCTGAAATATTGCATTTATATAGTGTGAGAGAAAATAACAAATTGCCTATCCATATTTCCTGAAAGATGCACTACACTGCATACGTTGACAACGAATAAAAGTTATCGACCCTTTTTGAAAACTACAAAAAGTTAGACTTTGCGAAATGCACTTAGTGACGTAATATATTCTACTGAATATGAAAATTTTATAGGCAGCTACATTTGCAGATGTGGAGCCACTAAATTTATAATTTACTAGCTTTCAGCGGCGCGCTTTCACCCACGTCTTTGCTTACTGCTCTGCTCTCGTCGCCAGTAGCGTGATGTTACATAACCTATAACCTTCCTGGAGAACTGGGCTATGGCATGTAAAAAGAATTTTTAAAATCCGACTGGTAGTTTTAGAGATTAGCGCATTCAAACAAACAAACAAACTCTTCTGCTATATATAATACGAGTATTATAGATTTATGTTCCGGATTATGGCCAATTATTTTAAAATACGCTATACCTATTCATATTTTATTATAGTAAAATCGCAGCAAGTTTGTGGTTACAATTATCATCTTACCGACATCAACGTATACAAACTAAACAGGTATATTGCTATTTCGATTCACGCAAAAGACAAAAATGGCAAACTTTATTTTCTCAGTAAAAAAGCCTAAAGATAGAAATCAAGAAAGAAAGAAACGTTTATTGCCACAACATAGAGATACAAAATAAAAAATAAAAATAAAAAAATACAAAGTACAGTGCAAGTGTGTGTCTCACAGATGTAGCAATTAGGTACCCAGTTCAGCATTTGCCAGACCAAAGGTCTGACGCTGGTCGAAGACACTGTACTTGCAGTTATAACTGTTACCAATATATCTAATGCTTCTACTAGAAGTACGGAAAATTACTATTTAATAATATACATAGGCAATACTACTTACATAGAAGTATGGAAAGCATAAACATAACGCACGTCTTTTGTTGTATAGTGATGATCTTTTCTCATTCAGACCTATATATACTATTATATAAAGTAAAAGAGTGTTTGTTTGTTTGTTTGAACGCGCTAATCTCTGGAACTACCAGTCGTATTTAAATAACCTTTTTGCTTATGATAGCACAGTTCCTGGGGAAGGTTACAGGTATGTAACATCACGCTACTGGCGACGGGAACAGACCAGTAAACAAAGACGCGGGTGAAACCGCGCCGAGAAAAGCTTGTCCTAATTAAATTTCTATGCGATTTCAGTAATCACAAGTACGAGTAAGGAAGTGACTTGCTTTCACTACGCTACTAGAGCAAGAAATTGGTAAAATTCTATGCCGGGATTTCTCTCACGGTGTTTATGTTTAAGTAGTATCAACTGTCAAATCTCTTATTTTATGGCCCTCTATCACGGCCAAGAGACAAAATGTAGGCCAAGTAAGCACGTCGAAGTTTGTTCCCGGGAAAGTTTGGGAACAGTCCGAAGTGTGTTCCCGTAACGGATATCTAACATTACGTACTAATGTACTATGTCGTCTGTGCAACCTCGGGCTGTGTTTGACATTAATTAAGCTTTATACTTCTATAATGATTTTGCTGTGATTTTTTTACACGATGCACTTCACGGTGAACTTCAGGATAGAACTACAAGTATATTAATTGTAGTACATTGTAAATATGTAATTTATACGGTAGTAGATCCACGCTGGTTTCAGCATGAATAGGCCGGATTGTCCGGGGAAGTACTACCCTCTCATAGAAGATCGTCGTAAGAGTATTAGTATCCGTACTACTGCGTTTCGTTTGGTGAGTGAGAGTGCCGGAGACCCAATTTCCCCCTTTCCTCTTTTCTCACCTCCCTTATTCCCTTCCCCTAACGCCATTCTCAGCCGCCATAGTGGAGGCCACCATACCAGCAGTTTAAGGCGATGGCTTTTGGTATAGTGGCCACCACTTCTGGATTCCACTGGCTGCTTACCATCAGGCGGAGTGGAGTCACTTTGGTATGCTAATATATAAAAAAAGAATTATGATGATTTGTTTAGTAATTTATTACAATGATGTAGGTAAAAGAGTTTTATTTTTATACCTAGCTACAAAAGTAACGTATCTTTGTGTAATGGACATGCCACTATCCCAATTGCTAGCTTGACATAAATGTGCAACTGATAACTATATTGCTAGTAATTTATGTTATGGATAAAAACTAACATTATTGTCTGTAACCTTTCATATACAAATAATAAAATTAATCTTTTAAGGACTTTCAGTACGATTTTATATTACTTCCATATTTTAATAACTCAAATTGAATGTGCAAATCAGTTTAATAAGCACTGCATTTAAATCATAACCTTCTAAGAAAGGAGTCAGTAAAAATTCCAATAAACCTCTCTTTGAACCCATCTATCGTATAAAACTAAATTAAACTGTTCCGCTTTGGGTTGCCATGTAAGAAATCTGTGGAAAGATGAACTTATTTTTCAGTTTCAATTGATAGGCATTTTACATAATAAAATTAAATACAGTAATTTCTAAATTAAAGACAAACATAAATTTTATTATCTGGATTTTTTAATTTTGCCGTACAATGTATACTATTATACAAAGCGGAAGAATATGTTTGTTTTGTTTGTTTAAACGCCCTAATCTCTGGAACTACACGTCGTATTTGAATAACTCTTTTTGCGTATGATGGCCCAGTTCTTGATGAAGGTTGTAGGCTATAATACATCACGCTACTAGCGGCGGAAGCAGAGTGTAACCGAAAAAGAGGGGTGAAACCGCCCTGCGGAAAGCTAGTATTTAATATGTAGACAGTATAATCATAAATGAAAAATGTGTCAATATATTTTAAGCTACAGCAGTCGACACTTATTTTTTATTTAATCTCCACCAGATATGAACAAACGATGAAACATCATTCAAAGACAAGCATTATGTGTAAATTTGATTTATTCAAAGCACAAATTTATATTCATGCAAAATAACTCTTTTAACTCTGGCAACACTATTGACACCACCCCGCGCCCTCAATTAAAGTGTCGTTGAATAATTCAGTGCGATAGTAGACGATTTTGACGTACCTAAATGAAAAATTCAAATTATACTATGAAAATTAATATCAGTGCCTAGATCATTTAGATAAAGGTATGGCTTTAATATTTGAAATTGTCATTCAAAAAGCAGTTGCTATACGATTATAAATGAGAACACGTTTATACCTATTACAACAGATTTAATTTTGTTTCATTCTATTAACGCTGGAGATATTAATGACTTTAATTTAAATAATATTTGAAATTTAGTTCATAGTTGAACGATAAAATATTACTTTAATAAAGGTGCATTTTTTATATTACGTAATTTTATAAGCTCACGTTAAAAGAAATCATTACATTATAATACTACGTAACAAAAACCCCTATAGTTTTTATACTTCGTGCGAATATTTTCTAAGTTTAGCTTAGGTGTTTATATCAGACATTCGTGTCATTGTCATACAGTTAAGAACAAAAACACACGGCAAAAGGCCTCGGCCTTTCAATGAAACAATAAGATGCTCTAATTTTGTAATTTCTTATGAAATTTTACTTCCACAACTTTTGGTTGAAAATTCGAATTTACGAGTAGCATTAATTTACGCTACGGGAAAATGAACTCACCGCAACATGAACGTGATAATTGATGGTAACCAAATCCAAAATCCTCCAGCACTTTAATACCAACGATATGTTTCATCTATTGTGTTAAATAAAACCACCTAAGTGCCAGCGAGTCTGGTATCAAAATTTGCAATGGCAAAGAATTAAAGTTCAATTAGGGTAAAGATCCTTCCTTTTTTCAACATGAACGAGCCAGATCGATCAGCAAGTAGTATACCGTCCTCGATTAACAAACGCAGTGACAGTCTTATCACAAGACGCCTCCCGTCTTCTAACTATTGATTTTTCTGTCGCTTCTTTGTAATAATAATTATAAATAATTTTCTTCATTCTCGTAAATTTATATTAATCTATCATTTGTTCATTCTTTGTGTTCGTAACTTTAAGCGTTATGCTACGTGCCCATTTTTATATCGTGCTGATGTTTTATTATTTCTATAACCCTGGCTTGCGTTTATCGTAAATTACCAATACCATTATTCAAGAACAATTTAATAAAATTATTAATTAATAAAAACTATTACAATATAAATGATTATTTAAGTGATAAATTTATAAATTATTTGACATGAACAATAATACAATAAATAATACAATATGCATGGACCAGTAATAAATAAATGAATGTACTAAGATTGACAACATTAAATAAATACCATTATATTTGCACGCCAAAATATGGCAGAATATGTATGAACGCAATAATACTGTAACACCAATGTACCACCACATTTGAGCAAATAAAGAAATTATTATTATTACTATAGGTGATCTTTGTGTTTCTCAGCTTCTGGGCTGGTTATAACTACATTTACGGGCTTGCAACCAAGTAAATGCAGTGTGTGGTGTGTAGTGTTAACTTGTGTTTTGGTCTGTTGTGTCATTATCCTGAATTTGCATAAACTTTCTAACTATCCTACAAGTGTTTAGAATGGCTGCTTTTTGTAATATTATGTAGAGGTTTGCTGACAGTTCTAGTAATTTTAGGCTACGATGAAGATGTTTTGGAATGATACCAGTAGTAGAAAGGACTATGGGTACAACGTAAACTTTATCCTGTTTCCATATTCGAGCTATTTCTTCTTTTAGGTCTGCGTATTTGCTTATTTTTTTAGTTATTGTTTTCTGTAGGTTGTGTGTATTAGGGACAGCTATGTCTATTAAAAAAGTGGTCTTATTAATTTTATCCTGTAATACTATATCCGGTCTATTATAGTGAATGGTTTTATCTGTAAGTATGGCACGATCGTAATAAAGTTTGTAAAAGCTATTTTCTAATATAGTTTGTGGTGTATAATTGTAGTAGGGTGTGTTTGTGTTTTGTATGAGGTTGAACTTACGTGCTAAATTTTGGTGTATGATGTTCGCTATTTGGTTATGCCTATGTGTGTAATCTGTCTGTGTGAGGGTTGTGCATGCTCCGGTTATGTGTTGAATGGTTTCTGGTTGGATGTGGCACCTACGACATTTATCGTTAGTAATGGTTGGGTCTTTAATTATATATTTTCTGTAGATTATTATTATTATTATTATAATTATTATTATTATTATTATCACGATTGTCAATGTCAGCTGTGTAGATGGACGCAGAGTTTTTTTTTTAATATCTATTCAACTTTTATCACATACATCAATGTTTTACATAAACTCGCCAAACTATACAGTTTGTTGGCGATAATTTATGCACTCTTACACTTACGATGTATGTATCATCTATCTTATCTCTAAATTTTGAAGAATTAACATTTTTAATTTTTTCTTAAAGTTTTGCTTATTAGTACATTCCTCGTCTAAAATATTGTTATATATCCTAGGTATCATATAACTCCGTGTTCGTTTGCCATAATAGTTACAAGCTACAGGTTCTATGTACTTCTTACAAGTGGTTATTCTTAAGTTTCTATTATATACTCTGTTAATTTTATATTCCACTCTATTATATTGATCGACTGCTAATAAATAATGTACCTTCTCATGCACCGGCAAAATGTTACATACTTTAAATAATTGTTTAAAATTCTCTTGACACTTTAATTTAGTTTTCTTATCTACTAATAACTTTAAAAATCTAATTTGTAAGTCCATTATTTTGTTGAGGTAAGTAACAAATGTACGATCATATGCACATACTCCATGACTTATCACTGCTTCAGGTAATGCATGATACAACATGACTAATGTTTTTCTATCAACCCTATGTAATATGTTTTGAAATTTACACAATATCGACCGTAATGTATTACACACATGTTCAACGTGTATTTTCCAACTGAAATTACAATCAATGGTTAAACCTAAATACTTATATTTTGAGACAAATTCTATACTATCGCATTTTGTACAGTTGTATTTACTATTGTGTAAACATTTATAGGTATGACCTACAATAGTAATCTGTTCACTAGGATTTTCATATATGAAGAGTGTATTAACATATATTTAATTTTTGTAATATTTAAAATGATCCCATTATCATGAGACCATTAAAAGTACATTGTCAAGGTCTTCTTGCAGAGCTCTTTGTATTTTGAGTATGTCCTTGTCAGCCAGTTAAACATTTGTAATACGTACGGAAGGTAATTCAATAGCAAAAAAAACTACCTAGTACTAATAACTTATAGTTTTAGGTTTTGAAAGCATTGCCTGGATATTCAATATTTCTTGTTCACCATAGCAACTAAAACTGATATTTAAGTTGTGCCTTGCTTCTAAACTAATTATAAAGTTTCCACAACGTTTCAGTTATAGTTTTCCTATCTATGATATAGGTAATTTAATTTAAAAATAAATGTATGATCATTGCATGCAGGGAATAAAATTATTTTTAGAAAAAAAATGAAAACCGACTTCAAACAACACCTACATGTTCAATCCTTAACTAAAAAGTAGAAAATAATATTTTAATTATTTCATAGCAAAGAACATTAAAGGGGAATCAACGCAATCCTTGATACCTATAATACTTTACTATTTATAGTTTTTAATCAGTTATTTTGGAGTCGGTGCCAGCCAAGAAGGATCTTTAATTCTGTCTTTGCAACCAACTTTTGTAATGCACGGGGCGGTAATTGCACTCGTGGGGGATATGCCTGAGTGCACTACCCGAACGCGGTCATACTCGTGAACGCAGACGTCATTGATAGTTGTGTTCAGATATACATAAAAAGTTTGGCGCGATTCCGTTCGATTTCTTGTACTAAATCTATATTTTTCATTCATATATTAATAGATTAATCAAGAAGGTTTTTTTTGCTAGTAGGTAGGTTATTTTTATGAAGGTTATTATGATCCTTCGTAGATACGAGAGGTAAGATTGTAAAGAGAGATATAAAGTCCTTGTCAACACTTTTGCTGATCGCTAAACCCTGAATCCCAGAAACCCCAAATCAAAACAAAAAAGTAATAATCTACCAACAATAAAGAATCATCAAAAATCATAATTTAACTGACCGAGCAATCGCTCAGATATACAAAAAATAAACAGTGGTGCTGTAAAGGCAGGTTTAAGGCCGCCTGTTGCTGTTGTAATTTCTCACGACCATAAGACCCTCCAACTTGGCTTAACTACCAAATTATATTGATAATCATAGTCTACTGCTTCTAAAGAATGAAGACGCTGAAAATGAAAGGACACAAATGGTCACTCATCCAGGGCCACTTCGTTCGCACTTGGAACATGGACATGTCAATGTCAGATAATTCGTCGCAAAAGACATCGACGTGTTGCTTTAGACGTCTTCACTTCTTGCATACGTTTTGTTACAAAATATACAATTGAAGCCAAACCACTACATCATTCTTTATAAAAAAAACATGGGACCCCATTTCGGAGTATACCCTTTCAAATAAAAGAAGAATTTTCCAAATTGGTTTATAAATGACGGAGTTAAGTTGTAACAAACATACAACCACTGAACCATTTCTTATAATAAAAAAATGGGACCAATTTAAGAGTATACTCTCTAAAATAAAAAAAAATTTTCAAATAGGTTCATAAATGACCGAGATATGAGGTAACGAACATACAAAAAAAAAAAACATACGACCCGAATTGATAACCTCCTCCTTTTTGAAGTCGGTTAATAAAAAGTGACGGAGATAGCGGTTTTAGTTTGGACTATGATTTTTAAATGGCTGTTAATCTAAAAGATATTAAAATATTTCTATTGGTTATCAAGTAACTGAAAGGTATTTTTTTAACGTTAGACGAATAGTATTGTTGCAAATTTAAAAGGTTATGAGTGAGCCGGTAGTCCTATTACCCCAAGTTCTCTTTCTTTTATTTTTCTTTGAATTTTACAATTCACAATAGGCAATGGTTTATTTGTGTTTTCTTAGCATTGTTTGCCGAGAGAAGAAATAATTTGTACGACGAACCGTACTGTAATATTTTCTATAGATTGCGGTATTGTTTATTAACTAAGTTGTACCAAAATGACACCTGTTCCTACTGTGTCTATCTATTTCTAGTGAGCGTTCGGCAGTCAGACGAAGTACTGTTGAAGAACAAGTATCGCATCACAGAATACACTAACTAGTGAGTTTCGAGCAAACTCGCATCAATGCTTTGGGTTGCTTGAACCGTCGTGTGGCAATTCTGTGTTATAATATTGTTTGTTGTATGTTCTGGCAATTTCTATGTGCACTAAATTATATTAACAAATTTGTTCGTCTGAACTAAACCTACAATAAATGTTTAAAAAAATATTGGCGAAAACTTCTGTTTACTTTATAATATTACTACTCCATCAGTGAAATAGAAGCCCTGTTTTACGAAAAACTTTAAACATACGAGTGCTATAATAAATACAAAGTACACCTAGCACTTAGCAAATATTTGTGTGATACACACATATCTGGGACAATAATCAAACTTAGAATACATAGCGTGATGCCGGTAGCAATGCGACCACCATACATGTAACTATACATGGAACCAATTACAACAAATGTAATAACATATTAACTTAACAAGGCCATAAATTATGAAAAACAAAATAGGTGGACATATTTTCGAAAAACAAATTGAGCTTTACCATAAAAACGATGTCGAATATCCACGGATAACTTAAAACACACTTATTGCCAGACAGTTATAAATCCTTAAGAAATTAAGCATTTGACACGTGTGAGCTCTTTCGAACTCCGTTCGCAAAAACGTGGATAAAAAGTTGTTGAAAAACATCTGAACATGTGGTTACAGTGAACATGTTACTTTTACGTAGGGTAACTGGGTAAAAGAGATTTTTGCGGACGGTATTATTACAAAATTTTATTATAATACTTTTATGAAAAATAAAAAAGTAACATTTGTGTAATACAATAATATATCATTTACCAATGTATTGAAATAATTGTGTATCGATTTTATAAGGAATAATTTTTAACAAATAATGTTTTAGTGTATATGGTAGCCGTACCATATCGTACCATCTACGAATAAATTATGAACTGAAGCCATCCACTGCCGATCATGTATATAAAAGTAGAAGATTGTATGATTTGACTATCTCCTTACAAATATCAGTGTAAAAAGAGATTTAAAAAAGCTCAATGCGTAATATTCCGGAATGAATTTTAAACGTGGTTACCCTAACTCAAGAGAATTACCCTAATTCAAGAGAAGTGTGATTTTATATATTTTCTTTGAAAATATATCTTAAGTGTAAGCCGTTAAACATTTGGATTTGAATCGGGTCGTTTAATGTTAATTTGGTCTCTAGAATACACAAAGAAGGGTTGGGTTTTTTTAGTATTTGGTATTAAAGGCTATTGAAGAAAGAGACTTTTTATTTGTTAGATTATTTGTAAAACTATCAAATATTAAAACAGTGACTGAAATATTAATAGTGACTTATATATTGAGTAAGATAAAACATATTCGAGACAAAATCGATATTCTCAAAATTAATACTCACTTAAGTTTTTATAAATTGTAATAGTATAAGTAATGGAAATTTTCAAAATATTTACTTGAACAAAAAAAAATATCAATTTGATTACAAAAACATTCATACTTCCTTAATTTTCTGATAAAAACAAAAATGGAGACAGAATTTTCAAGAAAACGCCATCCCAAATATTCAACCAGATGATAACAGACGGCAAATCTAATAAAATTAACATAAATATTATAATTTTTGTTCGTTCCCACAAAATATTTGAAGTAGAACATCAACGCCTAAAATCATTTCCGAACGATAAAGTTCTTAATGTAAGTATACGTTTGTGAACGGACCATTTGCTACTATAAACGCGGTAGGTAGCCTTCGCAAAATGTATTTATTTCATATTGCGGTGCATATGTAAGCAAAGTTTGAATTGCGGTTTTGAAAGTTATAAAGTCTTACGATCTTAAGAAGATATTTGCTTGGTAGCGATGGAACCTTGCTAATAGTGGTGGAGATCCTTTTTAAGCTTTAATGTTTTAACGAATTAAGTTTAGCGTCGTCACTATCGTTACGACGAGTGTTGTGGTTTGGATGCTCACATAAAACTATTTCTGTTCGTGGATCGTTTTTGAAATTAACTACGACTACTACGCTACTCCTAGCCCGAAAGCTGTAGAAACTAAAATAAAGTGTATATTAATAAAAAAAACATGCAATTCATTAAGTTATTTATTTACACAGTGCCTTAGAATAACACTTATGTACGCATAATTTGTATTATGCCTTTCATCAGATAGTTTAAAGTTGGATTAAATAATTCCAAAAACAGGTTATCTTTTAAAAAATTCGTCAGTATACGTAGAAAGTTTATTACTAAACAAGGTTAAAAAGGTTTGTTAGTAGAAGTTTCTAAGCTTCTGATATTGCAGGTGACTTTAAGCGTAACTTACTACTTCTATGACATCGAGTATTCGGCTCTTTATAGTTAACTGAGGCCGTTCGAACTTATACCGCCGTCCATTGGCTCGTCTGCCTGCTCTAATAGAAATAAAACAATACTTACTTCCTACGAAGCACTTCTTGACAGCTCTTTTATGACATGATTGAGAATACATCTTTTTACGGATATGGGATAATCATAATTTATGTTGTATTTAACACTTTAACAGTTTTCGTATATTATACAACACATTTCAATAGAATTGCTGCAATTAAAAACTGATTCTTGCTTAGTTTTTCATTGCACTGCAGCTCAGCACAGCTGGTAATTTGCACTTAATTTAATTCACATTCAAAAAGAATAATTTCACTGTCACGTTTGAACTTAATACAACACGTGCCTAGAATGCACATCAGATTGGTGCATAACACGGTACCAAAAAAACATTCTTGGTAAAGCTGTGAAAACTTTTCTTACTATTTTATACTTTGTGTCTGGTAGTGAGTGTGCATGAGTACTTCTGTAAGGTTTGTCTTATAAGTAAAATATTTGGTACAAGAAAAATAATGTCAATATCTAGGACGCTATTTATTTTGCATAAAAAACTAAAAAAGAGAGGTAAACATATTCAACGCAAGGTACAACTGTGGGTACTTCGTCGATTCACACCACGCGCGATTCGGACCATGGAAAGACATTTTGCGAATTCGTCGATTCGCACCATTATAAAAAAGTTATAAAAGTAATTACTTTTTGGTACTGACTGGTACAAAACGGTTATTGAAACAAATTATTTATAGGGATATAATATTTATTATGCTAACATAAGAAATTAAACATAGCATAAGTTTTTACAAGTATGTTAGATTATTCATATTATGTAGGTCAGTTATTCCTATGCTTATGATTAATTTAAAAATCACATGTTGTTCAACTTGAATAAAGATATTTAGGTATGTACAGTTTTAACTGTAAATATAAATCACAATATTGGTCAACATTAATAAAGATCTAGGTATTTATAAAAAAATAAAAAACAACTATAAATAAAATCACAAATACAGACTGAAAGATTACCCTGTTACTTATTACTAATTACAAAAAATACTTGTCATCAACATCTTTAATATAAAATATTCACCTTAATAATAATTAAATCACATGTTGCACATTTTGACTTACGATTTATTTGTCAGTAAAAAAAAAGACTAAGTAATACCTACTTTATTACTATAAGTAATTTTAGTTACTACTTATATAACGAGATATATCCAATGACTAAAATTGCTTGTCGTCTTCTTACCTTACTAATTAAGAGTGTACAATAGTACATAGTTTTACTATATCTAAAAAAAAACAGATTGAATAGATTACCCTTTTCTTTGTAATTGGAATCACAGATTTGTTTGGTTATATGGCTGTAATTAATAAAATAATATAAATTAAGTTAACGTTACTTATAAACAAGATTATTGTTAATTATATAATGATGAGCTACCAAAAAATAAATCAGCATAATACGAAAATTAGATTTTTTTCAAAATCTCAACTTCTCCAAGCAATGGCCAATACTTATTTGGTTAGTCAATAACTCATCTATAGTGTTATTAATTTTTTCATTAACTTGCACGCTTACTAGTTTTCTTTTTGAAATTTTAACGTCACCCGGTAAATTTATTTTATTATAATAAAAGTGTGCGTCTTTGTCTACTCCATGAAGAAATTGGGCAATATTTGGTTTTGATGGAATAATTTTTTTAATTCTAGCATTCCACGATTCAACCATGTTATTTGTTTTATGACTTTCATTGTAAGTACTCCACGTATTTGATAGAACTGAGTGTTGGAGCCATGTTTGGACAAAATAATCATTAAAAAGCGTAACTTCTGCGGTATTGGGACTTTCTCCCATAACATACAGCCAGCCATCATCCAATAAGTTTTGTGGCAAATGTGTCATAGCTGCGCATAGGCTTACATGGATCCTGCCCAGTTTAGATTTGGTTACTCCAAGCTTCTTAGCTTTACGCCATAAGCAGCGGATGAAATGAAAATAACAGCCAACTATTTTCACATCTGGAAACAACACTTTCAGTGCCAACATTGCACTTACTTCAAAGTCCATTGATATATGTGTGGGCTCCCATTCTTGAACTCGGCTTTTAATAATTTGGAACATAATCTCATAAGTTTCTTCTTTTCTATCTGGAAGCAAAGCATATAGCACAGGAACCACATTGACGTATTCTTCATTGCTCCCTATATCCGCATGAATAGTGTATACTTGATGAAAGCACTTGACGCAAATCTTAAATGTGCCATCGATAAAAAAATGTTTCGACTCCTTTAAATATTTTGTCATTTCGGTCTTTCCAAAAATTATGATGCGCTTGTTTTTGTATGCGTAATCGGCGAACAACAGATGATCGTATTTTTTTGGCACTTCAAGATGTGTGGCTTTATTGAAGATAAGTTTATTAGCGCCTATAGCTTTATTTCTTTGATTGTACAGTTTATTCTTTACGTTATTGAATTGAGGTAACGGTTTCGTTAGATTAATTCCTTTATCTGTAAGTACATCTATTGAATCTTGAAAAATTTGTGTGACTGGCTTATTGATATTGTTTTTAACAGTTTCGGTACATATGTGCATCTGCTGGTCTATTTCAATCGCTGTTTGATTCTTAGGAGCATGGTTATGATTAGTTTCACATAATATTGCAAATGGAGACGGGTGCATTTTGAATATTGCATTGCATTTGCTATCTTTTTTGGTGCACCTCCAGACCTCAGAACCATCTTTGTTTATACGTTTCCAAATATAATTGTATCCATTTCGACACAGCATACGACGACCTCTCTCGGTTATTTGAAACTCCATATTTTCAAGAGCATGTGAAGTTGACGCATCTTCAGACATTTTTACACCGAGCCTGTTCAAAAATAAGGAAATTGGATTTTAATATCTAAATATAATTAACATTGTAAAATACTTTACTTGCTTAAAAAATATCGATTTAGTTATATTAACTATCTAAAAATTTATTTACAAAAGTTTTATATTAAAAGCATGCAGATAACACTCTCCTTTCTTATTATTTTACTTATTTACATTTCATAAAGTTTTAGATAGGTATTGAGATTAAATAAAATCCAATTCTATGATTACAAACACCACAAGCAATGACTAAACAAAATATTATAATATAGTATACTAAATTATTACACACTTTGGCATTATGGTGCAATACTTATTGAAATCAGTACCTACACACTAAAGTAAAATGGCGGACAGTCCGCCATTTTGTTTTACGCTATTTTAAAATATTGTATTCAATTTCATCCATAAACAATTAATCCAAGATTAATTGTAATTGTTGTTGTTGATTTTGAAGTGCTAAAGCTAATAATGCAGATGCACTGTTAACATTGACCAATATAAAAATTAATTAAGTATTATAGAATAAAAATAGCAATAGGTATCTACCAAGTAATGAAGAAGACAACTTTAAATATTATGTTTAACATTAATTAATTAATTTTGTGCCTGAGATAATTATAAATTTTTTAATTTTAACAACATATTGAAAACTGTACTTACCAAAATTATATTTCACTCAAAATATGACAGTCACTTCACATGTACCTACAACACTACTCTCAGGATAGAAATGATGCAATTACGTTTAAAATTAGTGCATTGTGGTAGTTCAGAAATTTTCCATTGTTTACAAAAGGGTTGTTTTTTACCTGAGAATATTGGCGCGTACCTACGCCGCGCACTGTTTAGGCGCACGTTACTGAATTTTTAAATAAAATTGATATACAATGTTAAGCTGATATTATAATATCAGATTGCATGTTTTATCATTTTAATTATTAAAAAAAACCCCGCAGGAGTAGTAGATAGTATTATTATAGTAGCCACAGAACTCCTAAAGTGGTGGCACTGGTTCACTCATAATAGGTACTTACTTAATATTTTTAATAGTATTTCGCTAAGCACTTGTGTGCTTGCTTGTTAATTAATAAGAAAGAACCGTTGGTATGAATCGGCGAATTGAAAAAGTGTCCTTCGGCGATTCACACCATGGTGTGGATCACCGAATGACTTTTTTGGGATTTCTCGATTCACACCATGGTGTGAATCATGCAATTCAAAAATGGTTCTTGTGCGATTCACACCATGGTCCGAATCGCGCGTGGTGTGAATCGGCGAAGTACCCCAACTGTTGCCTCAAATATACAAGTAACTGCAAATTTATTTTAAAGTAACTACCTTAAGAAACAACGTCCAATAATAATCCTATTAATATTATAAATGTGAAACTTTTTGTGTGTATGTGTGTGTTTGTTACCACTCAACGTCTAAACGGTTGCATCGATTTCGATAAATTATTTATTAAACACAATACATGCCATTTTCTGCGCGAATATAGCAACCATATTGCATGAACGCTCTGTGTAGCGGTGAGGATATTTTTTGGCACAAAAACAAATGAGCTGCAGTAAACTTTTAAATGCGTTGTAAATTTTTGTAAATGCACCACTCGCTTGATATTCGAATCATCTTTATTACAGTACTGAATTGTTGTTAATCGTTTGTTACGAATGGAAGAGAAATAAATGGTGTATGAATCGTTGAAAATAAGTTTCAGACTGTCTAGCAATTCGGAGTACAATCAAATCGTTATGGTTTGAGATTTTGATAAAATATTATGGTATCTTATTTATAATACTTTGTTGTTACTTTATTTTAGCGTATAGATAAAAGCTTTTATAATATTTTGACATCGAATGTCTGTTACCTATTTGCTAGTAGAAAACCGCAGAACAACGAAAATTAAAATCACCACAAACAATCACTAGCTTATTTTATCCTTTAGCTGCTTACACAAATACATAAACCTAACAACTTTTAGTACTGACGTTGCATTTTTACATTGTAACACACAACAATGTTTTTACTAACTGGACTATTTCCAACGATTGCAAAATATTAGTATCGTTACGACATTGCAGTTATGTTGGACAATTTAAATAATATTTGTAATACGCGCAAGTGATTCACCTGGTTGACCGATGACCTGTTAAGGGTGACGGGCAACTGATGGATAAGGGCGGCTCACGACCGACCTTAGTTGGGAAGGCTTATGTTTAGCAGTAGACTTCTCACCTGGGGGCCTGCCACTACCTCATAAAGATTGCTATAAGAGGTTGTGGTAGGGCCCCTGGTGTTGCCGCTGACGTAGCTCATGTTTTGGCGGCCTACCCATTAAGGCGAGAGTAGGTGCACAGGGGGGTTTTAGTCGGTATTTTGGCCGCCTACCATCACAGGCCAGTGAGCCCGACATAGCCATCCCGTTTTCCCGGACGGGGTGGTATGCGAAAACGCATTTCCCCTCTACAATAAAAGGGTCCCTGGTGTTACAAGCGTTCATAGGCTACAATAACTGCTTACCATTAGGCGAGCAGTAAGTTTGTTTGTCACCTTAGTCGTATAAAATGCATAAACACACCGCAATATTTGTATTGCAACTATTTATTAATTTAACCTCACAATTTATGTCAGTTTTGTTTCCATAATGGCTTTTGACACTATTTTAAGTTACATTTTGCACTTAAACTATATGTGGTAGAAATTGTAGGGTTATTATTACTGTCTCTGAATTATTTATCAAAAGAAAACAAGTTGTAAAAATAAACATTGTCTTAGTGAAGAGGGTGGGTCCTCTTTTGTCGTACCTCAAGGGAGTGCGATGAGGACAATGCTATTTTTTACTTACATTCATGTAGGCAACTTGGGCATGAAATTGGTCGGATTCAATTGGTCAGGTCAGACTGGTCAAAGTAAATGGGAACAGAGAGGCAAATAAAGGTTACTCAAGTAATTTTTTTTAGTTTTGGTTTAGATGGCAAACAAGCATACGGTCCTCCTGATGTTAAGTGATAACCGTGACCTATAGAGATGGCTGTGTTCTCCAAGCATCGCAGAAGTAATAATGCTTATAAAACACAACCAAGCCGTTGCAGACCACGGAGAACGGGGTGAGGAAGGAAAAGGGAAACTGAAGAGGGCCGAGGGTGTATTTGGGCTGCTGGCGCTCTCACTCACCGAGCGGAACAAATTATTATGAATACTAATATTCTTACGTCGATCTTTTGAGAGGGTAGTACTTTTCCGGTCGATCCAGCCCATTCATGCTGAAACCAGCGTGGATCTACTACCGTATAAAAAAAAATAAACATCTACGGATAACAACTATAATTTGATTCTAATACTATTAAGCGCATACCATCAGTAATACTTAATAATATATAGATACGTTCCAATACCACTCAATTAAAAGCGTTAATTCTATTCAGTACCCTTCTATGTTATACAAACTCATAGTAATATCTATTATTTTAGAAAGCACACAATAATAATATCCTTAATGAGCATGAAGTACTTACTATACAATATTGAAAATTCTTACTCAAATAAAAGACTTTGTACTCTTCAATACTATACCCATTCTCTATAGCCAAGAATCTAAAATAAATTTCAAATCTAACCACTGAAATATGAACATAAAACTAAATAAATATATTCCATTTATGAATCTCCATACATTCGTACCGAATTAAACTTCATTCAGAATTTAACAATCGTAAAAATATCTCGATTTATTCTCACTTTATATCATGGTTTGACAGATAGTGTTGGGTACATTGTGCAAATTCACCTTAAGCTTCACTTGGTATTATATCTAGCTGTTCAAAAAAGAACCGTATCTGCTTTGAAATAAGCGGTGTAAGAGTAATACATTTAGGGTCTAGGCTTTGAGTCTAAGTTGGCAAAGCAATAGTTGGTATTCCAACCACGTACGGTTGGCATAGCCCCTGAATAGATATCTACTAAAATGATACGGCTCTCCCGTTGCCAATAAAGCCTGATTTATATAAAATACTTGCAAATCCAGTCAGAATTTTCGAAAATTTTCCTTTATCTCTGTCTTCGTTGTTAGGGACGAAGAAATATGATTGAAATATTTATTAATAAGATGCACTTTTATTTTTCTTTGTTGCTTGTATTATGTAACAAGCTTACTATAAAAACACATACATAACTAGACGTCTACCCTGGCTTCGTTTCGGTTTCAAAAGTACCATTCGCTCTCACAACGAACGCCTCCAGAAAATATCATTGCAATTGTGTCGTATTGCATCATTTAGATTTACAAAATATTGAAATTCTGAAAATGACTGAAAAATATAATAATAATAATAATAATATTCTACCACATGCACACAGCGCCATTTAGCCCCAAATTAAGCAATTATATTTGCTTGTGTTATGGGTACTAAACAACTGATATACTACATAAATACTTTTTTTTTTTGTAAATACATACATATTATAGATAAATTACACCCAGACACAGAACAAACAATCATGCTCATCACACAAAGGTTTGTCCTGGGTGGGAATCGAACCCACGACCTCCGGCTTAGCAGTCAGGGTCACTAACCACTAGACCAACAGGCCAGTCTAAACTATAAATATGTTAAACATAATAAAATATAGCCTATGTTACTTGTCATATTTGTAGTATAGGTGAAAGAATTTTATAAATCGGTTACGTAGATTTTGATTTAAATTACAAACAAGCAAATAAACAAACATTTTAAAAATCAATATTTAATTCTTTTACTAAAAAAATGTTTTCTTTTTAAAATAGACTTAAGACGTTTAACTCGATATATCTTCTTAATCATATATAATAATATAACAAACGCATATATATAATAAAGTATCGTTAGAGTTTACTCAAACAGCATCAACTTGACGAAACTACAGCGTATTTTCTTAGTTTTAGTAATTTATCAAGTCAATGGCTCATTGAAGTAAATTAATGCGCAGTGAACGTTGATGATATGTCACTATAAATATTATTCTCTTGATTGCACAATCAGTCAATCACCGCTATATATTGTGCTCTGTCTTAACCTTTTTTTGTGTATTCCACCATTCTTTCTATTCGTGAACAGAGTGACATATTGTTTGTAATATTGCTGTTTTAAAGATGTTGCCCTATTTCTATCGTCAACTGAAGACAAGAACCACTGATGCCCTGTCCACCAAAAACAATTATATCGTATTCATAATGATTGTTTAGACTGTGGCAGACCTGTGGCAAAAATAATGTCAGATAGCAGTAACAAAATAATATTTTAGAACCACCTCGAACCACAAATACAAATTGATCACAGTTTGATACAGAAAGTGATTCCGTCATTATTTAAATGTTCTAAGGCCCTAAAATAATAGATTATAAAAAAAATAACGGCAACATTGTCGGTAGCTTACGTTAATTCCATACATTTTTAATCTATTATATGAATAGAATAGAAATCTATGCCACTTGTCTAGGGCCTTTTATTACATACACAATCTTTACGGTAGTAGATCCACGCTGATTTCAGCATGAATGGGCCAGATCGTCCGGGGAAGTACTACCCTCTCATAGAAGATCGACTTAAGAGTAGTAGTATCGGTACTACTGCGTTTTGTTCGGTGAGTGAGAGCGCCGGAGGAGGCCCAATTTCCCCCCTTTCCTCTTTCCTTACCTTCCTCATTCCCTTCCCCTAGCCCCATTCCCGGCCGCCATAGTGGAGGCCACCATACCAGCAGTTTAAGACGATGGCTTTTGGTATAGTGGCCGCCACTTCTGGATTCCACTTACCATCAGGCGGGGTGGAGTCACTTTAGTAGGCTATAATATAAAAAAAAAAAATTAACATATATTTATAATTAATTAATAACGCTATAAGATTTACTATACCTTATGCCACTCATAGAAAAGGTGTAAGTATGTAAAATTGTCAGATTAAAACAATAGGTATACATATTTTAAAGCTATTTAAAAAGGGTCTTTGATTGTAAAATTAGTAGAGCTAGGTAACTTTGGTGGGCTAGTATAAAAAGCACGTAGTGTAGAGTATTAAAAAACGTTTTTATTTGATGCCTATGTATTTACTTTATTACATTTTTGTAACAAAAATCACACATTATTATCACGATTATCTAAAAAACGTAATTTTCTTTTATAAATGCGGTGTTTGTTCGCTTATCTCATCTCGAAAATATCAATTTTATTATATTACCAGGTGTGGAAGAAAATTTACATTATTAGACATGAGTCGTATATTCTTGACGAAGTCTCTTAGACGACATGCGAAATTGGAAGTGTTTTGGTACATGCTTACTAAAACTTTCTTTTATAGTGATAGTTAACATACTTGGTACCTACTAATATAGTTATCCATAAAACCATCATGACAAAGGCTAAAATAATATGATATTTAGCCAGCCTTGGTAGGACTAGACGATAACCTCAATTTGAACCACTCGCGGTGCGAGATTTTGAGGAAATATCTACTTATTTAAACAACCCCCATTGATTATATAGTGTCATCTCAATGGTGCAGATGCAACTACAAAAAGACCGCAGTTTTGTTAGCTAATTAGTCTCATCTGTACCATTGATAGTGCAGGTCAATGGTGCATACGGTACGACGGGGACTAGGTACTGCCTTAGACGATTTGCCTATTATAATTCTATAAGGTGGAATAAATAGCGCTAAAATATATACCATTACTGGTTATTATACTTTTCTAATAGACAGAAAACTATTTCAACCAACTGTTACTTCAAATATCATGACCTCACAACTCAATATTGTATTCAAATTCAAATATTTATTTGCAAGCTAAGTGTACAGTAAAGGTCTTATGTTTATTATTAGAATATGACTGAGCGCTCTTTTCAGGCGTCGCAATACGGGGTCTTAAATCTAGATAACTTCTCTTATACTAATACAAACATTAATACAAAACTAATACATATTTTATGAAAGTAGATCGTCGAATTAATTTTATATTTCTAGTATAATAGTATAACATATGGACGAAAAGGTCAACTTGATTTAAGACAACAATTTTACCAAAGTTTTAGCCAACTGAACCTCCTGGAAGATGTTACGTTTTATAGAAACCGTATCGTTTGCCAATATCAACCAGTTGCATTGCCATGGCATTTCAAAGATACTCCATACTTCACAATTCAGCACAAAGCTAACACATTCAGATCTATTGTCGGGCTTACCTTTTCTACTTTATGAACATCCATTGATACTAGAAAAGTATTGAAAAGGTACCTTATGGTAAACTTGTAGGGTTGAAATTCAATTTGCTGTAGTTGTGGATTGAATGTATTTCAAAGCCGTGATGATGGGGATATTGTAATATACCTACGCAGCGATAAGCGGAGCGATTATAACCACTTACGAAAGCAGTACTTTGTAAATTTTGTCTTTTGTCATTTTCGTACACACGCACATACCCACACATAAACACACACACGTACCACATATACCACTTATTATTTGTGTTTAAACATATATTTTTACTTTTATAAGATTTAACTAAGTTTATATATACTTAAGTTAAGGGTAAGCTAATCTAAATGCAAATTTATGTATAAAACAAACGGTAAAGGTGATCTGCGTGATCTTAGTGCAGACACCAGTCTCCTACAAAGGATTGGAACTGTTCACTCTTATACATAGATACGTGATTACCTTTTTGAAAGAGAAATAAAGTAAAATTAATTTAAAAAAATATTATTATTTTCGACTACCTGTTGCCCGCAGCTTCGCCTTCGTGAATATCGGTTATATCTCTGTTTACATTGACAATTTTTCATACAAACTTTCCCCTATTTTAACCCCTATAGGCAATTTTCTGCGATGAAAGATAGCCTATGTTGTTCTCCAAGGTCTAATCTATCTCTATAATTCTAGGCGTGAAACCGTAACAGACAGACAGACTGACAGAGCAGAGTTACTTTCGCATTTAAAATATTAGTATGAATATATTTCAAAGTCTGAAAGTACTTGAATGAAATCTACGATCTCAGGCTTATATTTTGACTGGCCTGTTGACCTAGTGTTTAGTGACTTTGACTGCAAAGTCCCCAGCTACCCATTACACCAGCAAATATAATTGCTTAAATTGCGACTAGATGGCGCTGGGTAAAAAAAAAATGTGTGTTGAGAAAAAAATGTGTGTAAGGCAATTATTCTATAGAATTTTCTGTTAAGTACGGCGTTTTCTGTTCCCTATCTGTGTAATATTTCAGCATTCTACGTCATGAGGTTAAGAATAATTGCCTCTTTGAGTCATAAAATCAAGATTATGTCACAATTTTATAATTAAATTTTGAAGCACACACTTAGTCATAGTAATAAAAGTACCTTATAATTAATTATAATTGAAAATTGGTATTATTGAAATCCATACAGAGTTTACAATAAAAATTTTAAACATTTGTAAAAATGTGTTAAATTTAACTTCTTGTAAAATTGAACACTTCAAAACTTCTAATCTGCAGTCGAATTTAATTGTCACAAAGATATTGCTATAAGTCAATGTACAAGAGCGTGGCGATAAATGCTCATGTCTTTTCTGTATTAAAAGAGGCCTTTTCCTTACAGTACGGTGATGAGCATGAATGTACAAAAAAACCTATATATTTTAAATCTCTAAAATCTATAGTACCATGGAATAAGAAATACACACACAATACCGTTGAACCAACACAGTGTAATCAAAGAACCATTAAGACCGCTTTTCTCTATTTATTTTTAATTCTCAAGAAATGTTTATGAATCGCTCCGCTCATCCAGCATCACAGTCGCAACACTGTGACAGTTTGAGATCAAGTATGATAGCAATTTCCTGGACGCATCGAGTTTTAATATAAACGTTGTATCGAAAAGGGATGTAGTGTATCAAAGAGTATTTATGCAGATGGGACACAACAAACATCCATATAATAAATTATTACAAATGACAAAATATATTACTTATCTGATTTATTATATAAATATGAGGATATTTTCATCTTCATTTTGGCAATTTTAATTTTAAAAATGGATAATTCACGTGCATATGGACAAAAGAAAATTGCCGAGGTTTTCCAAAATGGCGCCCACGAGGGAGCAGCACCGATGTATTGTGTCAGGTCTAGCTATCAAGCGCTTTTTGAAAGTTAACCTCTGATTGGCCCAATGTGACTGGTGGTGAAAATTTTTCTAAACTCCCTCATTGGTGGAAGTGGCTCTAGACCAAAAGAAGTTGTGGGAATTACATCAATTCGAGTCTAACTACTGCTGGCCAGTTCATAACAGCGATACCCACTTCTCGTAGGTACTGCCGCACGACATTTACGCTGTGTGGACGGGCATTATCCTGCATCAGGATGAAGTTTTCTCCAATAAAACCAGCGTATGGGATGACGTGGTCTTCCAAGATATTTTCAATATACTCATGTACGGTCAACCCTCCCACATGGCGGCCAGTTTCAATGAAAACCAGTTCAGTTTTTGCTTCCATTGATATGCCAGCCCACACGATGCAGGAACCTCCTCCGTACGCAACAGTTTCTGCTATGCAGTATTGTGCGTATCGCTCCCCCGGCCTTCTGTTCACCCTTCTCCGTCTGTCGCTACCATGTAGGCATACTCTGCTTTCATCCGAGAAGAGAACAGAGCGCCATTGATCCTCAGTCCAATCGACGTGTTCTCTTGCAAAACGTAGCCAGGCTGCTCGATGACCTGCAGTCAATTTGGGACCCATTGCTGGTCTTCTTGGAGTGAGGGTTGCTGTTTTGAGTCTTTTTCTCACTGTCCAAGAACTTACAGCTACCCACGTGTTTCTCGGAGCTCCCGTTGAACTTGGACCCCGGTGAGAGAACGATTCCTCAGCAAAGTACGGACGATAAAGCGATCGTCTGCCTCCGAAGTGGACCGATGTCTACCGGAACCTCTTCCGTCGGTGAAAGCCACTAGTCTCCCGGTGCCTTCGGTATATTCTTAATACCGCTGACTGGCTCATCTGCAAAGTACGAGCCACTTGACTCAGGCCCTGTTGCAATAGGATAACTGCTTGAGCCGCTGCTTCTGCTGTTATATCCATTTTCGGGAAATTTTCTTGCTTGGAGATTGAGAAGATGTGTACCTCTTGACGTTTCACGGTCAACTGATAAGGGTGAAAGGGGTATGTCACCTTTTATACGCCCTAAGGTCACGCAATGCTAACTGAGTTAACGAGTACAAAATCATAGAGTTACTGTTCCTCGACTATTGTGACAATGTCTAAAAGTTAACACTGTAGTATTGTTATTTTTTTTAAAGCTTACATCTAGAACTTAGAGAATTTAAGACCTAAATTAAGATTTAGGTCTTAATTTTAAAATTAGAACACTTTGAGTGCGAAAGTATGAAGTGAGTCGATTTTTTTGCTCGCTAATGTATAATGACTGTCCCGTGGTGTAGTGAGAACGTAAGCGACTGCTGTGCACGAGGTTATGGTTTTGATCCCCACACAGGACAAAAAAAATTTGTGATCTATAAACATTTGTCCTGAGTATGGGTGTACTTTGTGTCCGTTAAATGTATATTTGTAAAGTCACCCGCGGCAAAGGGGTTTGTTCCCTAATGCGGGAGTTGTCTTTTAAAAAAAATACTTAAATTTATGATGAGCCTAGTGGTAAGGAGATTGAAAGAAAGAAGAAAGAAAAAGTGTTTATTTCAGATATTACAAACTTGTTACATTAAGATTTATACTTCTGCCAAACTGCACAGCAGTTTGTTGGCAGACGTAGCTCCCATTTATTAAATTAATTTAATTATAAATATTTTTACACTTTCTCGTATTAATTAACTTTATTGTGTGAGTTTATTTTTATTGTGTTCTTTTAAACTAAAAAGTAATACATAATACTAATAACAAATAATATGGCATAATAATAAATGAAAGTCAATAATTACAATACAAATTTAAATAAACTCTATAAATTACAATAAAAAGCACAACAAATTAATTAAATAACATCTACATTAGACAATTTTATAATTATTATTTTGAAATTTGATCTATTAAATTGTTATTTATCACATCTAGAAGAAATTTTGTTGTTTTAAATTTAAAGGACGATTTCGAAATAGAGGCAGTTTCGATATCTTCAGGCAGACTATTGAAAACTGTGGGAACCAAATATTTATTACACCTTTGTCCATAATAATTATTACAATAAGCACCTCAAATATCTTACAGTGTTTAGCACCTCGAGGCCTTTGTTGTATAGTCCTTACTTTGTACTCCTGGTGGCAGTAATGATTCAATGCTACCAATAGCGCCACCCCCTCATGTACCGGCAGTATTTTACATTCGACAAACAGTTCCTCATAATTGGTTGTTTTACATCTTAATTTTGTCTTATTATTTACTAATCTTTTTAAGAATCTTATCTGTAAGGTTTTAATCTTGTCTAAGTATGTTTTAAAAGTACGTCCATAATATGCCAGTCCATAGGAAAGTAGGGAATCTACCAGCGCATGATACACAACATACAAAGTAGCCCTATCCAGTACGACACTGAGGTGTTGGAATTTTACAAGGACAGATCGTAGTTTATCACAAAGTTTTATAATGTGCATTTTCCAAGAGAAATTGGTGTCTATTACTAGACCTAAGTACCTGTACTCCCCCACCACCTCAATAGCCACACAGTCACACTGTAATACACTACTGTCGTGCATGTTATGCAGACATTCGTAACTATGTCCTATAATGTGCAGCGATTGTAATATACCTTTATGATAAGGTGAGCGTATATGCATACATTTTGTTTTACTTATGTTAATAATTATGCCGTTATCATGCGCCCACTTTATGATATTTGTGAAATCGGCTTAAATTTTATTTTCTATTATATTCAGGTCGTTATCAGCGTACACTAGACATGTATCATCTGCGTACATATATATGTGACAATTTTGCACCACATTGCTCATACTATTAACGTGCATAATAAATCCTACTGGGCCATACACAGATTCGATGTAAAAGTCCGTATTGATTCTCCATAAATTGGACAAATATCGATGAGATTTTTGTTTTGTTATGTTTGTATGTAATTAACAGGCGAAAAAAAACAATGTGAACGTATAAAAATTTAACTTACCGAACGATTTTTAGTCCCTTTCTTAGTTCAATCTACCTCAAAACTTTGCCCTTCAAATATTAATATTATATAATTATTTACAGTCTCGCTGTTATAAATTAATATTCTCCAAAATTAATTCTAATATTGTATCAGTCGCCACTGTTCCATATCACGAAGAAAGACTATACTATTTAATAATAAATTAATTTTCATGTAAAAGCTACAAGAAATATAACAGAGGCGAAATACAAAAGATATGTCGAATCTGTAAGAGTAAGTTACTTGATCATTTCTATGCGGTTAACAATAGGAGTTCGTTGTACGCTTGTTGTAGACGCAACAAGTTTTGATACTTTCATAATAAAAAATATATAATATTTAAATGATATATTTATTATTGTTATTATTATTTATTACTGAAAAAGCGAAGGGAACTAAACTGATTTACATAGTTTAAATGTCTATATTGAAAATAAAGTATCATATTAACATCTTATTATTTTTACAAACAACTACTGAATTAAGTCAGCAACTTATCTGTCGTGGCTTTTCTATTTATGTATAATTGTAGTCTGCTTTACGTTGAAAGTGAATATAAATATTTTACGTCCATCACTTAAATTTGTTTAGCAATGCTATTAGGTTGTGGATACTACCAATTTCCGTCAAGTTGGTAACCAGACTTCTTATATTTCTGACCATATGTAACGGATGTCATATTTATGTTCATATTTTAATTAGTGTTGATGGCTGTCTTTGATATACAAATTAACCTGTAAGCAATTTAAAATGGTCTTATTTACGGCTAGTAAAATTCAAGTTGTTTAAAACACCACATAACATTATTAAATCAAATTTGTCATTGCATACTTTATAGTATTTAAATTTATATAAAAATTAGATTTAAGTATCAAAACTATTTTAATCACATGAAAAAGATGAAGCACGTACCATTCACGGTACCAATAACGCATTGGCGTTAGTGAAGTTCACGAGAGATGAGAATACTTTAGCATTCGCAAACACATTATGTACCTATTTTAATTGCTTTAGATACAAAGATATAATATTAATATTTATGAATATTATTAAACTTTGAAGTAGCTTTGGATATTAGTTTGTCTTTGAATGTTTAATATAAGACAAAGCTTCTTCTCAGACAACCTTGGATAGGTAGACTATACAGTGTATGAAATAATAATAAACTAGGAGATTAGGCACTCAATTCAATCAATCAATTTATTTCATAAATATAAATTACATTTTATTACAAATAAGTAGTTTCCCTTTGGTCCTAAACTAAGCTAGTGCTTGCACTATAAAGTTACTAAGGTAAACCGAGCACGAGTATAAACTATTTGTACTTTTAAATAATTACGAGCTTATTCAGTTAAAAAACTAAATAAATTGGCTCTGAGGTTTTCAAATTTGTGAACAGGATTAGGTACGCGGTAGTAACTAAGTTTTGAATTAACGTCCAAGTTTTAAATCTTATGTATTATTACGGACTTTAAAGTTTCTATTTAATGTTGTTTGCGAGTCGGTTTTCGTTAGCTCTTGATTTAGTATGATAGACGACTAAGAGTTTACAAACTTAAAGATGCGAACAATATAAGATTTAGATTAAAATAATTACTCACAAATGTAATTAAAATACTATAAGAAATTTTAAAAAAAATAACATATCAAAATCAAGGTGTCTATATAAGCTGTTTATTTTAAAAGTTACTTATAAAAATACTGACGATTTTTTACAAAAGAAATACAACTTGTTCCATGTAAATAAGTTTCGTCATGAAATGTTTCCTTTCATTCCTTTTATTGAAAGGTCACGTTTATTTATGTTATAGTTTATGGATAACATTGGCATCTTGCGAAACATATTAAGATTCCTTATTGTTGCCAACAAGTATACACTTCAGTTACAAGATAAATGGCGAAATGTTGGCAACAAACTTTCTACACGATCTGCGTATTAAGCAATCAGTTACTTTTACGATTTGTTATAATCATGTCGAATGTCAAACATGTATACCCTTACCTATATAACATTATGATCCAATACAAGAAGCAACTTATGTATGGAATTCTATTTGACAGGCAGCGTACAAATAGGATCATATCAACACACTAGCACATTCTATTTACATACAGACTGTGCTAGTGTGTTGAGAATGATCCTATATGTACGCTAACTGTCAAAAATGATCCCCTAACTATGATCATAGACAATATGACTTATATGTAGTTATTAAGTTATTCATTTAAAAATGATTCACACATCTATGATCATATTTCTATGATAGTATATTAACGGCCTAAAACACCATTCTCGCAGTATATTTTAAACTTATACATTTACTAATAAGTCTATTTTTTGTTTTTTCTTTTACCACAAGTAATTGACTGCCTCTGTGATTCGGTAGTACTGTGTACGGATTATCAAGCAAAGGTCTCGGGTTCGATCCCCCAGTCGGGTTAAGTGATATTGGGTTTTCTGTCGAAGAATTATCAGTATTAGCCCAGAATCTGGAATTGTACTCGATGTATAGCAACAGGCTCGACTACAGTTACATAGGACCTAAAATGAAAAAAAAAGAATGGCGAAAAGTGGGTGGTTAAACACCACTGCGTGTCCCTTTGGGGATATAAGGCGTGAAGCTATGTATCTATGTTTACCATAAATAATGTTAGGTTAGTTTCAGAAGTGTGTATGTGACGAAAAAAGCAACACTTGTAATTATTCAGAAACTACCAGAAACTCACATAGAAGACAGATGTTGAAACCATACCATCATGACTACATCATTTTAAATTAATCACTCATAATAAAATTTCAATAATAATCCAACTTGTGAAATGAGTGAGTCTATTTTAAATAATATAACATTTACATAGTGTTCTGAGACAATAAGCATTTAAAATAACAAAATGTAAGAACACGAACTGTTAGGAAGGTTTGTTTTATTATTTTCCAAGTAAAAACTACAAAAGGACAACAGTAGCAATACTTTTCCACAGAGAAATTAACAAAAACAAAGTAAAACTGCATAGTATCGAAGAAAAATATAATAACTTTTGATGATTCCGTTTTGTAAAGAAACTCCGTAGAAACATTTTGTTCAACGTTTAACCGAGTTGCACTATGATAATTGTATAATAAGTAGAGTACAAGTTATTGTAACGATCTTTATGGAAATCTGTTAAAGAATGAGAAGTATTTTATACATATTTTAAGGCAATCAATGAACTTACACTTACAACAAAGATATTACAGACAGTAAAGTTATAGCAAATATATTTTATAGGATCTTTTACACGCACCTACAACTTATGTTATCAAAAAAGACAAACTCTAGTTGTTTACTTATTTATTACGAGCATGTGCATATTTAGAAGCATCAAGACCACGAAACTAATATTTCAGTCAATTTGCCTAAGATCAATTAATGAACTGGTAAAACACTATTTTTTATCGCCAGATAACAATTTAGTATAATAGTTCAATTCGTTTGTTGCCTGCGCTACTACCAGTGGTACTACAAGCAAAATTTTTTTTCCGTATATCATGTTTTTATTTGGATAATCATTTTTCGAAACGATTTGGGATCACTACACTAAGATGCGACATAGCTAGCGAATTAGTTTTTAAATTCTCGTCAATATTCGCTCATTCCTTAGTATTATTTTTAATAAATGTAACCAAGCTCAAAACTTGTCTAATAATACAAAATTCTTTCTGAAATAAAAACTAGATTACTACCACCTGGCGTTACAAATTTGACGTTATTATTTCTACAAGCGTATCCAAAGTCTTATTAGTCAACAAATGAAACGATAAAACTATTAAAACTTACTTTAACAAAAGTCAATGGTCTGAAAACCCTTCAAAGGTATTTCCAATACCCGAAATTGAAATTACGTACGAAATTCAAATTTTTATAATACGAACACTGATCAAAAAAGTTTTTAAATATTATATTATTTTCTCTGAGAAGTGGAAGACGCTGTACCTATTGGTAGGCCCGTCGTAAGGTGGACCGACGACCTGACAAAGGCCGGACAACCGATGGACGAGGGCGGCTCACGGCCGGCAAAGGTGGCGAAAATTGGGATAGCCTATGTCCAGCAGTGGAAGTCTTTTCGCTGATATGATAAATAATGACTTTATTACCAGTAATTTTATGTAGATAATAGTAGTATATCCTAACTAATATTATAAGCAGATTATAAAAGATTTGATTTTTTGTATGCTTGTTGTTTGTATGTTGCGATTTAACTCAAGATCTACATAACCAACTTAAAAAATTCTTTCACTTTTAGAAAGATATAAATAGAACAGGTAACATAGACTATATTTTATGATGTTTTACATATTTTTCAGTCATTTTAAAAATTTCAATATTTTGAGCGTCTTTATAACTGTAAATCTGCATGATGCACTATTGCTATGATATTTCGATGTGTTGTTGTGAGAACGAATAAAACTTTTGATACCAAAGCGACGCGAAGGAGGAACGGTTAGCGTGGATCTACTACCGTAATTTTTTTACTGCAGTAAATTCACGCTGGCTTCAGCATGAATGGGCACGGATCGTCCAGGGAAGTACTATCCTCTCATAGAAGATCGACGTAAGAGTAGTAGTATCTGTTCTATTGCGTTTCGTTCGGTGAGTGAGCGCGCCGAAGGCCTGCCCAATTTTCCCCCTTTCCTCTTGCCTCACCACCCTAATTCCCTTCCCTTTACCCCATTTCCAACCGCCATAGTGGAGGCCACCATACCAGCAATTTAAAACGATGGCTTTTGGTATGGTGGCCACCACTTCTGGCTTCCACTGACTGCTTACCATCAGGCGGGGTGGAGTCACTTTGGTAGGCTAATATTAAAAAAAACAATTTTATATAGGTACCTTAAACCAAACTTTTAATTATTTAGAAAATACGGTCTTATACGAGTACTTATTATAACCCACCGTTGTAGGTACCTACAATTTGTGCATAAAGTTATTAACTAAATAATATAATTATTTAAATTACGCACTTGCAATCAAGTAAGAAGTATGATCGTTTGAAATCAAATACAAGAAAATAACTTCTTATTTACAAATATACCTATTTATTTAATTTTAAAAAAGATCTACGAAATATAAGACGATGACTCAAGATCAGACACGTTAATGAAATCTGTCAACTTGACCCTTATCACTTTGACGTCATAGGAAAATATCACCAGTACTAAAATATATTTATATACAGCTTTGACATAATTCTTTTTAATGGTCAGTATGAAAACTTTTAAAGGATGACGACAGAGTTAAAGCAAGTAATCAATATACATAATCTATAGGTACATATAATAAAATTGGAGTGTATGTTTGTAATATTGAAATACCTGTTTTTTACTACATGTATATGAATATATATACATACACCAAAATAACATTTTTTACAATTTCGCGCCATCTAGACCCAAAGTACGCATATATTATAGCTTGTGTTAAGGGTTCTAGAATATGGATATAAATACTTAAATTCTTTTTTTATGTAAATACATACGTATTATACTTAGAAACACCCATACCAATGCAAATAGACATGTTCATGCACACAAATATTTGCACTGAGCGGGAATCGAACTCGCGACCTCTGCGTAGTAGTTCAAATAGTACCATTGAACCACAGAGGCAGAAAAATACATACATAACTTAACACGTCTGTTTCATTATTGAGTACCTACAATACATACTCGGTCCTCTTCCTTTTCCCTTTTCCTGCCTTAACGCCTCCTCCGTACATGGTCAACTACACCTACGTAGCCCGTATAATTTGCCACCAAAGTTGTATTAAAATAATTAATTATAAGAAAAATCTAAAACCGACTTCAAAACTTTACCTCTAAGTACAAATTTAAACAAAAACAATACAACTTGAACAAACCAAAACATCTACGTACCTATAATTTGTTTTTGTTAAGTTTTCAAAAAGCGCTAAACGAATGTTATCAAATTTATATGGGACCACACTACCTACCTTGTGAAAAAATAATCATTGAAATCCATTCATAATTGGTGGAGAAATCGTGTAGCACACACATAAAAAAATACGAACCGAATTGAGACCATCCTCCTTTTTGAAGTTAGTATTAGTAGTTAGTGTAGTGTTAGTATTAAAATATTAAAAAAAGCAACTCTTCTGTCTCATTAAAGAGGACCTCTTTGAGGACGCCATATGTCACGATCCAAACATACTCTTTCCCATCATCATCTCATACAAAACAACTAAGAAGAATATATATCACCTTGACGCATGCCGTGCACTTATATATTTTATTATTATTCGTTTCTTCTTTCGTTTTCTAACATTTCCTTGTTTGTACTGTGCAGTAGCAGAACGTCCAACCACCATCGCGGAAGAGATTTTGGCTACAATTATTGCACGGGACGACTTTTATATGTGACCCACAAATATTTGTGATGAACATAATTAAAAAAAAAAACCGACGTGAAACAGGTAATTTAAAAGAAAAAATCGATTTCTCTGGGATACCATCATCAGATCCTGGTTTCCTTATTATGGTACGACCCTCGGGACCTCCTTTTCAACAACAAAAATAATCATCATAAACGACGAAGTTATCCGCGAACACACAGATATATACGGTCTAATTGAGAAACCTCGTCCTTTTGTGAAGTCAAAGAAGTGCTCCTTATCTCCTTACCTAAGCGATCCTTGAACACATAATTTTTACCAAATTTATTGTAGTGAAAATCGTAACATGCAGCTTTCAGCTTCCAAGTTACGTTTATAAAATAGTTAAATTATTTACCTACAGTAACCGTAATAATATTTTCGAAATATAAAACGCTTTAAAGCTTTTGTTTATCCTCTAAAACTACTAAAACTTATTCAAACTAAACAAATTTCCTGATTGACTAAAGCTTAGCATGCTGAAGCTAAAATCTCATTAATTTTCCTTTACCAAGTCGAGTAGCATGTACCTAAATTGTTGGCTACTAAATTTGCCGTAGCATGGTTTCTAGTCACACAGGACCGTTATCAAAAGATGAGATTCTCTGTGAGAATCTAGACCGTGAAGGCTTTTAACTATAATAGATGCAAATTACCAAATGAACATTATCACACGCTACATGTGTTTTTAGTGTAAGGTTTGTAGAAAGCCTATGAAACGCTATGACTAAAATTGTTCGAAGAGAATAAAACACTATAATAATTTTTTTGTTATGTACAAACACAATTGTAAAAAATTGTTAATGAAATTAAAAAATAAATGAAATTATTAAACCTTTCTTATATAAAATAATAAACACTTACTTAAATTATATTCTTTACTAACCTATCGTACAATTTTCTCTAATTAATTATTTACTTTAAATATTATCAAAATTCTATCGATTTTAAAATATTTAAGCAGTAAATTCAACGACAAAGCTTTATTGTCTCCAAAACAAATCTTCGTCGATGTATAATCTTTGGTAGAACAAATTCAAGCATTCGTTACAGCAACAGAAATGTGAAAATTATTTAGTGAATAATGGAAGCCGATAACAAATGGTGGTTGGAACAAACGAGCGAACAGTTCAAAGGTCTTTGAAGCTTTATTAATCTGCTATAGAAGCTGGTCGTAGGTAGGTAGGTATAAATATGACTTCGACGATAGTGTGATAAAATACATTTTAGGGTTGCGTACCCCAAGAGGCTTTATAGAATTACTTTGTAGTCCGTCAGTGTGTCTCTCAAGATCTTTTTCTCAGTAATGTTTGGAGGCGATATCAAGCTAGGAAATCTATGTTCTAAATCAATGCAATCAAAAGATACATGGTCGTACATGTTATTAATATGACTACAAGTTTGTACGGAATCCTTGGTGAGCGTAGTCCAGCTCGCACTGTTTTATATTTAATGTCTTTTACAAAGAAAATTGCTTAAAATATATCAAAAGATTTTAAATAGCTGATATGTATCTACAATCAGTAAAGTAACAGTTTATTATATTCTTTTTGCAGGGTAAGTCATTGATCACCAAACCATTATCAATCACAGTTTAAGTTGTACAAGCGACTTTTCTTTTTACTTTTCTTTTGAATTTCAAATGCTTACATTTAACAAGTTTTTCAAGCAAATAATTTGGTTTCTACATTTCTATTTGAGATCTTATTAAACTTTAACTCATAGAATCTACTCGATTGATGTTTATTTGTGTCTACCCATGTTAACATTTTCTTTCATTGGTTTAGTTAGAGTCAAAAAACACAATACATTTATCTTATTATACACTGCCACATAAAAATACCTTATTATTATGGAACTTCTGTGTGATAAACTAAGCGATCCTTGAATACGTAATTTTTACCAAATTTATTGTAGTGACAAACGTGACAGGCAGCTTTACTTTAGCGCGTTGACCAATTCGCCTGCTACGCGTGGTGAACATGTTAAACTGTAGGTTGTTGTCCTTTGGAAGGGTTTTTGTCCAGCAAAGGCCTTTATCCTGTATGTCTGCTATAATTTATATTATACTAGCTGCTTCGCTTCGCCCGCGCGGCAAATAATTTAATTAATATAACTCTGGAACCAGACAGATTTTCGGAATAAAAAGTATCCTATGTCCGTCTCCGGTAACAAATCTATGTAAAATCGGTTCAGCCGTTTAGGCGCTGAGTGGTTACACACACATCAATACACACCAATACACACGCATAAGAAACAAGCGCCTACAAAAATATTAATAGCACACTACGTATCCACTATTTGCCGATAATTTTACCACAGTCGTTGCAAATTTTCTCTCTTTTGTGGTTGTACATTTATATTACAAATTTAACTAATAGCCCGAGTTGGGCTATACCACGATGTAAATTGCAAATATATTAAAACAAATAGCCGAAATTCATTTTTGCGGTGTTGTTTTAATAAAATATAATCCTGAGTTTTGATAAAGAGCCTGTTTATGCAAAGCTTATTGGTTTGTTGGAGAGGTCGAGGGGACCTAACCCTGTTTTCGACAGCTGCTTTTAGTTTTTGGTCGGTTCGTTGTTTATACGCAATTATTAATTTTAAAAACAAACATTATTTATAACGCACGAACTGTTAAAGTAATTATACATTTAAAATGATAAAATAAAAGCTAGCCAGGCTATTTTAAGGTTAATGCATGTTAGGGTTAATCTACATAATGTCTAGACTGAACAAATTAAAGGTAGCTAAAAATTCAATTGTAATGCCGCATATTCATGAAGGATGATTTGAACATTTTTTGAGTGGTTAATGTATAAATTAAAATAATTTAGAATAATTTAGGCTGCCAGTAATATTAACAGTAGGTATAATGACGTTATTTACTTTAGAATCATTTGTTAAATTATCTAGGTATTCGTTTGTCAAGACACTGCTTCTGGGGGCCTACCAGCACCTTTTAAAACACTATTATTTTAATATTACTTTGTGTTTTGTTTTTTTCTATTGTACCATTAAAAACAAGGATAGAGACAAAGTAAGGTTATATATATATAAGACTAGCTGACCCGGCGAACTTCGTAACGCCAAACAGTCGATCAACATTACTATATTTTTCTAAAATATTTTTTTTCTAAAATAAACGTAGCCTAAGTTACTCTTTATTACATCAGCTACCTGAAAATAAAAGTCCCGTCAAAATCGGTCCAGCTATTTTAGAGATTAGCCGGAACAAACAGACAGACAGACAAAAATTTAAAAAAATGTTATTTTGGTGCATGTACCGTATATATATATTCATATACATGTAGTAAAAAAACGGTTATTTCAATATTACAAACAGACACTCCAATTTTATTATATGAATAGATTGCTATATGAGGTATGATATGAGAAGTTTCACAACTTCATAGTTACATCCTTGTAGTTATAGCCTAATACCTTTAGTTATGTATATGGTCCTACAAAATTGGTGCAATAGTAATGTAAAATAATATAACTAATCAGTAACTGGCAATAAATATTAGTATAATGTCATGCATACAAATCTTTACTGATTTATAGTTGAGCCCTATATCACGCGTAACTAGTATCACAATGAAACAATGAGATTAAGCTCTGTGATTAAAACAAGGCGATTTCCGAAACATTTTCTATCAATCATTTATGAGCTTCGGAAATAGTAACGACTAGATATCTGACTGAGTTTCATATCATGTAACATAATATTTCATGTATCGGATTAAATTATTATTAATCATAGTACATGTTTTGTATGGGTGCTAAGAGATGTTGAAGGAGGCTTGCCGTCCACATTCGCCAATTTGGTATAAACTTTGTCTAAATTATATAAGTAGATACAAAGAGGCTGAAGGGATGCTCTTTGGTTTTGACGCGATGGCTAAAATATAGTACCTATGTAGTTTAAGATCTGTATTAGCTTACACATAGTAAAAGGCAAAAGTAACTGAATCACGATGCCTCAACCTTAATATTCTGTTGACGATATCACTAACTCTGTCTTCCTAGAACAGAGAAATTAAAATCGATTTCCTAGTGAGTTTATGCATCCTTTTTCCAGTCGCCCGTTGCAAATTATCACTTCTTCTAGTGTAATATCAAAGGGCTTAGTAGGTACTAATCTCATATAATTAAAGCTTAAGCGAATTCTATACTAATTTATTTAGCACTAGCTGTTGCCCGCGACTTCGTTCGCGTGAAAATTCAGATGTGACCTGTATGAGAATATTTCTTACCTAATCTTACGGCAATCGTACATTGTATTAGTAATAAATATCAGTATAATCCGTCTCTAAGGCGAATCCAATTTAAATCTATTCACCCGCTACCACTAAAACAGACGAAATTTTGCGATATTTAACGAAACTTGCCACTCCTATTTTCTCCTAGTTTGGAAATCGTATTATCAAAACTCCTGTTTAAAAACTATAGAAGCTTTATACAAATTTTGTTCCCCTTTATAATCCAGGGAG
This sequence comes from Parascotia fuliginaria, assembly GCA_963082885.1. Classification (NCBI taxonomy): domain Eukaryota; kingdom Metazoa; phylum Arthropoda; class Insecta; order Lepidoptera; family Erebidae; genus Parascotia; species Parascotia fuliginaria. Next base: position 18,960,059 of record OY720176.1, on the reverse strand, counting down.
ATGAATTTCGCAAAATCCCGTCTTTGAGAGAACCTATTTCCAAAGTTTGAAACTCCTAGCACTTGTAGTTTCTGAGATTTCGTGATAAGTGAGTGAGTGAGTGACCTTCGCTCGCATGAATATAGTTTCTCCAATGGACATTTTTATATTGTTTAAATACTGTTTTGCATACTATTTCTAATCTCACTCTCTAACCTAAAGACATCCCGCGTAAAACAATATACAATACACAAAGGCAAATTTTCACTACGATAACTTTCCCCTTTCCCTCATTTCCTCTCCCCCTTTTCCCTCTTTTCCCCTCCCCTTCCCGTCCCCTCCCGTCTCCCTCCCATCTCCCTCACTTTCCCCACACTTCCCCTCACTTTCCCTCACTTCCCACTCACTCACCCCTCACTTACCACTCACTGACTCCTCACTTTCCCTTACGTCCCCCTCACTTTCTTCTCACTTACCTCTCACTTGCCCTTCACACTGCCTCCTCACATCCCCTTGAGTTCTCTTTTTCTTTTTTTTTTTACACAACGCTATCTAGTTCCAAAGTAAGCATATTATATGCTTGTATTATGGGTTCTAGAATACGGATAAACATACTTAAACACTTTTATTTTTGTAAATACATACATATTATACATAGAAACACCCATAAGCAAATAGACATGTTCATGCTACAAACATTTGCACTGAGCGGGAATCGAACCCGCAACCTCTGCGTGGCAGTCAACCACGAACACCACCGAAATACAGAGGCAGTCGATTTCACCCTGACTTTCCCCTCCTTTTGCCCTGACTTCCCCCTCACTACCCCCGCACTTTCTCCTCACTTCTCCGTTCCTTTTCTCTTCCTCCCCCACCCTCCAATATTCAAGTCACCAACTTCAAAAGCAAAGATCTTTCCATACAATATTTCATCTCTTATTTCACCCATATAAATCCACCCCAGTTAAAAAAAAAAATGAGAGTACTTTTTACTTAAGTAAAATTATTCCAAAACAAAATTTCAAAGCTGTAAGTTAAAAAATGAATACGTTTCATACAATCGTTTTCTTCCCTTTTTATACACTGTAGGGTTGAATTCTTAAAATCCCTTTCTTAGTCCACTTCTAGACTTTAATACAAACACACTCTCCAAATTTCAAGTCGCTACGACCAGCGGTTTAGGCTGTACTTTGTCTGTCAGTCAGTCAGTCAGTCAGTCAGGACAAAGCCTTTTATAATATGTATGGATGTATGGATTAGACGTATAGCCATCAAGGATCAAAGCATACAGGCTGCTAGGAATGCTAACACGTGATAGAGCCACATAAAGCTGACCGTGCGAAAAACAGCTAATATTTAGATCCACACCCACAACTTTTTGTGTCTTACCTTGGGCTTTATTAATTAGTCATCGCAAAACATAGGCTCACTGGAAACTGGACTCGTTTAAAACTAAACAAAATATTGTTTAGAGAGGAATAAAAACACTATCAGCACTCACTATCAACAATCACTATTCCGCAACCTGTTAAAATCTCTGCTTCTATAAGATTTCGTAGTAAATTAACGAATGTTCGATGTGATTCTTTAAATTGGCATAACTTTTTTATTTATGAACCGATTGACATGAAACAAACACTAAATGTTAAGTGAAGCTTACCACAATGTATCGGTGAAAACCATATTTAAATCGGATAAGCCGTTTTTGAGATTAGCGTGAACAAACGCACAGACAAACAGACAAACAGACAAACAGACAAACAGACAAACAGACAAACAGAAAAAAAATTTAAAAATCATTGTTTTGGGTTCTATTTGCGTTTATAAAGGTCCCAATAATATTTTTTCTCATATATCTTCCATGTACAGACAGCGACCGGTTACATTTTTATTATATGTATAGATAGATTGTACCGTTATTTTGTTACGCTAAACTCATTTATTCAATTAGCTCAAACAATTTTTTTTTATTCGGTATTCTCGAGGTCACTTACCAAAAGAAGATGTCACCTACATCGACTAATACTTAAGCCCACGCGATTCCTTAATTACCATACCTACTCATTGACACGAATGCGATTCAAAACTAATAGGTAGTAGTTAACGATTGCGTTCATAGGCGACTAGTCATGTAGTGAAAATAATGGATAAAACCATTTGGTCTATTTGGTACAAGAAAAAAAATAAAATTTATTGACCCTTAGATTTACTCGCAGTCGTAAACAACCCGTCAGAATGGGTTAGCACTGTCACTGTGTAACATAATCCATTCTGACAGCTCGTTGAATGTGATAGTACGAAATGACTACCTACAGGAAGGTCCATCTTTTGTTTTCACGGAAGATGGTTGTCATATAATTTCATCCACATTTTTTCTATTTTAACATTGTAATATACCATTAATATCACCAACAAAAATATAATTCTATACTTGACGCTGGCAGAAATAGCTGACACAATCGTCGGCTCTGTAGCCAAAAAAAGGGGGAGAAGAAGAAGAGACTACCTACAGAAATACGAGTATTTATTATTTTTTTCTTTAATTGTCGTAGAAGTGACGTAGTCCACCCAACGCACCCATCTGAAAAGCACCTGCGCGTTGAGCACCTAGTCTAGTCAACGTTGAGCACCTGATAATATTTCTATGGCTAGCTTCCAACCAACTATCATTAGTTGGTCGAATAAAACATAGGTAAGTTTAAAGGTTTGTAGGTTCGTACTTATTATTTTAAATGAGTATTTTATAGGTATTATCTTTGTGAAACTAATGAAAACGTTAACTAAAAATAATGCCATAAAAAGTTTCATAAATTAATTATGCTATCAAGTAAGTGATTTGAACATTTTTTAACAATGCCATCTCTGCACTAATGTAAGCACTATAAAATTCTATTGTACACTTTATATACTGACTAAAACCTGTGAGAATGTAGCTTAGCAAGTATTCTACTCTAAAACCCTTCTGGTTACAGGCAGCAGATGGCAGGAACGGTAGCGTTAGGTTTCATTAACACGACATCTACATTAAACTGGGCGCACTATTAACGTATTGCGTAGTTTCAACGTGTGATCGTAAGATGGCAGTGAAAGCACAAATAAATGTTTAAAATTTCATTTCAATTTACATTTGCAGTGTTTAGTATTTGTAGTAATAAGTACTACAAATATTGAATACAACATGGCCTGTGAAAGAGTTATATGAAGATAAATTCTTTAAGTAAAACATTCTCTTTCTCAGAAGTTTTTGATATCAAACTTACCTAAATAGAAGTCCACCGATTATGACCATGCAGCCTCTGTTTTTACGTTTTAATGGTGCCAAATTGATTATCAGTATATTAAAGTGCTGAACTGCATGTATGAAAACGTCGCTAGGTCAGTACGACTAAATATACTTAAATATTAACTGCAGAGAGACGCATGACAGGGAGACATATCCGAAACTGTTACCCGCTGCACTGGAGGAGATTTTCAAGCTTATAATCTGCTACGGACTTTGTATCACCATAAGCAACGAATGTATCGCTCATTCATGATTCTAAGGCCATGAAAGACGACAGCACAATGCTCCATGACCTAAATCGCCCAAAAATTGGGCCTAAAATAAAAATGGACAAGAATAAGATCATGGCAAATGTTCATGTTACACCCACTGTTATTATGCTTGGAGGTTCTATGCTCGAATTTAATGACAATTTATATAGGTACCTTTTATCTTTGGTCAAGGTCTTTGACCAAAGATAATGATGTGATGAGTGTGATGAAATTTGGTCTTTTCTCGTCTCTCAATTGCTTTGGCATAGTCGGCAACAGCTTGTTTGTGTTTTCTTAGCAATGGTTCTGTTTTGCGATACCTAGTGAACACAACCATGCCCATAGATGGTAACCACTTAACATTAGCTAGGCCATATATGTATGTTTGGCTTTACAATTTTGATATTTAGCACTAATAATCCTCTTACTACGTCAAGAGTTGCTATGGTAGGTTTTTCTTTTATATTAGCCTACCAAAGTGACTCCTGCCTGATGGTAAGCAGACAGTGGAATCTATAAGTGGAGGCCACCATACAAGCAGTTTAAGACGATGGCTTTTGGTATAGCGGCTGAGAATAGGGTAATTTCCCTTTCCTCTTTCCTTACATCCCTAGGCGAGACAATAGGAAAGAGGTGAAATTGGGCCACCGCGGCTCCGGTGCTCTCATTTACCGAACGAAACGCAGTAGTACGTATACTACTACTCTTACGTTGATCTTCTATGAAAGGGTAGTACTTCTCCGGTTGAAATCAGCGTGGATCGTCTACCATACAAAAGGTAATGCTACTTAAACGAATATTAGGCATATTCGTAGTTATGTATCATCTGTTAGATTGTAAGCCAACGCTGTCATCTAGCTAAGACAAAGTGAATCAAATGAATAGTTCATTCAACGCTTTGTTCCAAGCTTGTAACATCATTTTGTGTGTCAAGTATGACTGACCGCTTATAATTGCTCTTCTAACCACAGCTTTTAACTGTTTATGTTGCAGCGCATATTGAGCGATTGGATAAACTGGAAAATTAACTTTAACAAAAAGTTGATTACTGTGAAACTGATAATTTTGCAAATCATTATAATGACTAGATATTTATTTGTTTATCGAACTATTAAAATTGTGAACAGAAGGTGGCACATGACATGATGCAAAGTATACTTATAGATTACAGAACCTAAGTAAGAGTCTTCACTATAATTAACTTCAAATTCATTTCATAATGTTTTCTTTCAGCTCTTTTTTTTGTTTGTGTATATTAAATTATTTTCTTTCTTTCTTACCAAATTTGAATATATTTTTTTTTAATTTTTTTTTTTTATTATTTCACTTTATTCGTAGCGAAGCACGTACCGGGCCGCTAGTAATTGATATACATATTATAAAATATGTAGATCAGACTTCATGCCTACTATCTGAATTTAAATACATAAATAAATTCGTAAAGCATTTTGTTGTTAATGCAGGTATTCACTCAAGATTTAAAGTGCCCGACGTCCGTTAAAAGGTGGCATGTCCTAAATTGGTTGTGGTTACAGCAAAATACAGGAAATTAGCCACCATGGCGTCATTTCAAATTCTACTAAAAGCCGAACTTGTCAACATCACACAAATTTACGCTGTGGCTTTAGAGAATAGTTCCAAATATTGGTAATATAACCAGGAATATTTCCGCCACCTAATGTTCTAAAACTAGAAATAAAATAAATAGTAAATGGCGAGTTAACGAAACTGGCCAATTGAGGAAACTGACGAATGATAACCCGACTCATTTCGTTATCTATCCGGGTCATCAGTAGCAATTTAATTACCTTTTTTTGCAACATAATATTGTTATACATCAACAGTAAAGGTACCATTCAAATCAAAACAAAGTAGTGCTTATTTTGTGCGCACTAAATACGTGGCAAAATAAATTATTATACCTACTAACAATAGGTACCTATTCTGCACCTACCTACGACATTTGTAACAAGACGTGAATATAAACTTTGAATTTCCTTACTTTTGAAATTATATTAATAACTAGCTTTCCGCGTCACGGTATCAGCCGCATCTTTGTTTACTGCTCTGCTCCTTTCGCTGATAGCCTGATATTACATAGCCTATAGCCTTCTTCAAGAATTGGGCTATCACACGCAAAAATAATTATTCATATCCGACTTATTATATAGTTCCAAAGATTAACGCGTTGTTTAAAAAAACAAACAAACTCCTTCGCTTTATATAATAGCTAGAGACACACAATTTTAAAAAAAACGTCACCTATTGTAGCTGGGTCTGCGCTAAACCTTAGACTTACTTTGTTAAGTGAAAGGTCTGTCCTTGTGTCACACGTTGCATTTTTGCACCATAAATCTTACCATCATAGACACTGATGCTTTGTTTAAGTAGCGTTAAACAAAGCATCAGTGTCTATGATGGTAAGATTCCTTTTTAAATCTGTAGAATGAATGATCAATCTTAATCTTGTAGAAAAAGAATATAAATATACTTTAATATGTTTCTTTCTTTGTAATTAATGAAAGTTGATATGAATTTGGCGGATTTAATTAACTGAAAGTACAGTGACACTTCTTATAGGATTATTCACTTTCATTAGAGCGTTCCAGCTAAGAACTTACAAAGTGCTTTACTAAAGAAGTCAATATGGATACTTGAAATTTATCACAGTTCACATGTTGCCTTTACCTTTGATTGATTGATTATTATTATAGTAATTATATTGACTATTATTGTAATTATGTTGACTATTGTAGTAAAAGTTTAATGTGAAGTGGATGCTTATCATGATCATTACGAGTTCGTAAGGCATAATACATTTTATTAGGGTACTTTTACCACCCATGCCCTGCATTGTCATGCTCACTAAAATGTCATTGCTTGTGGTGTCGTATTGGCCGGGTCATCACCTTCCCTCTAATATGGCGAGGGTGATGATGGCTGGCCCGTGCGTCATGCTCGTGAACGGGTGCTACTTGGGATGACTGGTCAATCTTGGCATGGCTTACATTTAATATTCAATCCAGTATTACCTTGTCGTTCAATGTGACCAGGGGGTGCATTTACCAGTTTAATTAAAATACGTAGTCAAATTACCATACTAGTTGAAACTAAATAATTGAATTCCTTGTTTTCTTTCTTTAATCTTAGTATTATATTAATTAGTTAATTTGTAATAATTACTTTGTATGGTTCTTTGGTTGCGTTGATTGTTTAAATTGTAACTCATTCAAATAACTGTAATTATCTGGCGATTGAAAAGAGTGGCGTGAGTTTCTTGCCAGTTCTTCTCACAGCTCTACCTCGTCAGCGAACTGGCTGTAGGTCAATTGGCTGACAAAATGTAATGTTGACTTTTCATAAGCATCATACTTTATGATCTAAATGAAATAAATGCTTTGACTTTGACTTTGACTTTGACTTACCTTTTGTAGCAATATGCAAATTGAGGCAACCTGTAAAGCACACATTTTACTTTTTAATTTTCTTTACAACATAGACAGCTGTAAGTAATTAAGTATCTATAGAGTTAAGTGTATTGCCTGCGTCACTTTGCATGCTACTTGAAACTGTAACTTACAAAAATTGTAATAACCTGGCGATTAAAAAGAGTGGCCTGAGTTTCTTGCCAGTTCTTCTCATGGCTATACTTCGTCAGCGAACTGGCTGTAGGTTAATTTGCTGACATTTTGTAAACTTTGACGTTCATAAGTGTTAATTTAATTAACCTAAATGAATAAACATATATTTCATTTCATTTCATTTGAAAGAACTGATTGTTCTATATCATCAGGTGAATAAAGACTCCCATTGCTCTAAAGAAGGTATCACTGCCTAACCATAAGTTTATAGTGAAATTTTGTTATAAGTCGTAATAATGTTGCCATCTGTTAAAAGAAAATCAACCATGAACAGAATCATAAATATCAATATACGAATAGAATATATAATAGAATTCATTGGAAAATCATACAAATGAGCGGATATGCGCATTAGTTTTTCTTATAATGTAGCATTTCAGTGCTATACTTAAATATGTATTTCACTTCAACAGTTTATCGTCATTATTAGCGTTATTCAACAAACACTTACTTGTAACTAGAGAATATGTACTTTTAAAATTATCGGTTACCATATTAAGAGCAAAACGTATATTTGTCATTACTTAACGCTTCCGACTTTGATAGAATATTGTCAGATTTGACTTTGATGGTGGCTTCTTCATGGCCTCAAAACTTGTGAGAATTCTGGTGAATTTAAGACCTAGACATTATGATATGAATCTGATATAAACCAAATTGTCAGAATCACACCAGATAAATTGTCACACAAGCCAAAGTTTTTCTTCTTCTTCCTCCTCTTTGCCTCTTTCCACTTTAGGTGGGGTCGGCTCTCCCAATATTTTTGCGCCAAGTCAATCTATCTTGGGTTGTCGGATCGGGTAGATTTTCCCTATTAACGAGTCAGGCCATGCTGGTCCACCATGTCACAGGGGGACGTCCTCTTCCTTTTTTGGTTTCTGGGAGGATCAGTGCCTTTTTGACTACATGGTCATCCGTTCGCCGCATCACATGACCGTACCACCGTAGACGGCTTTCAGTTAACTTGTGGGGTATTGGGGCAACCTTGAAACTACCGCGAATGTATTCGTTTCTAACTTTGACTTTTCGCGTAACCCTTTCGTAGCATCTTCATTTTGGTCGTATGCAAGTTTTGTACATGCGTCTCTTTTACCGCCCAGCATTCTGCTCCGTACATCACTGCTGGTCTTACTGCCATTTTGAATATTTTGCCTTTGATGCGGATAGGCATTCGTGCGTCGCAAAGAACGCCAGTTAAAGAACGCCACTTTTGCCAGGCAACGTTAACTCGATGGATCACATCTGCTTCCACTTCTCCTGTATGGGTGGTGACTGAACTGAGGTATTTGAAATTATTAACCTTCGGTACCGGTTTTTTATCAGGGTAATATATTGTTGGTGTCCCGCTTAGGTTGTTTCTATTATCACTAAAGTGACATTCTAAGTGTTCAGTCTTTGTCCTACTTACTCGAAGCCCTGATTTCTCGAGAGCATAGATCCATTGAGCTAGTGAAGTTTGCAGTTCATTTGGTGTTTTAGCAATGAGAACGACGTCGTCAGCGTACAGGAGATTCCATGGGAGTGGGGCTTGGATATCTTTATCTTAAATAGAAGTGAGCTAAGGGCGGAGCCCTGATGAACACCAACGCACACCTTAAATTCTTGGCTTATGCCCAACGGGCTTTTAAGTTTTGTTTTTACTCTGCGATACATATCTTGCACGAGAGTAATATAACACTTGGTACATACTGGGCTCTCAGAGCCTGCCATATTAATATGCTTATAAATGATAGTGATATGGTAGTAATTGATAGTGTGTTAATATGGATTTAAAAGTCTATTTTTTCCTTGTAATAAATAGTGTTTATTAACCGGAAAAATTTAATTTAAGTCGTTTTAATTAATAATAATTATAATAAAAGTGTTTAATTTATTTCCACAAAATACACAAGATTTAGTATCTAGGTTAACAATTTTTTTCACAAATGTAATTTGGGGGAGATCTGGAGTCTAAACTAAGCCTTGGCCTGTATTTTAGATCTAACGGCCCCCCAATAATGGAAGTGACAGTATAGTTTTGCTAACATTGTATGTTTATGCGTCGATCATAATGCACCTATGCATACATGCATAGGAGTGTGTGTGTGTGTGTGTGTGTGTGTGCGTGTGCGTGTGCGTGTGCGTGTGCGTGTGCGTGCGCGTGCGCGTGCGCGTGCGCGTGTGCGTGCGCGTGTGCGTGTGCGTGTGCGTGTGCGTGATACTTGTACTGTGTAGGTACAGAATGCCTCAAAAGTTCTCGGGTTCGATCCCCGAGTCAGGTAGTGATATATACATTTTTCTGTCAAGAAATTCTAAGTATTAGCCCGATTCCAGATTGAAGCTCGGTAAATGGTAACTTGCTTCAAGGGACTGAACGGGGCGACACGTAAATACGTTGGTGTTGTACCTATATCTGTACATACTCATTGGATAAAGCGTGATAATTTATCATTTAAATATTATGTTATTTTCATGTATGTAAAACAGCAAAGAATCCAGTAGATACACAGCTTTATAATAACTAAAGTACCACTCCTACTTATTGGATTATTCGTTTTGCAACACGCATACACATTCACGGCTAACTGCTAATAATGACATATAATCTAATGAATAAATACATTATTTAAGTTACGTAAAAGGTATAGTTTGAAGGGCAACTATTTTAATAACGTCTAAAATTATTAATTGGTTTAAATAACTGATATAGTTTTTGGGTTTATTAAAACCTTGGATAAGGGTGGCAGACAACCAATGAATGAGATTGGCTCACGACCCGGCAAGGTCTTTAGAAGATTTACCAATCTTGGGGAAGGTCTATGTCCAACAGTGGACGTCTTTCGGCTAGCGATTACGAAGAAAATAAACAAACAGGACAAAATCTGTAAATTACATTAGGAAAATTTGGTAACTAGTAATATATCAATAATATTATATTGACTAATAATCAAATTATAAATAAGTGTTTTTAGGAAAATTTATACTAATATATAAAGTGGAAGAGTTTGTTTGTTTGAACGCGCTAATCTCTGGAACTACCAGTCAGATTTGAATAATTCTTTTTGCGTTTAATAGCCCAGTTCTTAAGGAAGATTATAGCCTATGTAACATCACGCTACTGGCTACGGGAGCGGAGCAGTAACCAAATATGTAACTTTGCGGGGGTGAAACCGCGGCGCGGAATGCTTGTTTAAAAATAAGAGGAAATTCCGAGTCATTGTGGTTTAAATACGTCGTAAGGATTTGTAAAGTAACACATAAATAACGGTAGGTTGACAATATTTTTACGTATTTTTTTTGAGTCCGTTGTTTACTTGATGAGGTAGTTAATGACTTAACTGCCAGTCATATGTAAATCATGACTTATCTGTATAAAAATTAACATTTAATAAGCCATAATCCCTTTAATATTGCTGTTCTTAGGGTACAGGAATCCTTTTATCAGTAGGAATAAAATTACAGATATGTAATTTTATTCCTACTGATAAAAGGATTCCTGGACCCTAAGTATAATATAGTTTTTAACGATAGTTAAAAACTTAAATATCGTTGCTTTCACTCACTAACAAAGAATATGTTAATACAAATTAATAGTAGGTAAGTATGAGAAAATAATAATTATAGTAAGCTTATTATTTATTTCCTTATTTACTTTGATTACAACTGCTGTTTAGCTGTTGACATCAACGATCAGACGTTCGCTGCCAAACATAGGTCTCCTCTATCAAAAACATTCTGTATTTTGCATTTTTCGTCTTTAGCAATAAGTATTTTATCAACATTATAAATGAAAATTTAAGTAACTCTCGACATAATGTACATTATTCAACTAGTCAAGCTCTTTCATTCGATATATTATGAGAATCGTAAAAAAATATGAAGTCCGCCATTTTGTGGCGCCGGCCAACTTGGACCGATTTTTATCAAACATAGCTAAGAACACTTACGACGAATTCTCCTTTCAAACAAAAAAAAAAACAAAATCAAAATCGGTTCATCCATTCTGAAGCTACGATGCCACAAACAAACACACACACACACAGACGTCAAACTTATTACAGCTTGTCGCTTTTCTGTCGGGGGTTAAAATATAAACTAATCGACAGCTCTATTAATTTTATAAAGGCGTAGAAAAAGTACGAGTTTTAGAGAATCATCTCATAACACAAGCATCCTACAAACATGTCGAAATACAAGACCTTAACCTAAGCAGTTATAATGGATAATATCCACGGTTTAAATACAATTTATGACACACAGATTTACAAATATGATTCTTCATAACCTTGTATAATGAGTCAATCAAAAAGATATCAAATTATAATTATTGTCATCATTGAAAACAGATCTTTAAAGAAACATCATAAAAAAGTTTGCCTCATCGTTTCTGTAATCATTACTAGATTACGCCCAAGATATTATACCTTTATGCATAATGTTCCTAAATTATTGTAGGTAGGTACTAAAGGTAGCTAAAACCTCTTCCTTTTTTTTCCAGAACGACACGCGCGGGACTAAAGTGCCTCCCTTTCACACTGGAATCTAAAATGTCTCAAACCAAACGGTTTAGCACTTCATACTTTTGTCGCTCAATTAAAGCCTGAAGCTTTTTACCAGCGCATGTGTTCCCATCTAACTTTGTGTCTTTTAAGCGGGGCGTGAAAAGCATCTCACTAAGCCGCCATAGTGGAGGCCACCATACCAGTAGTTTGGCTTTTGGAATGGTGTCCACCACTTCTGAATTGCACTGACTGCTTACTATCAGGTAGAGTGGAGTCACTTTGGTAGGGCAATATAAAAAAAAAACAACACTATTTGTTTTGTTCTGATTAATCTCCAAACAGTTCCTATATATAGCCAAGTCTTTATAAGAATGATGGGCAACCGATGGATGAGGGCGACTCATGACCGGCCAAGGGGGAGAAAATTGAGAAGGTCATGTTCGGCGGAACAGAGATTTTGATATGGTTTTGAATATAATTATTTCTGGCATTCATTTATGTATGTGTCTATAATAATATAATGTATATTATAGTAGAGAAAAGTATATAAAAGAGTTTTAAAGATGTCGTAAAAATATATTAGTATTTTATTGATGGACTAGCCTCCCGCAGCGCGGTTTTATCTGCGTTAAGTTCTATCATTGGTTACTGCTCTGTTCTAGTCGCTAGTAGCGTGAAAAACTGAGCTATCAAACGCAAATAAGAATTATTCAATTACGACTGATAGTTTCAGAGATTAGGGCGTTCAAACAAACAAACTCTTACGCTTTTTTTAATAGTATAGAGGAGAGCGGCTCACGATTAGGTAAAAATTGGAAGAGGCCCATGTCCAGCTCAACGATGAAGATTATATGTTTATTATGTGTACAATAAAGTATTAAATAAAACGATTTATTTTTTATATAATTATAAATTTAACGAATCAAAATTTGTACCACTATTATCTATGAAGTTTCACCATTTTATGGGTAGTTCATTAACTTCAATGCAAAAAAAATTTTGCTAGCGCGTTGAGCTTCATTTGATATACATTTTTTTCCTTTCAAGAATTTGTCCAAATTACACGATTCGTAATTCCCTCGTTATTGTTTGTTGGTGAACTTCACTTAATTCATGAGGTACACATTTCTCGAGTTTTTTCACTTCAAAATCTGTCGCTAACTCTGACGTGGTTTGTGAAGGATCTGCTTACCCGATCACCTTTAATCCTTCATTGATAACTAGGTACTTCGACCGTTCTCGAGGGTTGTTTTGCCAATCAAAATTTTCAGAACGAAAACGGTCCGAGGTTTTCGTTCTGAAAACGTTGGAACCAAAAACGTACCGTAGTTTCTTTCACAGTAGCCTCTCTATACACATCGTTAAACCTTGGAGCTGTTTCAGTAGCGCTGGTGTCATGGTAGAACTCATGTTCGTAAAGATAACAACTTTTCATGTTTTCCATTTTCTGAACACAACGATGTCAAAGAAAAAACAAATAACGCAAAAACAAATGAATCAATAAATTTGCAACACACATACACAAGCTTCAATTTTAAATATGGAATTACTATGGAAGTATTTGGAATTCCTAACCAAACGCCAGATATTTGAAATCAAAGTGGCCAGTTCAAAAGAAAGCTAATTTCTTTTGTAAGGACCTAATATATTTTTAACAATAAGATTTAAATGAACACCGCTTGAAGTGTCACAATATGCATACAAAGCTAAATTAGTCTAACCTCGTGTGAAGCCAAGGTGGTTCTTTACTACTACAAATTTTATATAAAATATTTTATATATTAATTAAGCGGCTAATGACCCTTATAACTGTTGTAATTTCACGTTATTTTACTTTTATTTTAATTTAGTTCTCATAAATTATATTTGTTGTAATTATTGTTTTAAATTAACACTAAAATTGAGAAATTTATAAGTTTTGCTTAAAAATAATATTATTTTACGAATTTCCGCTGCGCGGTTTCACCCGCGTCTTTGCTTCCTGCTCTGCTCCCGTCGCCAGTAGCGTGATATTACGAAGCTTATAACCTTTCTCGAGAACTGGGCTACCATATGCAAAATTCGCGCGTTCAGACAACAAACAAACCCACAAACGATAATTACGTACGATTTATTAATATTAACATTTACTTATAGAATATAAGTAAATATAAATATTAATAAATTGTACATTTTATGAAATAATTCGTTCATTTTTAAGAAAATATTTTATTTTTATTAGGTACAATAAAAACTTATGTTTACTTAGTAAATTAAACTTTGTTCATTATTTAAGCTATTTATACATACAAATACTTTTGTGGGCTAATATAAACACGATATTTTTATTAATATTTAACCTAATTATGAAATTAGTTTTCATAAATGGATTTACTAATGTAATAGGTAATGTAATTACTTACCGGTATATTATTACCACCACAACGTTGCTTTGGAAGAAATTTAACCAAAAAATATTTATATGATTTTATTTGGTATTATATTTATTGTGGTATCGTTTTATATTATACCATTTCCCAGTACCCTCACTGTGTATTTTTCTTAGTAAATACACAACAAGATTTCTAAAAATAAAAATATAAATACAATAAGTAAATAAATACAGTAGCTAAAGCATCTACTTAAATTAAATCTATTTATGAAAACACATTTCATAATTAGATTAAATATTAATAAAATATATTTATAATATATGAAATAAATCAGTCATTGGTAATTTATAGCAGCGGGGTCAAGACTATGGGAGGCCTTTTGACAAAATTTATGGTTATTATAATTATGAACGTTATTGAGGAAGATAAGATAAGATAAGATATACATTTATTTAATAAGTAGCTGCGCCCCAAGGCTAATGTTTTGTTGTATCCCTCGGGAACCAGAGCGATTTTCAGGGTATCAAGGGTAGCATGTTCGCCTCCGTCACGAAATCTATCTACATACCAATCGGTTGAGCCGTTTGGGCGTTAAGTGGTAACAAACACACCCACACACATACACACATACAAACTTTCGCATCTATAAGATTAATAAGATTAATAAGATAATATCACCACAAACTACACACAACGCCATCTAGACCCAAAGTAAGCATATTATTATAGCTTGTGTTATGGGTTTTAGAATGCGCATAGACATGCTTATATACTTTTTTTATATTGCAAGAGGTCTATGTCTGTCAATGGACTTGTTTTGGCTGATATGATGATCAGGTAGTATATTTATAACAACAAACAAAAAAGTAGTCCCAAGCTAAGCAGAGCTTGTGTTATGGGTATTAGATAAGTGAAATATAATACATGTTAGGATCAATACATACACGAAATACGCAGATTAAGGAATTGATATAATTTATAATAAATATTGCATCAGCCTAGCGACGACCCAGCAACCGCCCGGAAAGTGCTGAGACAGCTCAACGTGACGCACGCGGCTCGCCGGAACCAAGGCATCGATTTCAAGCATTCTTACCTCACTTTTGATTCAAACTTCGAACAATTGTCACATTTTATAATTACTTAAATAAATTGTAATTTCTATTAATAAATCTGTTGCAGTAATATCGGTTTTTTTTGCAACCTGCTCGCCGCACCGACATAATTGGCGCAGTCGGTAGGATCCTCGAGGACTACGAAGTATTTACGAGCTGTCCCGGAGCTGTTAAGCCCTGAACGGGGATCCGAATCTACACGTCGTGCCAGCAGCAGGAGTATCCAGCTATCGATACCGCAGACACCGAGATGCAAGCATTGTGAGTACTTTAAAATCTTTTAGTGATTTGCTCACCTTTTTCTTTCCTTTAAGCTTTCCATAAATTTTCCAAGATTTTCCATCCACGAGAATCGCGGAGCGATAGGTTAGGGTCTAGTTATAGTAATAGGAATAGTACACAAGATTTAAATAGACAAATCGATTTACAATCCACGTGTACGTCCGATAGTTCAGTAGTTGAAATGTCGGAATTAGATAGGATATTTAAGGCCCTCCGTTTGGTGCCGGAGTTTGATGGTAATGTTAACGTCCTCACGCGGTTTATTAGCTTGTGTGACGAGTTAGTTACCGAATTTGTTAGTGCAAATCCAACGTCTACATTAAATCAATCAGCCCTACTTAACGGAATTTTGAATAAAGTTACTGGCCCCGCGGCTAGATTGATTAACGCTAATGGTGTCCCATCCGATTGGCCCGGTATACGCAGTGCTCTTATCAATAATTTCGCCGATCAACGCGACGAAACGGCGTTATATAATGACTTATCTTTATTATTACAAGGTAACGATAGCCCTCAGGAATTTTATGAACGGTGTCAAAATTTATTCAGTACAATAATGACGTATGTCTCACTACATGAAACTATCCAAACCACTATCGAGGCTAAGAGAAATTTGTATAAAAAACTAACCCTTCAGGCATATCTACGCGGTCTTAAGGACCCCTTAGGTGCACGCATTCGTTGTATGCGCCCGGAAAGTATTGAAAAGGCTCTAGAATTTGTTCACGAGGAACAAAACACATTATATTTACAGCAGCGCAATAGTTCAGTATCAGATAAGAAACCACAAACCCAATCCGCGTTACCTAAACCGTTACCCATGCAAAATTTTAACTTCGCGCCGCCTAGGCCGTTTACGTTTAATATGAGCGGGCCCTCTAGACCCCAATTTGGGCATCCAATGATGCCACAAGGGCCCCAGCAATGGCGACCTAATTTAAATTTTCAGAACCAAACAAGCCCAACACGCACGCAGCAAATATTCCGCGGCGCGCCCACTAATTTTAACCCTAATAATGCTAACTTTAAATTCGGTCCGCGTAATACTGGCTTTCCGCCCAGTAATAATCAGCAGCCGCGCCCTATGAGCGGTGTTAGCCACTTCGTACCCAAAGCGTTACCACCTAGTGGTGGCTTAAGAAGTCATGACTGGTCCAAGACAGGAAATCCCCCGCCTAGTAACTATTTTAAATCTAGGGAAATGAATTTTAACGATTGTTGGGGATACGGCTACAATGAATATTATAGTGAACCATATTACGAACCTACAGACTATTATACAGAAAATTATTATAGTGATTATGACCCTATGATGTCTCAGGAACTTGATGTTGCACATGATATACCTAGCACTGATTCGAACGCATCACAGGACGTTCGTCAGGATTTTCAAGAGACCCCGCAATTAGACAAACCAAAATAGAAGTTAACTTGCAGACTCAACGCCAGCTTCCGTATATACAGATTAATAACCCACCTTTGAAACTCCTTATTGATACAGGCGCTAATCAGTCTTTCATTAGCCCTGATGTAGTTAAATCTTATTATAGCAACGTTTCGTTAAATTATGACCCTTTCGAGGTCTGTAATGTGCATGCAGTAACGCGTAGCGATTATTCTATAACTCTGCCCTGTTTTTCAGAGTTCAATGATAGCAATGAAATAACGCTTTTTGTATATAAATTTCACGATTATTTCGATGGGTTAATAGGATCTGATCTGTTAGACAAATGGGAAGCCACTATTAATTTTAAAACTAAATCATTAATTACGCGAAATGCTTCAAATCCGATACAAGTTTATGATTCTCGTAATGCTAACTTATATGAAGACGTTATACCCGCTGGTTCGTCGAAACTCGTTAGGTTACCGATTAATTTACAAAATGGTGAAGCCATTATTCCAGAGCAAATTGTTTGTAATTGTCATATATCCGAGTGTTTAACTACTGTAAAAAATAGTCGCGGCATAATTGAAATACATAATCCGAACCGCAGCGATGTCATATTTTCTATGGACCAACCGTTACAAGCGGAACTTTACAATACTGAGTGCACGCGCACTGAACAAGTGCCTACACGTGTAAAGGAAGTTCTATCGCGATTGCGCACTAGCCATTTAAATAAGGAGGAACGCATCAACTTAGAGTTGTTATGTTCACGTTATGCAGATGTATTTTATTTAGAAGGCGAAAGCTTAACTTTCACCAATAAAATAAAACACTCAATTAGAACCAGTGACGAAATTCCAATTTACACAAAAAGTTATCGTTACCCGTTTATTCATAGACAAGAAGTACAAGATCAAATTACTAAAATGTTAGAGCAGGGTATAATTCGACCGTCGGAGTCGGCATGGAGTTCTCCCATATGGGTTGTCCCTAAAAAGGTGGACGCCTCTGGCAAAACAAAATGGCGGTTAGTAATCGATTTTAGAAAATTGAACGAAAAAACTTTGGATGATAAGTACCCCATCCCGAACATAGCAGATATTTTGGATAAATTGGGCAACTGTAATTACTTTACAACTTTAGATCTTGCTAGCGGATTTTACCAGGTCCAAATGAACCCCCCGGATATCCCGAAAACCGCATTCACCGTAGAAAATGGCCATTTCGAATTTTTGAGAATGCCCATGGGTTTAAAAAATAGTCCATCTACTTTTCAAAGGGTAATGGATAATGTTTTGAGGGATCTACAGAATACAATATGCCTAGTTTATTTAGATGACGTCATCGTTTTCAGTACGTCATTACAAGAGCACCTGGTTAACCTTGAGAAAGTATTTATAAGACTACGTGAATCGAACTTCAAAATCCAAATGGATAAATCCGAATTCCTTAAAATAGAAACTGCATATTTAGGCCATGTTATTAGTAAAGACGGCGTAAAACCTAACCCGGATAAAATATCCGCCATCCGAAATTATCCTCTTCCGAAAACTCCGACCGAAATTAAACGATTTTTAGGCCTTTTGGGATACTATAGAAAGTTTATACCTGACTTTGCTAGAGTAACAAAACCAATGACGCAATGTTTGAAGAAAGGTTCAAAAATAGTATTAGATCAAAATTATATCCAGTGTTTCGAAAAATGTAAAACCCTTCTAACCAACGACCCCATCTTGCAATACCCGGATTTTTCCAAACCCTTCATTTTAACAACCGATGCATCTAATTTGGCTATCAGAGCCGTTTTATCTCAGGGCACTATCGGCTCAGATAAACCGATCGCGTACGCGTCCAGAACTCTAAATAGTAGTGAAATTAATTACAGTACCATCGAGAAAGAGTTACTAGCGATTGTTTGGGCCACCAAATATTTCAGGCCGTATTTGTTTGGTCGAAAGTTTAAGATCGTAACTGACCATAGACCGCTTCAATGGGTTATGAATCTTAAAGAACCCAATTCGCGTCTAACTCGATGGCGCCTTAAATTGAGCGAGTTTGATTTCTCAGTCAAATATAAGCAAGGCAAATGCAACACCAATGCTGACGCGTTATCTAGAGTACAACTAAATAATGAAGAGACTAACTCACTCATTGCAAATCCATCCGTAAAGCCCCCCCTCGTTACTAGATAACTCGAATACCGCAACTGTTCACACCGATGCCGAAAACCCAATTTTAGAAGTACCTATAACTGATTTTCCTCTTAATAAATACCACAAACAGATAATTTTTACCGTAGTAGATAATATAACGAGTCGTCCTTCAATTTCAAAGCCTTTCGAGTCCCACACTAGAACACACATTCAAATTTCCAAAAATAATCTCGAAGAAGATGTAGTTAATGCCATAAAAGAATTTGTTAACCCTAAAGTAAAGACAGGTATACTTATTAACCCTCCATTAGCAATGTATGACATTATACCAATAATTCAAAGTAAATTTAAGAATTCAGCTATGGATTTAGTTTTAACAAAAGTCGAATTAGATAACATTAAAGATTATTTAAAACAACAGGAAATCATTAGTAACTATCATGAGGGCAAAACTAACCATAGGGGAATTAATGAATGTTATTTGTCACTATCGCATAAATATTTTTGGCCTAAGATGAAAGAACACATTACCAAGTACATTAATGAGTGTAGCATATGTGGCCAAGCTAAATATGATAGAAATCCGATCAAACAAAAGTTTCATATTGTACCACCCCCGTCTAGACCTTTTGAAATAGTTCATCTTGATTTGTTAAGTGTAGAAACGCAAAAATATCTTACAATCATTGACGCTTTTTCTAAATACGCCCAGAGCTATCATCTTAGAGATTCAACAGCCATTAGTGTAATACAGGGTTTATTAATTTTTAGCACACACCATGGCTTTCCAATGACTATAGTAACAGACAGAGGTCCTGAATTTACAAATCAACTATTTCTAGAATTTCTTAACTTACACAAAATTAACCATCATAAAATTTTAGCTTGTACTCCAAACGACAATGGCATGGTAGAGAGATTGCATTCCACTTTACTTGAACATTTGCGCGTTCTTAAACTACAACATCGTGGCGAATCTGTCATAAATTTAATGCCTTACGCAATCTTGGCATATAATAGCTCGATACATAGTTTTACTAAGACCAGACCATTAGATATCATAACCGGCCATTTAGACCCACGTGACCCATTAGATATAAATTTGTCGGAAAATATATTACAGCAGTATATACAAGACCATAGAAGTAAAATGCAAAAAGTTTTCGAAATTATTAATGACTCATCTCTACACAATCGCACTCGCATTACCGAAAATATTAATAAAAACCGAGAGCCTGAAAAGGAGTATTCACCTGATCAGCAAGTATTCATACGTAACCCCATGGCTAGCCGGCAAAAGTTGGCCCCTAGATATACCCAAGACACAGTTTTAGCCGACTTACCTATCCACATATATACTAAAAAGAAACGCGGTCCCGTAGCTAAATCACGGCTTAAGAGAGTCCCTAACAGCGCCCAATTGTTGCAGGAATCTCATCCTGATTCTGAGCCTGGTTGAAGCGCAAGAAAATGAAATAACACTAAACAGTTTGAATAACGGGCCAGGCATTTTACCCTTTAACCTAGGACCAACAAAAATCATTTCCCATTACCATTCTTTCATACAACCCATTAGTCTTGAATCTATTCATAAAAATTTAGTCGCAGTTAAAGAACAGTTAGATAGTATTTCACCTCAGTTCTATAATAAAACTCTCTCACTATTTCAGCCGCATATTGATTTTTTATACACAAAAGTTGAAAAGCTATCTGACCAATTACAATTATTTCAATCAACCCGAGCAAAAAGAGGTTTGGTTGACGGTTTAGGATCTATTATAAAAAGTATCTCTGGTAATTTGGATTCAACCGATGCCATTCATTACGATAGCGCTTTGAAACAATTAGAGGAAAATGACGATAAAATAGTCACACAAATTAATAACCGTATTAGCTTAAACAAACACTGGATGTCGCAAACTACTGAAGTCCTCAATAAAATAGTTAAAAACCAGGATAAAATTAAAAAGGCTATTGATGAAATTATGGTTAAAGATATCATGCATGAAAATGATTTTGTCAGATACGCCCATCTGGCCCAGTTTATTATAATGTTAGCAGATAATATTGACACTATATCCGATGAAATTCGTAGGTTAGAGAATTTATTAGCTTTTATACGTGCCAAAAGCACACATTTTCTTATGTTTAGATTAGAAATGTTCCATGAGATGATACAACAACTAAATATCCTCTATGGTACAGATCAAATACTTAATGTTAGTTTTAGAGAATACTTTAATATAATAAAATTGGGTTATTACTATAACAGTGACAATTTAGTAATAGTTTTCAAGCTCCCGATTGTCTTGCCCGCGGTATATAATTTGTTTAAACTATCCATAGTCCCTAATAAAAATAATAGTATACTTATCCCTTCATATCCCTTCCTAGCAATTCACGACAAAGATTTTATGTTCATAGAGGCTGAATGCCCGAAGTCTGGCCCATATCATCTTTGCGAGGACAACATCAACTTCCATTACAACAATCAAGATGACTGCATCTACCAACTGATAACTACACAGCAAATAGATAAGTCCTGCATCTTTGCAACAGCAAAATTGACCACAGAAGCTGTAGAAGCCCTTGATGACCAACATTACGTAGCTAGCTTTCCAGTACCCACAAAAGTTCGTTTATCCTGTACCCAAGAGCAATATAACACAATCGAAGGCAGTTTCCTGATCGTGATACCTAGAGGATGTACACTACGTAGTCCAAAACTGACTCTGATAAATCGAGATAATCGCGTAAAGGGACAAGTATTGAAGATCATTAATTTACAGCTCGGAAATGGAAGTAATTATGTTCAAGATGGAAAAAGATTAACTCTCAATTCGGTCGACCTACATAACCTACAAGTGAGCGCGAGCGAAGTATCTATGGAACCGCCATTGACCCTGAATAAAAGCGATTTACACGGCGTATACTACACTATTACACCGTTGTACTTGATACTATTGGGTGCATGTGTACTGAGTATTGGTTTCGTAATACGAAGACAGTTAAAGAAACGACCAAACTCTAGTACAGAAAATTCTAACCAAGAATCAGAACCCGGAACTATTTATGCAGTAATCCAGGATCGTCCCAGCGCTGTCCAGAGTCCATTTTCAGCGATACTCTCGAACAAGTCTGCCAGTAGTCGCTGATCTTCAGGAGGGAGATGATAGGATCAATACATACACGAAATACGCAGATTAAGGAATTGATATAATTTATAATAAATATTGCATCAGCCTAGCGACGACCCAGCAACCGCCCGGAAAGTGCTGAGACAGCTCAACGTGACGCACGCGGCTCGCCGGAACCAAGGCATCGATTTCAAGCATTCTTACCTCACTTTTGATTCAAACTTCGAACAATTGTCACATTTTATAATTACTTAAATAAATTGTAATTTCTATTAATAAATCTGTAATATAATATATAATTGCAGTAATATCGGTTTTTTTTGCAACCTGCTCGCCGCACCGACATAATTTACATATACATACTTTATTTTTTGTAAATACATACTTACAATACATAGGAAACACCCAGACTAAAAACAAATACAAATGTTCATCACACAAATATTTGCCTTCCGCGGGAATCGACCCCACGACACCCGGCGTCGCAGTCAGTTATACTAACCACTAGACAACGGTCCAGTCGATTATAATAGTAATTAAATTTAAAATAACAACACAGCTTTTTCTTTACCTTTTGAGTAGAAAAGTTTAAACAAATTTGACGATTTTAAGTCTCGTAAGTATCTTTAATGAAGCCATTATTTTTACAAAATGTTCAGATAATTGCTGCAAATTAGCATTCCCTATAACATGCATATTTTTATAAATGAATATCTTTACACACGCAACTTCAAAGAAGATTAAATAATCAACTTAATGACGTTCAACTGTTTCTTAAAACAAGATAATGTTTAAATCAGTAAGTGGCTTCGTTCATCATAATGATATTGTCAAATTTTATCGATTTCCAAAAAAAAAAACTGATTCAATCTATCTATAGGTACTATTACACAAAGCAGAAGAGTTTGTTTGTTGTTTGTTTGATCGCGCTAATCTCTGGAACTTACTAGTCGGATTTGAATCATTCTTTTTGCGTATGATAGTCTTTGAGAAGGTTTATAGGCTATATACAGAGTGTATACGACGGTATGACATTAAATGCAATTACGTATAGTATGTGACATTATAAAGCGAGAAAAAAAATAATCTACTAAATATCTTCAATAGTTTAGACACAGGACAAATTTTTTAATTTCTTTAATTTTAAATTAACACTATGTAAGTACGTCAAACGGTCACTGACTTAAGTCATAGTCCACGTCGAAGGATAAACGTTGCCGTTCATTACAGTTCAGTGAACTTGTCATAATAAAATGGTGTATTACTTCGTTACTATTAAAATATTATTTATTTTGTTAGAAAATTTCAAATTTTTGTTTTTCGTCAAATTACTTTTGTGATTAATTAGAAATCATTATATGGGCTAGTAACACCTGCCTTTTCATTTAATGTCAAACCGTCGTATACACTCTGTATAAACAGCACTGAATATATTTTAAACAAACATATTATTATTCTATATCTTATTCTTCATTTGCTGCATCTACTATGTTTATCTCTGCACTACCTAAGGTTGATTGATAGAGAATACTTATAGCATTAAGTTTGCCATTGTACTTGTGTGCATAAAGTTTTAATAAATAATAAATAAATAGATAATACTGCTACTCATTGCCTGGTGCTTCAATAATCGCTTCAGCGCGAATGTCGCAGGGAAAATTACGTGATTTAATATTCTCAATCGGAGATTACACGAGCTACTATTAACTCTTATTGTTGTACTAGCTTTCCGTGGCGCGATTTTAACCGCGTCTTTGCTAAATGCTCTGCTTCCGTCGCCAGTAGCTTGATGTTACATAGCCTATAACCTTCCTCGAGAACTAGGATGAGATTTTTTTTAAATACGAATAGTAGTTCCAGAGATTAGAGCGTTAAAACAAACAAACAAACAAAGAAACTCTTCCGCTTTGAATAATAGTATAGATTAAGTATTGGTATGACTTAATATTTGCTACTATAAGTTTCCAGTTACGCCAGCTTTATGCTTTATGCTTTATTTTAATATGATCCCATCAGATTGATGTCATCATATACGAGTAAGTATAAGTACAACCATTATTCACCTATTGCAGAGAAATGAAGAGGATTCAAAATAAAACTTATAAAATTCAGATTTCATTACAGTTTTTGGCCCTTAACCGTAATTGTAAGTTTTGTCACTTCAACGGTTATTAAAAAATTTTTTGTATGATAATTTTTTTACACGATTTTTGTCGAACGTGATTGGGAAGATAATGATTTAGAATTGAAAATATTGACGTTTCTTTGGCACATTATATTAAAATCAAGACTTGATAATTCGTAATTTTGCAGGTAACTTTCTTTAAGTATACCTTAACGATCTGAGTTCCAAGACAGCAATCAATACAACGCATACTTATTTGTATGATTGATTCTTCTTACACCTTTATAGGGGATAATTTCTCGATAATTGACTCGTAAGTATTTTATTTTGAACATAATTAATCATAAAAACAATTCAAATTTTAAAGTATTTTATATTCCAGAAATGTTTTTTAATCTAAGGCATAAGCCTATTATTAAAACCCAAATAAATTGTTCTGAAATTCTAACCTAAAAAATGTAATGATGGCAAATTTGGGTTCTCGTATTTTTCACAGTTAAGTAATTAGATAAAATAAGCATTTGGAATAGATTGTGAGTACATACTATTGGTCAACTTTTGGAATAATAAATATTATGTTTAGTATTTTGTAGGAGCTGGTACCGCTTAAACTGGGGCTGGTTACTCAAAAAACTCTACCCTACAAAAGACTCAAGGAGTTAGAAAATTCTTTGACCGCTTTGATAGTCACCTATTTATCATACCTTATAATGTCTACTAGCTCTATAAGGTATCTCTTATTAAAAAAAAAATTGTCAAGTTATTACTCCCCAATAAATTTTTCGCATAATTTCATTTGCCAAATAATTACATAAAACAAATATATTATTTGGTAAATGAACGTTTAAATAATAACTCGCTTACTAATTAGTATTTTAACCAATATTGATTTAGTCAGATGGTTCAATTGGTAAAATATTTTATGTAAAATAAAATAAGCCAAATAATTTGTATCGTCAGTTTTCAATTTACAATTTCTATTCAAGCAATTGTTAAAACAATTACAAATGATTTGCATTATAATAATACAGAGTAATCTACAATAAAAATGTAGTTTCAGTTATGTTCGCAGTTCATAAATGCCTAACCTACAGTTTTGGTAGCGTTTCGTTTTTCGTTCATCGTTCGTAACTCCAAAAACTTAGTGGATACTTCTAAAAAAATCTTATTTTTGTCGTTATACTTTTTGTCCTAACAAATAGTTTGACTAAATGTTTATCGTTTATATTATTTGCTGTTATAAATCATAAATTTACGAAATGAAAATGTGCAACCGACGTGTGTGTATGAAAAGATTAATGAATGTTGAAGAGGCTAAGGAGGTATGTTTGGATCGCAGCAAAATGGCGTTCTATAGTCTCTGCTTACCACATTAATGGGAGACAGGCGTGAAGTTACGTAAGTATGTGAAAATTTGTGCACACAATAATAATAACCTTTTTTAGATCACCGAGATCACCACATATTATTGTCAGTTGCGTGACATATTGACTCACCAAAGTGACGTAAAATCCCAATTTTTGTTACGCACATCAATATTTCTAAAGTATTCTTCTCAGCAAAATATTTTGATTACTATGTTAACTATTTAATTTTTATAGTTGCGGTTATTTATAGGTTTAAAGCATTTTGCTTATTTCGATATTTTGTGCTACTTTTATGTTATAATAAAAGAAAACGTGAATAATTCACGTTTTCTGACGATATCTTTCGTCAAGTAATGTCTAAGATATATTAAAACATATGACTTTGACTCCACAAAATATGAAGTTTCCCAATTTCTAAATTACGACTATAAAAACTACAAATAATAACAGCTATTAAAACCGTTCCACTACATTTCACGTTTCGACCGCATCGTAACTAGCCTTAGTTTTGTAACCTCCAAGGTCATATGAGTATCTCTGGTCCACACTCTCGCTGCGATGTGGCAACTTACACTTGACTTTGACTGCATATTATGTAATGTATCGGTATTTGTTGTTTCTGTTAATGGAAGATCACCTTCGATTTCGTAAGCAATGAAATTGTCACCAACAGTACCTAAGAAGACATGTAGCCCATCCATACAGAAGTTATTAAGGCTGAACTTATGCAATACTATTGCACAGTGGCGTGCACTTCATATATGCAGAAAGGCACTGCCTACCTTAATAATGGCTTAAAATCACAATTTTAGCAACATAATTAAATAATGACTACCCTGTTAAGACCTATAATGCCTACCTTGTCAAAAATCTCTGCGCACGCCACTGCTATTGCAGTAAAAGCAGTAGGTTGATTGCTCGTCTGCTATTGTCGGTAGTAAAAAAGATGTTTATTACTGAAATAACATGAGTACACGCATCCTGAATCCAATTAACATTCTTGGATTTCTAGATTTAAGGATCATTATCATCAGCTGAAAGACGTCCACCGCACCACTTAAGCCTTCTCCAATTTTCGCCATCTTGGCCGGTCGTGGGCCGCCCTCATCCATCGGTTGCCCGCCATCCATATCAGGTCGTCATCACTTGTAAAGTAGATAAGGACACGTAAGATTAAGTTAGACTAAATCTTTCAATATCAGTTTTGACTATGTCTGTTACTATGAATTAGCGAGTAAACATTATTTCAAGAAAACGGATGTTTATATAGTTTTTAATGACATAAATTCAGTGTGTCAATTACCAGATAGTTTGCATAAAGTTTGTTAGCTTAACAAGACTAAGTGTGAAAAGTTACAAGTAGGTAATAACATTATTTATTTCATATAGCTTTATTAGTCAAAGGCAGTCAAAATACACACAATGGTTATTCAATAATGTGGTAGAATATTATTATTATTATTATTAATAATTTTAAATCTACAATTGTTTGGTTTTTGATTCATGACACAAGCCCATTATTAAATCACTTCAGGGAAAGGTCTCTTCTCATACAGAAAAGGCATAAGTAATCGCAAAGTACTAAGAGACAAGTCTACAGAATGTTGTAACGCTTAGATAGTAGAGCCTTGAGCCATTGTTACTGTTTATGTGGTGCCATTAAATGCAACTTTCAAATGTCAACTAAGAATTAAGTATACAAAAAATTATTTTCCTTTTGAAGGCGCGTTATGGGAAACTGTTGCTACATACTAGTTACGGAGTTTATAGTTACAATTCAATTCAATTTTCAATTCAATTTATTTCATAAATATAAATTACATTTTATTACAAATAAGTAGTTTCCCTTTGGTCCCAAACTAAGCTAGTGCTTGTATCTTGGGTACCATCGGGATTACAATTTTAATTAGTTATACATTCTTTGCAATAATGTCTGATTGAGATGATTCTACAGAAATTCTCATCGACGAAACAGCATGATTAATTGTCACTATCACATAATAAAAAGTTAAGTACCTTAGATTTTTTATTATGTTGATAACAGGTATTAGGTCAAGTCAGATGCCTCTATAAAATAAATGGGAAATTTGAACAAATTCTGACACTAGAAACCACTAACCACTTTAGGAAGAATATGAGTATAAAATAATTCCATAAACATATAAAGTACACTTGGATTAATTTAATATGAATGGATAAAAAAAATAGCACAACAGTCGTACGCACTCATACTAAACCAAGTCAGTCGAATGACGTTATGTTTAAGCATTTGCATTATTGAAGAATTTTTTAGCAAGATACTCATATTTCCTAAAACACTTAAATGCTAATTTTTTAATGAAATTATAATTAAAATATTTTGGTAATACCGTCTTTTTGATTAAATGAATTGAAGGCCATTTTCAAGGTTGTTACAATACTTTGAACGCTAAACAATACAGTTATTCTTAAAAAAATATGACGACCAATAAATTTAATTCAAAAACAGCAACGTAATTCAAGTGTGTTGGCTTATTACAGTTATTACATGTTTTCGGAAAATGCATGTACAGTAGAGGAGATAAATAATGTATACTACGGAAGAGTATATTTATTTGTTTTAGGGCAGAAGCAGTCAGCGGAATCCAGAAGTGGTGGCCACTATACTAACTGCTGGTATGGTGGCCTCCAGTATGGCGGCTGGGAATGGGGTTAGGGGACGGGAATGAAGGAGGTGAGAAAAGAGGAAAAGGGGGAAATTGGGACTTCGGCGTTCTTACTCACTGAACGAAACACAGTAGTACTGATACCACTATTCTCACGTCGATCTTCTATGACGACGATTTCCCCCGGACGATTCGGCCCATTCATGCTGAAACCAGCTTGGATCTACTACCGTACCGTACTACCGTAGCTTATGTCAAACCCATACATTTTTTTAGTCTATTCTATTTTATTAGCGTTTATGCCACTTTTCTGGGCCCTCTAGTTATAATATTCTGTACTTTCGTGTTTATACAATTTATCAACAGCATCTTTTCCTAGCAATGGTCGAAATGGCCCAGTAGATAAGGCACCCGCTTCATAAACACGAGTTAGTGGGTTCGAATTCGAGCAAGTACCAATGTGATATTTCAAATCATATGTATTTTTTAACTTTATCTTGGACATTTCTGACTGACGGTGAAGGAAAATATCGTGAGGAAACCTGGACTTAAATGCCTGAAATTGCCAATCCGCCTTGAGCAAGCGTGGTGATTAATGCTTATGCCTTCTCTTTAAAAAAAGAGGCCTTTTTTACCCTGCGGTGGGACAGTAAATAGGCTGGTATTATTGGGTATATTATTTATCTTTTCCTTGTTTATTTTTATTTATTTTACTCTTATTAGTTTTAGCCGCTATATTGGCTTTTCATATTAACATTTCCTGCTCTGACTATAAGCTACGGTAACTACTTATTATATTGTTTGTTTGATACCGAAGATCCATTTAAAATATTATCTCCTGCATTTTTTTTTTCTTCTCTTTTGCCATTCCCTTCCTCATCGTGGTCTACAACGGCTTAATTGGTTGTATTACCATTACTTAGTTTAGTTAGGTTTAAACAATAAACCTCTGAAAATAATAATATATTATTTCAGTACAAAAATAAGATTTATTGTGTGTTTAAAGAAGTATTTTATAGTAATAGAAACCTAAAGATAGACATATCACACCGAATACTACTACTATATCGATTTATTGGTATTTATTGACTTATTTATTTATTTATTTATTGACTGCATCTGTAGTTAGACGGTATTGTGCATGGACTGCCACGCAGAGGTCGCGGATTAGATTCCTGCTCAATATTTGTGTGCATGAACGTTTGTATTGATCTGTGTGATTCTATGTATGTACAAAAAAAAAACACTATTTAAGTATGTATATCCGCATTCTAGATTCGAATTTCAAATTCGAGAACCCATAACACAAGCTATATTTATATGCTTACTTTGGGCCTAGATGGCGTTGTGTATAGTTGTTGTGATATTGTGATATATATTATTTTATTTATTTATTACAGTGACAACAGTAAACAGTATTCGGTAATTGTTTTACACGGGCGTATTGATTTAACAGATTTAGATAACACGTATCATCGTCACGTACGGATGATCCATTATATCGTTTATTGTGGCCGCGCGCACCGTATGTTTATTATATCGCCGCCTGCGCAGCTCCCTTGCATTTGTATCTTGTCTAACGATACGCGCGCTTGCCGGTACGCACTCTCTACGATTAAACCCGATTCTATTTTAATAAAAAAATAACACATGTATTTTAAATAGAATATATGTAACTTGAATGTGTAAGTGTAATCTATTGTTTTTATAAGTTATCAATATTAATTAGTGTAATTAACAATAGTGGTTTGGACAATTTGCAATTAGTGTTGGAATTGACAAACATCATGAATGGTGAGTTCCTTTTGTTCCTTTTCTTACAAAATTGTACGTAATTAATAAAGTCGTTTCTTAGAAACATTAATAAATGTATTATTGTAATCAAGTTCAGTTTTTAGCTTAGGTTTAGTTTTAAATTAAGGGCTTTCTTAACAAGACAAGTACTATTATTATTATATTTAATGGCGATTGCTGACATAGTGCGATGAAGGAAAACACCTCTTGTGGAAATTGGGACTATACTTACCTAAGTTATAGGCCTGAAAATCCTAATCCGTCTTGAAAAGGGTCAATATTATTTTCTCTGTGGAGTAACCGTGAAGTTACTCTTGCAGTAGTAAAACAATAGGCTCAAACTTTTATTAATAAACATGTAGCTACCTACTTATTATTACGTTAAACATGCGTTATTACAATTTGACAACTTCATTCATTTATTTAAATATTTTTTGATTTTTTTTTCTGCGTTAAATTTAGAATTTATTCAAATTAATTTTAGAAGTTAATTATCTAAGTCAGTTAATTTTAGAATTTAATGTTGTAAGCTACCTGTAATATATACCGTTTTTAATGTTGCACATCGAAAAATAGTTAATCTAAATTCACTTTTAATTTTGTTTTAAGTCGCACAAGGATACATCCCTTGTGCAATTTGCATTTTTCATCACTAAGTAATTTGTAAATTAATTGCGAAACGATTAATTTTAATGAGACACGATGCAATCGTACTTGTTAAAAAATTTATATTAAAATATTTTTTACGGATTCTATCGGCAAATTTTCAGTTTTTTTTATAATTCGGGCTTATGAATAGCCTTCACCCATTCTGTGTAAACTTTATTCTTGGGTTTGCAAAGGACCACTTTCTGTACTTGATAATTAAAGGCTACTGGAGTCGAATGACTGCTTACCACAGTAATAAACATAAAATATTTGGATCAATGAAAAATGTATCGACCTTTTGTGTATTTTCAACCTATTTTTGTGTGTTGCGTGGGTTATTAGTTTAATGGTTTTCACAACCTTACGTGGCTTGTCACCGAAGGCTCTTCTCTAGGTTTTTCAATGCTAAGCAAGCAAAATAGAGACTTAACCGCTTAAATATTTAGCTAATATCTAGAGTGACTAATAATCAATTGTGACCGAACCAAAACTCATGACTCCAATTTTGAGATAAGATATATTTGGTGTCCAGTAGAAAGAGTACATCTGACCCTTTAGAATTTAAAATCCTTCGTGTTAAAACCAATAAATCACTTCGATGTTTTGAAAGGCAACATAAGCTAAAGTACCTGCATGAGCCTTTAGAATAACAGTCTCAGGGTCGGACAGGTGAGAGTAATGGCTCTGGTGTTGCAAGCGTCTATCGGTTGTCGGTAACCATTTACCATGAGGTAGAACGTAACCTTGTCGTTAAATTTTGTCGGTTGATACATTTTAATTGAAGACTGACCGCTGGATTTAATGAGCTTAATACCTTGCTATAATTGAATATTGGTTAATCGATGATGAAATATGGCCATCAATAGAATATGAGGGTAGCTTACGACTGGTTGAAGTGTAGGTACTTGTTGGTGGCATATATCCAACAATGAAAATCTTTAGACTAATTACATACATACCAAACGTTTGGTGAAGAACAACTTTCTGAAGAAAATGGGGGCAAGTGCTTCCGCCTATAGACTTGTATTTGTTATTTTTAAATAAAACCTACGTCATCCTATCACATAATTAAGATTGGGCTGTCTTTACGAACTTAAGGGACATATTATATTCGACCAAACATTTTTGATGCACACGTGTTCGCTTTACACATCCCTCGGGCATCTTAGTTTTTATATCTGTGACTGCCTGTAACACTTTATTGACACCTTCAATTACATGCCTGAAGAATCATTCTTCTCGCTTTATACTCACAAAGATTTTGAAGTGTTTGCTTAGCTAAAAAAATCATATCATAATTTTATGTTTATTTTTCACATGTCTATAGTAAAATCGGTTTGATTTCAGACTCAATGTCACGATTGCCCAGTACTTATTAGTAAGATACTATTACAGAGGCTCGAAGGTTTTTATAATTGAAGGTATCTAAGAAACCAGCACGATCATTGTGCCTTGAACCTTGGAATAAAAAAATAACTCTTTCTGGTTTTATTTATTGACTGGCCTGTTGGTCTAGTGGTTAGTGACCCTGACTGCTAAGCCGGAGGTCGTGGGTTCGATTCCCACCCAGGACAAACCTTTGTGTGATGAGCATGATTGTTTGTTCTGTGTCTGGGTGTAATTTATCTATAATATGTATGTAAATACAAAAAATAAAAGAAAAATAGTATATCAGCTGTTGTTTAGTGCCCATAACATAAGCAAATATAATTGCTTAATATGGGGCTAAATGGCGCTGTGTGCATGTGGTAGAATATTATTATTATTGAAAAAAAAAAAACATTTTAATATAAAACTAAATACTTTATTAAAAATATATTATGTCTTAGACACAAATAATCGGAATCATGACCCCAGCCCACTAGATTTACTAACCTAGTAGGCGGTATGGTTATGTTCTATATATCCTTATGAGTATAGGTAAACGGATATTATTATATAAAACATGTCATACATTATCCGCTTGATTGCTCAAAAGTACAACGGCCCCTTTTTACAAAAAAGAAACTCATTTTTGTTTTCTTGTGCCATGAAATTTTATATAACATATATGTCACTACCACAATCAACACGAATCTAATGATACCTCATATATTATGTTAAAATACATCAAACCAATTAGGCTGTAGAGCGTGCCAATGAAATACACATACATACTCACATACATATAATTAAATATATACTAACATACATACTTAATTTCGAGCCTATGTATATAGGATCGAAAAACATTACCCTTCTTGACTTCAGCAGTCAGGCAAGAAAGAAACGTAAGGTCGTATATTATGATATAAGTACTGAATACACCACACGAACGTGTTTCTAAAATCGTCATAGTTTTAAACACATATGCTTTCCACGAGACTGCATCTAACACTGATGAACTTGATCTAACGTAAATGATGAACTGATATGCAACAATAAACTAGGTATTAGTGTGATAAACAAGCAATTAAAATACCGCAACTAATATGTTAATGACATACATTACCGTTTATGCCATTTATATTGTAAAAATTCCATTAGTAAAGGAATATTTTATAAGTTACAGCTGCACTTAATTATCCATTAGATTTAGAGGCATGAATGATAGTTAAGACTTGCATATAAGAAGAATCAAATTTTGTTCTTATAAACACTACCTATGTAGCAATTTGTCTCTGCTTGTGAATATTAGTGCGTAGAGCTCCAATTTATTTTTTGAATTCTCTTTATTTGATGCATAAATATTGTGTTTTTTAAATGCACACATTCGTTTTCTTATTTACTTGGTGGCAGCACTGAGAAGCATCTGTGGAATCAATCTATCAGATAGAGTAAGGAATGGCGTGATAAGAGAAGAATGTGGATTGAATGACGGTATAGTGTCTAAACTTGAAAGTAGTATATTAAGAGGTTTTGACATGTGGAAAGGATGTGGAAGGAGCGGCAATGACTGGCAAAGGAGTAATGTTTAGATCGCAGCAAATGGCGTTCTATAGTGTCTGCTTACCCCATTAATGGGAGACAGGCGTGAAGTTATGTATTTATGTATTTGGTGGCATTGTCACGTATAGGTGTCATCGAAGGCACAGTCTCTAGCGTTACCAAGGTCTTCAAGCGATGGTTAACTCTAAAAATAATATTAGGCCGTTACCTTATCTATATATATAAAGATGAATCCCTATTTCCCTTGGTCATGGCATCACGCGTGAACGGCTAGATCAATTTCGTTAATTGTTTCTTTGTTGTGTTTGTTATTAAGACAAGGTTCTTATGAAAGAAAAACTAAGAAAATTGCGCGGTGATTTAGAAAGTTTAAGAATACTTAACCACCATATTAAATTTAAACCGCTAAACCGATTTCGGTGAAAATTAGTATGTACATAGATTTGGTTTCGCGACATAAGCTACTTTTATCCCGAAAATCGCTTTGATTCCCGAGTTACTTTAATTAAACACATAGCAATTTTTGCGCGGGTGAAGCCGCAGTGCGCAGCTAGTTTCATATAAAATAAAATGTTACCACAACAGATTTTGACAAAATAACAGTTGGTTACAATTCAAGTTTTAGTACCTAATAATATGTCATTTGTGTAGTGGACCTACTACGTCACCTTGTGGGGCATTCCAATCTTCAAAGCAGTGATTATTATTTCACTGTTTTGTTAAAAAATCTGGTTGATATAGCAATTTTGTTTTCGTGATTTTTACGATTTTATTGATTTTAAAATAAAGTAGTTAGAGAACGCTTACACTGAAACATTCCGTAATATTAAGATATACTACCTTTTTGTAATAAAAAAGAACCTAGTTATTTAATAAAATCATCAAGGAAATTTACGAGATACGAGAAAAAGTTAAAAAAAGGACATGATTAGCTAAATCATAAACAATGTAAAACAAATACAATGCATTTTATTGGTATAGTTTGGTTAAAAGGAAGCAATATATTGCCTTACCCTTCGAAATTATTTTTTAATCAAACAAGTATAGGAAGTTTTGTTTCATAATTCATTACCTATTATGTTTATTATTGTTATTACCCTAGGCTTTTTCACATAACAAAGAGTACAAATGACGAAAATCTTTAAAAAGTATGATGTAAGTATTATGTTATTAAGCACAGGCGTTGTATTTTGTCTGACCCTCCGATACTTTTTTCTAAACCACATTTGATACGATTTTCACAATCGTTTAGAACAACGAAAGGTTTATAAGTCTAATACATGCATATGCAGGCAGGACTATGTCTGGCAATGGACTGCGATGGCAGATTGAGAGATTGAGATGCATAAATATAAGTATAAAAAACCTAAATTTTAAACTGATTTGTATTCGTTTTGTATAACATTATTAGTACCCATGTGCCAAGCCGCAGTGCGTTGCTAGGTTACAATATAAAGAGAAAACAAGCTAATTGACATTTTATTTCAAGGACAAATAAAAACATTGGCTAATACTAAATATGTATGCAAAAAATAAATAAGATAGGTACTACTAGAAAAGATGCTGCATCTCAAGGTCACTGAAGAAAATTCACGTGAACGTAATTTTAATCAAAAGTTATATCTAATGTTAAAAGATACTTATATTTTATACAGTTTCCTTTTTTTTCATTAAAAACATCCAGTGATAAATAATACCTTTTTGTAATAAAAAAGAACCTAGTTATTTAATAAAATCATCAAGGAAATTTACGAGATACGAGAAAAAGTTAAAAAAAGGACATGATTAGCTAAATCATAAACAATGTAAAACAAATACAATGCATTTTATTGGTATAGTTTGGTTAAAAGGAAGCAATATAATGCCTTACCCTTCGAAATTATTTTTTAATCAAACAAGTATAGGAAGTTTTGTTTCATAATTCGTATTATGTTTATTATTGTTATTACCCTAGGCTTTTTCACATAACAAAGAGTACAAATGACGAAAATCTTTAAAAAGTATGAAGTATTAAGTTATTAAGCACAGGCGATGTATTTTGTCTGACCCTCCGATACTTTTTTCTAAACCACATTTGATACGATTTTCACAATCGTTTAGAACAACGAAAGGTTTATAAGTCTAATACATGCATATGCAGGCAGGTCTATGTCTGGCAATGGACTGCGATGGCAGATTGAGAGATTGAGATGCATAAATATAAGTATAAAAAACCTAAATTTTAAACTGATTTGTATTCGTTTTGTATAACATTATTAGTACCCATGTGCCAAGCCGCAGTGCGTTGCTAGTTACAATATAAAAAGAAAACCAGCTAATTGACCTTTTATTTCGAGGACAAATAAAAACATTGGCTAATACTAAATATGTAATGTAAAAAATAAATAAGATAGGTACTACTAGAAAAGATGCTGCATCTCAAGGTCACTGAAGAAAATTCACGTGAACGTAATTTTAATCAAAAGTTATACCTAATGTTAAAAGATACATATATTTTATACAGTTTCCTTTGATTTTCATTAAAAAAAATCCAGTGATAAATAATATAACCAGATAAGTAAATAAAAATACGACAGAATTAACTTGTCAGTGCAGTACCAATAGTATTACGTACGATGTTAATGACATTGTGCAGTTTATGTAATAAGACTCTGTTGATGTCGATGTACGCGGTAGCGGGAATGTCATTTTATAGTTTACGTAAGTGAGTGTAGTATGTACAACGTACAAACTGATTCTAGATTTTGTCCTTTCCATTGAGATATACTTTAAATTTGTCCGTTAGATACTGTATATTAAATTCTGCCAGTATCTTCTAAATCATTCGTAATCACGAGGTCGGGGGTTTGAATCCGGGCAAGTACCAATGTGATTTTTCAGATCATATATACTTTCTAAGTTTATCTTTACATTACTGACAAACGGTGAAGGCAAATATCGTGAGGAAACCTGGACTTCTGAGTAAGTCTGAAATCGCCAATCAGCCTTAAGCAAACGTGGCAATCAATGCTCTTACCTTCTCTGTATGAGAAGAGGTCTTTCCCTGCAGTGGGAAAATAATGGACTGATATGATGAATTCTGTTTTAAATACAATTTGATAAAAATGCGGTAAAACTTTAACTAGGCACATTAAATGTCTATACGTAAGTGTCCAAAGTTCTGATATCAAAAAATCTATAATTTCGTCCAATATATTTAAGCTTTCTTTCAATTAATTTAACTATTCATGACATTTAAACACGAACATCTTCACAAACTTTGAGATTTTCTTCAAAATCTAACAAAGCTACTAAAGCTTTATTAGTTTTTGAAGAAAAAAAGTATGCATAGCAGCAGTATTATTAAATGATACGATGACGTAAACTGGCATTTTTTGGTCACGCGCCTTAATGATCGACACCCTTGGCTGCACGATGTTGTTCTTTTATTTGGCATATTGCACTAGTAGGTACCTACTTAAAGATATTTAAATGGGTCGTTCTTTATTCATTCTTGTGTGTAGACAAGTCACGGTCTACAAAATATGAAAATATTTCAAAAATATTTTCCTGTTTACAAAATATTAGTCGTCTCTATAAGTATAAAGTTCTTCTAGGTTACCCAAAGAAATAAACAGAATTAAAGTACTTTATGATAATTATATTATTATCAGCTACGATCAGTACTTAGCTGAAGTATAATTACGAATTTATGAATATTATTGATAGATCTTACTTTATGCTGCATCTTCTTATACAGAGAAGGCATCTCCACACTAGCGCAAGACGGATTGTCAATATCAGACTTATATTTTTCATAAATCCAGTGTCCACCATAAGCCAGTAAAATCACTATCACTATAAAATCTGTTTTCTTAAATTCAGTCACTGTTAAATTCTAAACTTCAATTAAACTTACCTATAATTAAAATATTTTGAGCGAGTGAAGATCCAAAAAAGTTTGATATATACGTAAATTAAGGCTCAAGCAAGCAGAAATTCATTACTTCTAAAGATATTGTGTAAGCACACGAATATTAAACC
Source organism: Parascotia fuliginaria (assembly GCA_963082885.1). Lineage (NCBI taxonomy): Eukaryota > Metazoa > Arthropoda > Insecta > Lepidoptera > Erebidae > Parascotia > Parascotia fuliginaria. The sequence continues at coordinate 18,922,445 of OY720176.1, read as the reverse complement.
TCTAAACTGTAAGCAGAAAAAAAATAAGACATAATTATTATATTTAAAAATGACACACCGCTGGCTTAGAGGGCTACCGTTGCACCCACTAATTTCTGGTGGGTGCAGGGGTAGAGGCTTATTTGAACTTTAGAGTGATTAAACACCTTATTATCATATCTAGGCTAATCACGATTACCAAATTCAATTAAGTCAGTTTGTAGTCTCATCAATTACGACGAATTTCACAATTTTATGTAAAGTGATACAAGGTTGTTCCCTGTCCTCCACGTTTACTGATATTTAATATTTTGACCAGCTAACGCACTTTTAAGGATTTCACTAACATTACCAGTTTCAATTTATTTAGGGCAGCCTACATGAACGGTACAATGTTCTTTGCAAGTGCTTTCAAAGATGTTTTATCGACAAGCTTACTTTAGTAAAAAAGAAAGAAGAAAGAAAAATATTTATTCTGTGCTCACAAAGTAGTAAAACAAACATGTAGGTAGGAGTAAAAATACAGGTGAGACAGTTAAGGGACCTTTCTCAGCACTGAGCTATGGTTGTTATACCATAGCGCTGATATTCTGCAAGGCCTTTTACTGACAGCACGGAAGTTGAAACAGATAACATTAAAAAACATTTAGAGAAGAAAACTAGATAAAAAATAAAAATAATAAGTATAATAACAACAATAATAAAATTTAACAACAGAAAAAGAATCAAAATTCAAATATATACATTAAGAATATGAGCACTAATAAAATCGAATTAATTAATTACAATTCAAATTTTAAAATATTAAATTAAATAAATCAATTCACACTAAAATAATAACAAAAACATTTTTTTTATCCTATTGGACCGGCATCATTGACAGTGACACTGACACTTGACACTGACAGTGACAGATAAAGTTAAGCTGACGTGGGCTTGCTTAGTAAAAACTGAGGTAGGAAATAAATAAAATATGCTACTATTAATGTAAATACATAATATAAATAATATATGATAATAGGTGATGTAATATAAAATAAGTATAAATATAGAAGACGAAAGGAGTTCGTCGGCGTACCTGAAATCTGGTAAACTATCCTGGACCTTGCTTTTGGATGCATAGTAGTTGTTTCATATATGCATTTCTAAACATATTAGTAGTTTGCAGGTCACGGAAAGGAGGAGGGAGGTCATCAAATCGTCATCAAATTCGACCTATAAGGGGGTGAAAAAGAGGGCAAAGTTTGTATGGGACAATGTGATTCCTTGGTCCAATCTACTTAAAATTTTGCATAGACATTCTTTAACAGAATTGATGAAAGATGTGTTTCATATTTTATTGAAATTCATTTCATATAAAATTATAAAAGGTTTTTTTTTAAATTTTTAAAGTGAGTTGTTTTGTTTTTTATGTTTATTTCATTTTATTTTTGTTAGATTCAAGTATTTCTACCATTTTGTTTTAGTTCACTGTTTTCCATTTATTGTCATGCTAAGTGCCTGTTTTCTTGTGTCGGGGAGTGACCTCTAAACAACTCCATGCTTTATTTTTGCAATTCTGAACTTCCTATTCTCTGCGGCATTGAAGAGGACATAAGCAATATTTTGTTTTTATAATTTTATATGAATAATACTTCTTGCACAGTTCCTTAATCATGCTGTACGAAAATTTATTGGTTCTACAATCTGGATCGAAACGTTATTTTCATGTACTTTCTTTTATAATATATGATTGTAAACTAGTGTGTTCGTCATTTAGATACATATAATAAAATTGGAGTGTCTGTTTTTAATATTGAAATAACCATTGTTTACTACATGAATATGTATACGGATATACCGTCCCAAAATAACATTTTTTACAATTTTTATCTGTCTGTCTGTCTGTTTGTTCCGGCTAATCTCTAAAATAGCTGAACCGATTTTGATAGGACTTTTATTGGCAGGTAGCTGATGTAATAAGGGGTAACTTAGACTACGTTTATTTTAGAAAAAATATTTAATAAATAATAATAACATGCGATGTAACCGACATTTACGCGGGTGGAGCTGCGGGCAACAGCTAGTAAATAAATAAATAAGTAGATATTAGTATTGAATTTTATAATCCATATCAAACTATAGGTGTAGAACATAAATAAAATGATAATACATTTATAATATAACTAATGATAAATTGATAAAAGTATTTTAAACTCTGCCCTGAACATAAACCTCTCCCACAAGGATTACGTACAGGTGGGATAATCTTCTAGTTCAAGTAACAGAAAATATAATAAAATACTCCTTATAAGAGATATGTGAAGTGGAAATGACTAGGAAATTTGGTAGTGGTCGACCTAGACGAACATACGTGGACCAAATAGGTGATGTGTTGACGAAGTGCACAATTACAAACACCCGTAACCGACGTGTGTATATGAAAAGATTAATTAATGTTGAAGAGGCAAAAGAAGTATATTTGGATTGCAGCAAATGGCGTTCTATAGTCTCTGCTTACCACATTAATAGGAGAGAGGCGTGAAGTTATGTACATGTATTCCAATTAAAAGGTGTTAATAATGATAGTACTTAAATTTGCGTTGCATATATTTATTACATATCAATTACATTTTTGCGCTAATTAAAATTGATAAGATTGATATTTATATTGTTCAACTATAACATAAGCCTAAGCACATATCAAGTATGTGGGAAAAGGAATTGTTATGAAAACACACTTGAATTAATAAAGTCATCACTTTTCGTGTACAAAAGGATAAAAAAGGCCTATGTGTCACGACTACTTATTTCAAACATTAAATTTATAACTCAATAACCCGTCTAATTATAACAAATAATAATATTCACACGGTATTGAGGCGAAAATATTATGTAATGAGGTTGGTAAAGTGCCTCTAGTATTATTGTTACGGTAGTAGATCCACGCTGATTTCAGCATGAATGGGCCGAATCGTCCGGGGAAGTACTACCCTCTCATAGAAGATCGACTTAAGAGTAGTAGTATCCGTACTACTGCGTTTCGTTCGGTGAGTGAGAGCGCCGGAGGCCCAATTTCCCCCTTCCTCTTTCCTCACCTCCCTCATTCCGTTCCCCTATCCCCATTCCCAGCCGCCATAGTGGAGGCCACCATACCAGCAGTTAAGACGATGGCCACTGACTGCTTACCATCAGGCGGAGTGAAGTCACTTTGGTAGGCTATAATAGAAAAAAAAAAAAAAAAAAAAGGATCACACTAAGTCCTGCAATTGAAACTTCATTCTATATTTTCATAAATTAAAGAAATATATCGTCGTGATGACCCAGTAGTTAATTCCTCTTCAAGAACAGAATATCGTGGTTACTAATCTGGATAAGTACCGAAGTGACTTTTTAAATCACAATAATGTATGTACTTTTTAAGTTTATCTTAGTCATTATTGACTAACGGTGAAGGAAAACATCGTGAGGAATCCTACACTTGAAAAAATAAGTTTGGACAAGCGTGGCAATCAATGCTCATGCCTTCTCTGCATGAGAAGAGGCCTGTGACCTACAGTGAAACGGTATGAGACTATTATTATTATACTGGCTTTCCGCAGCGCGGTTTCAACCGCGTCTTTGCTGACTGCTTCTCTCCCGTTGCCATTACCGTAATGTAACATAACCTATAAACTTTTTCGAGAACCGGGCATAAGCAAAAATGTTTTTTCAAATCCGACTGATAATTTCAGAGTTAAGCGCGTTCAAACAAATAAACAAACTCTTCCACTGTATATAATAGTATATATTAAAAGAAACATTTCTAGAAATAGATTAAGCACTAATAATAGACTTTAAAAATAGAAAACATAACAATCTTTTGCAAAACAAACTTGACATTTTATTGACTGCATAGAAATTGAAAATATTAATGAATTAATTAATTCCGTTACGGCATTCCTAAAGCCCACGCTCGACCTGCACTAAGTGGAGATTTTAAATAATAAAAAATGTTTATTTTTTTGTACAAGATGACAAACAAACACAAGATGATCTTAAACAATTACCATAGCCACTTGCAACATTAGATGCGTCACTTGCACATTTCGCATTGCAAACGCTGTAAATACCTTATACCTCCTTTCTTGAAGAACTTCATGTACCATACATCGCATCTATCATATAATTGAAGAACTTCGAGAAACATCTTGGTTTCCTATTTATAAGGTCTTCTAATAATAGTTGATATTCTGCGTAGATATACAGAATGTCAACTATTATAATATTATATTATTATTAAAATGGTGCTCATTCTTTTCGTAATAATAGTTGTTGCTATTATTTTTAGCCTACAAGCATCTAGTAGGCATTAAAATATAAACAAGTATGTTAATTTAAAGGCCGATTATATAATACAATGGTAAATAGATCTAGAAAAATACGTCGTCCAGTTATGTTTGACGTAAATAATTATTGACGTTTATTATTATCGCATTAAGTATAATTAAAATTGTTTGCGTTATTATGTTCATATTCAACTGTATTACATAACGCTTTATAATAATAATGCACATTTGTAATTAGTGGAAAATATTAAAACAGTAGGTAATTAATACTTTTATCTCTTTACGCATCGACTTAAACCTCGAAGGAGTTATTTTTCTAAGGTCCGTGCCCTACTTATAATTGTAACCATCGCTTTTGCTACATCCGTAATGCCAGGGCCCTAATCACGCTGCATATCGTAAAGCATTTATTTAAAAAACATTCGAATAAGGTTTGTTTTTTGTGTATGAAAGCCCAGTTATAGGCTATGTAATATCACGCTACTGGCGACGGGAGCAGAGCAGTAGGCAAAGACGCGGGTAAAATCGCGCCTCGGATAACTAGTATATATAGGTAATATAACATATACGACACACTGCTAATTTTATTCCATCTAACAAGTCCGTAACAAGTTAATCTAACTAGGTGTATGCGTCAATGCGATAATTACTCTGAGGCCGCTATTAGACTATCATAGAAATATGATCAAAGATGTGTAAGTCATTTTTAAATGAAGAACATATGACGGTATAATAACTACATGTGATTATCTATGATCATAGTTTGAGAGTCGTCGAGCTATGATTATAGAATTTGCCAGATATGAAATCATATTTATATGATAATGTAATACCGCTCTAAAGGAAGGTTCCATATGTCGTTTGTTTTGCCAATAAAGTGAATTTCTATAATTGTCGTCTTCCGCTCATTACAACAGTAATCGAATATATTATTATTTACTACAGAACAAGACACATTTAGTATTCCATTATAATAAACTAGCTGCCGCCCGCAGCTACGACCTCGTAAATTTCGTTTACCGCGTTATTCACGAACATTTATCCCCTATTTTAAACCCCTTGAAGCCATTTTTTGCGATAATAGATATTGTATTGATATATTATTACCCAAAGTCTATTCTATCTCTACACCAAATTTCATCTAAATCGGTTCAATGGTTTAGGCGTGAAGGCGTAACAGACATACAGACGGACAGATCGACAGAGATACTTTCGCATTTATAATATTAGTATGGATTCCATTAGTAAGGAAAATACACTGCATTGCAAGCAATTTTTTTTTGCAGAGAAAATTCATCTATTAACTTTAAATATTATGCGTTTTTGATAACTACTGACTTGCACAATAACCTATAGGTACTATAAAGTAAGAAAGAATTTCAGAAACCTTTGTTTTTGATAATTCCATGAGGTTATTTATGCATACACCAATACAGCGTCGACCGTAAGGTAAAAGAAATCGAAGGAGAAGAAAGTAAAGCTTAAGAATACACACTAACATTGTGTAAATTTTTTTTTATATTATAGCCTACCAAAGTGACTCCGCCTCGCCTGATGGTAAGCAGTCAGTGGAATCCAGAAGTGGCGGCCACTATACCAAAAGCCATCGTCTTAAACTGTTGGTATGGTGGCCTCCACCATAACGGCTGGGAATGGGGTTAGGAGAAGGGAATGAGGCAGGTGAGGAAAGAGGAAAGGGGAGAAATTGGGCCTCCGGCGCTCTCACTCACCGAACGAAACGCAGTGGTACGGATACTACTACTCTTAAGTCGATCTTCTATGAGAGGGTAGTACTTCCCCGGACGATCCGGCCCATTCATGCTGAAATCGGCTTGAATTCGGCTTATATTACCTTAACAACTTAATAATGCACATTGTTTGCCTAAGAATTTATATCATCAAAAGTTAATTTATTATGTGCATACACGATAATACATATTAATAAACAATCTGACTATTGTATGAAATATAAATAAATAAACATCACCATTTCGTCAACAACAAAACCACCTGTTTCTTAAAAATGCATATAAATAACTTTGCATAGAAATGTATACCTACATGATACATTTCTTAACGTCTCTGAGGCCCTAGACAAGTTTCAAAGTTTTCTATTCTATTCATAGAATATATTATAAAATGTATGGGATTGACATAAGCTAACGCTAAAGCTTATGTCAATCCTATTTTTATCTATTCTATGAATAGAATAGAAATCTTTGACACTTGTCTAGGGCCTCTGTGGTTTTTGTTATTCTCTTCTCTTTCTCGCAATAAACGGCCAGTTATTTATATTTAATTTGTTTGATCTAGCTTTGAAACACATCTCTTTATAATGAAAAATCAGTTTTTGATTCATCTTTCCTTCCACCAGCATTTCCTGTTTATAACCCAGTACAGTTCAAGATATATTTGTTAGTAGAACTAATTGTATTAATACAAAATAAATAGTGACCTACCACCTGGTTGTAACCATAAATGAGTAATAAAATTATGCACATAATGAGGATTCTTCGCAAAAAAAAGTAAGTATTTGTATCCTTTTTTGTAGGAGGTATGGCATTGTAAATTTATTGTATGTTTGTACAGTATACCACGACATAGAGCTGGTTCCATAATGCAAGAGTTGTCTTTTAAAGAATAAGAATAAGAACTCTTTATTTGTAAAAACATGAATATTACATTATAGCATGCAAGATAAAATTAAAACAGTTTCAACATGTTTGGCCTTTACAGCATACTAAAAGAAAATTAGGTAATAAGAATTTAAAATTAAAATTATTATGTAAAAATAAACAGAATAATTATAATTATGTCTTACAACTAAGTAGTAACTATGTCAACCTAATGGATGTCCAAATTTAAAAGAAATGAAACAATATTATTATAATAAAATTAAATCAATGAAATAAAATTATACTATAAAATAAAATCAGTACATACCAACTATATTAAATAATTTTACAGTAATAATATTCTATTAATTACAATTTATCATTTATAAAAACTGTGATATTATAATCCACTTTATGTAAAAGTAAATTTTTTTTTTTTTTAATTCTACAATATTTAAGGTTTTCCAACATTTAGGTAGATTATTGTTTAAAATTGGACCCATGCATATTACACCTTTGCACATTAGTGCTGTCCTTGAGCTATAAATTTTCAATTGTGTATCATCGCGACGGTTGCGTATAACAGTGTCTGATAATTTTGGAAACAAACTAGGATTACATTTAACGAATATTGCTACCTCCAGGATATACGACGTCGGAAGCTTAAGTAGCCATGTTTTTTAAAATATGTTACACAGCGTTCTGTTTGATCTAGTCCAAACATGGATCGAATGCATCTCTTTTGTGATTTAAAAGCTGCTTCCTTATCTGTAAAATTGCCCCAGAAAATGACACCATATCTTAAGTTACATGAAACTAGACCGTGATAAGCAATCTGCAATGTCTCGATGTTTATTACAGGTGCTAATTTATAGAGTGCATAGGCTGACTTGCTTATTTTTTTTAAAAGAATTTCTATAAAATAAAATAAAACTCTATTTATATAATCCTAGGATGAACTCCAAAATATGTCTGCAATAAGTAAATCGATTAAAAAAAATCTGGTGTAGTAATCATGAAATAATGATCTGAACGGCCATGGTAGTAAAAATAGAAGGGAGACCTATGTCCAGCAGTAGGCATCTTTTGGCTGACATGATGACGATTTATTTGTTTATGAGACATCTTTTTAGTAACTACATAAAAGAAAGCACTGGTCTTTTAAACGAAAAATATACAAAGATATTTAAAATATATACAAATTGTGATGATAGATGTAAAAGCAACTACTATTTATTTGATAAGGAAATAATGATAATTAAAAACTGTGTAAAGTTAATTGCAGGGCTAAGCATATTCGTCGCAGAAAATAATCAAAAGACACATTCTATCAACATTATAGAAACTCTCCATAAAGTTTCAAATATTTTACTAAATTTGAGAACTAAATCCAAGGCTTACCAGCAATCACACAGTTAACATATCAAATCGTAACAAAGAGCAGTTATCTTAAGGTCAGTGTTCATGTCGTAATATCGTAATCGTTGCAGTTTATATTGATTGATCAATGTTTCATTGATGCGATAAGTGATGTGATAATCCATTGGCAAGGCATTGACTCGATTAAAAGGTCATGGCTTTTAAGGCAAAAATAAGTGTTTGTGTGTTTTTAATTCTTGTCATACATTTTTTTGTAGCTACAGGTTGAAAAATTCACATTCTTCCCTCAAAGGATATGCAACTGAATACGATCCTGTTAAAATTTACTAAGTAAAATCAAAGAATTTAGGCTAATAATATTCTAGACACAGAAAACAAAATATCTCCTGAACAACCCCAGGGATGAAACTTGAGATTTTAGCATGGTCCGTACACAATACCGCGCAGCTACTGAGGCAATAATACTCATAAATAATTTTGTGATACGTCACGCTTTGTGAAAAGGAGGTCCTTCGCGCAAAGCCTGACTTAAGAAGATCAAGTTACTAGTGGCCATAACTTTAGATAAAGGGTTATAGTCTTAGCCATTGGTAACTCGGTCTCTGTGCCCGATGCCAGTAGATCTCCGATTTTTGTATTATTATGTATATTTAAAAGTATATTTTTATTAAATTTAATGGAATAAAAATATCGTAGTATTTATAATTCTAATTTGTATAATATGCTACCAATTTACATAGTTAGTGTTTATATTATGTGACAAGTTTTTTATTTTTTATTAAATACTAGATATATTTATATATCTAGTATTAGTATGAGGCCACCTGGGTACAAAAAAAATTTAATGTTTTTGGCTACAGATTCAAAACATCTATGTAGGTATACTGATTTTTAAAGCGTTAGTTTGTTTGTTTGAATGCGTTAATCTCTATCAGTCGGATTTAAATAATTGTTTGCATTTAATAGCTCAATTCTCAAAGAAGGTTATAGTCTATGTAGCAACACGGTACTAACCACGGGAGCAGTGCAGTAACAAAAGATGTAACTTAACGGGTGAAACCACGCTACGGACAGCTTGTATTTTAATAAGGCATAGGCTATTTAGAAACTTCCTTATTGTTTGTTGAGATTTTTTAACTTAATATATTTAAAAAAATGTGTTACGGTGACTTACTCTACAAGTTTTGAGTAGATTATGCAAGATACTAAAATAACAACTACATATTTTTCAAAACATTATTGTAGGTATTAAAAACATACGTACATAACTTCACGCCTGTCTTCCATTAATGGGGTAAGCATAGACTATAGAACGTCATTTGCTGCAATCTTAATATACCTTATTTGCATCTTCAAAATTTAATAATATTTTTATTACACACACGTCGGTTAAACATATAGGCACAATATCGATCCCTGCGATACTCCTTACGTTATACAAAGTAGACTTGACTTATTATGTTTTTTTTTTCGTTTTAGCTGTTACATATAAAGTAAGCTATTATGTTACAATAATAATATGCAACTTATCATGCTCAGTTTATTTCATTAACAACCAAACACCATGGCAAGCGCAGTCGAAGGGCATTGCACGGTCATTACGCCAGAACTACAGATATTTATCACTAAACCAAAAGAAGTGAGTATGGGTATATTATTATTTTTAATCTTTGTTCTTTTTCTAAAAATACAACTTCTCCCTCTGAACTTTGAAATTATACAGTCAAAATACGCTTCGTAAACACGAGGTCGGGGGTATGAATCCGGGCAAGTACCAGTGTGATTTTTCAAATCATAAATGTACTTTGTAAGTTTATTTGGACATTACTGACTTACGGTAAAGGTAAACATCGTGAGGAAACTTCTGAGGAAGTCTGAAATCGCCAATCTGCTATAAGCAAGCATGGCAATCAATGCTCATACCTTCTCTGTATGAAAAAAAGCCTTTTCCTGCAGTGGGATATTAACAGATCGATATAATGAGACGCACAGGTTTGAAATAAATATTTATAAATCACACAGTCTGGTCTCATGCGAGAATCGATGCAATAATTCCCAATGACAAATACGTGTTTCTTGACCTGATTACATTCTTAAAAAATAGCTTTTTATGCAATGCACATAAATTGTAGTCAATTTAGATGAAAGCTTTATAAATTTTTAATGACTATCAAGTTTGGCCGTTTGATTTAACTGTTATGATAAAAGAGTACCTATCTTTTTTTTCTTTTTTATGACAACTTCTGCATTAATGAACAAATCGCGGGCAACTTTCCAAACATACGACTAATGGACACAAAGTACACCCAGACTCGGAACAAATATTTATGGGTTTCATAAAGTTTTTACCGTGTGGGGATCGAACCTACAACCTTGTACACAGCAGTCGCTTGTGCTCCCACTGCGCTACGGAGGTAGTCAAATCTATAAAGTTGAATTCTAATTTGCAACAAATACTTTTTTTTTAATTTTCGGCCTTTATGTAATGAGTAGATACTTTAAGTATCGTCTGAAATGATAATAAAAATCATTCCTTATACTTAATCAGTATTTGTAATTAGACTAAGACATGAAAACGGTTTTACAAAAATTATAATTTACCAAATAAAAAGAGAGAACTGAGTTTCTTGACAGTTCTTTTAAAAAAAGAATATTGGTGTGTAATTATTAGATAACGGTGGTACGAATAATGAAGATAATAAAGGTTTATTTATGTTTAATTGTAACAATAATAATAATGATGAATAATGTAGTGAATAAAATACCTGTTTCCTTCTAGAAAAATATCGAATGCAAATATAAGTAGGTATATAATTTATTTAAATGAAGAAGGAAAATCTAAATGAACTTGTGTATGAGCATATAATTAAACAATTTATTATAATAACGCATGACAGACAAATTGCAAATATCTATTGAGAACCTCTTTAGCTTTTATTGAGTTATATTATTTTATATAAGTGGTCTGCGGCCCTTCATACATGACCTCATAGATCAGACTAAAATATATGTCAAGATGTGTACCTACCTATTATTTTTCCTATTATTTGACGATGTCTGTGGTTCGGTGGTACTCTGTACGGACTGCCACGCAATGACGGTTCGATTCCCGCTATGTACAAATATTTGTGTGCAAGAACACGGTTATTTGCATTGGTCTGGGTGTTTCTATGTATAATATGCATATATTTAAGTATGTTTATCCGCATTCTAGAACCCTTACCACAAGCTATAATTATATGCTTACTTTGGGTCTAGGCGTTGTGTAGTTGTTGTGATATTATTATAAATAAGCCTTAGGTTTGGTTATTAGTCATGGTGCTAAAACTATTCTAGAGCGGTTTACAAATGACATTAAATCATTATTTATCGTTTCTGATGTCACTGATTGTGTTGTGTCCCTAAACAATCTCTATTTTATGTTCTAAGTCATCCTCACCCGTCGCTTGCACCTTTGACTTCAATTATGTACTGATAATAAAAATGTATTGTCTCTCAACGAAAAGCACATTAATATCAATTATCAGATTGTAATTTCGGTAGAATTTGAGTTTCAAATACACGAACAAGGTTTCGAACATGTGTATTACTATAATGATACTTAAAAATGTGCAAGTCATGCTGTATTGCACATTTATAAAGTCGTGCAAAACTGTACTCAAAGCTTAAAGTTCGTTCAGTTTATGAACTTATCAAAATTGATTGTCGTAGAACTTATTTATAAATGTTCGATGTCGATTGCAATTACTGATGCAATGCATGGTTATATTGTATGTATGTGTTTTTTGTGACTGTCTCAGAAGGTTTGAGTATCAGATAAGGTATGAACTGAAACGCAGAAGTCTTGCGTTTAATTCCCAATTCATGTATAGTGATATCAGGTTTTTTTTTCAAAACTCTTAGCAATTACTTCGATAGTGCCGGGTAGTAGGCTCGCCTCAGTTACACTGTTGTTAGACCTACTATAGCTGACAAAATTTCGGTGTTATACTGCCTACCCCTTTCTGAAAAAAAAAGCGTGATACTATGTCATATTTTGCTTTTTAGTGTTTATTTTAACATGGTTGAAGATTGTCTTTTTAATTTGTTACTTTAATTATATAGGTTTTTACTTCTGTGAAGTAAAAACCTATATTAAAATAAATTCCGTAGTTATTTCTGTCAGAAAACCAACAAAATTTAGCATCGCCTGTAAACCGGAAAATATATGTGTATCACATCACTGCCTATACCTTCGAGATAAATACGGCGTAATACCACTTTGTTACGTAATTATGTTTATTTTTTAAATAATTTATTCAATGTTTTTATTTTTAAATTATACTTTTTTTGTGCGCATAAAATTTATTCAAGCGCTTATTATAAAATATATTAAGTTAATAATGTTTGTTATCTACGCGTTCACAGTGGAAATCTTAAACAGTTTTCTATGAAAATTAGTGTCTTTATGATTTTATTTGTCACATTATATTTGCGGAAAATGCCTTAGTTGTAGGTATAGTACAAATATCGTGCGTTCATCAAGGTATTTTATACATACACACATAACTTCGCGCCTGTTTCCTATTAATGGGGTAAGCAGAGACTATGGAATGCCATTTTCTACGATCCAAACATACCTCCTTTGGCTCTTCAACATTCATTAATTTTTTTTTGCCCGACTGACACAGTCAAGAAGGGTAATGTTTTTTGAGCGTATGTATGGATGTATGTATGTATGTATGTATGCACGTATGTATGTATATATGTATGTATGTATGTGAGAATGTATGTCTATTTCTTTGGCACGCTCTACAGCCTAAATGGCTTGAAGGATTTTAAGTTAAGTTGTGTCATTAGATTGGTATTGATTGTGGGAGTGACAAAGGGTATATAAAAATTCAATGTAGCGTCAGCACGAGAAAAAAATGGGTTCCTTTTTTTACTTTGTTTAAGGCAGACGAGCTCTTTGTTTTTTAATAGTGTATTTTGCTTGTTTTGGAAAATGCCTTACAATTGTATATTACAAACTCAGAATACAGAACAAAGTACAAATATCATGCGCGTGACAATTTTTGTCACGGCTTTATTTTTTTTAATTCCTCAAGATATTTTATTTTTATTATCTTTTTTTATGTTATAATTTATGTAAATACATTTTAAAATACAATAGGCTATTCGACTAATTAAAAAAAAACAGTTTAATATTATTGTTAATTGACATATTAATTACACTACATTAATAGGTATTACTGAATTTTTCACTGTTTTATTATTACAAAAACAATACTGATATTTAAATTTACTAAAAGGCGCCAAAAATACTGTTTCTGTAATGGCGCCGGACATATAATATGTCACGCGTGACGTCATCTGTTTGTAAATTTTTATATTTTTATCAGTGCAGTTGAAGAGAGTTGAACTGTATGTTACTCGTGTGTGACGTCACCGGAGCTGCAACCACGTGACGTTTACGGCGTTTACGTACCACATGAAATTTCAAAAATGATACATAATTTATTTTGTTTATTTTTAAAAAAATATAAATTTCAGTGAAACATATTTTTTTAGGATGATCACAATTAGTAGTATATTTTGAATGTTAAATAGCCTATTAGCGTGCGCATATAATGTATACATTTAATGTAGGTACTGAATTATCTTTTTTATATAAGATTTGAGGCCTTGTCGTTGCATTTAATGCAGTCTAGATTCCATTTCCATGTACTGAAGTAAATGGGGATGTTAAAACACTTGTGATTTTTTTTTTACAAATGCAGTAAAAACAGTAGAACGAATTAAATTAGTTTAACGAAGACTAAGCATAAGATAACTTGTGGGATAACAAAATAAAATTAAAGCGACAAAATTATTTATTGACTGATTTCATCAATCGTGCATCTGGACATTCAATTTTTGACATTTCAAACAAAACATTTTTTGTTGTTTTAAAGCACTTGTTTCATAGCCTGTACAGTACAAGTTATATCTCATATACGCTATACAATTATTTTAATTTATTCATTGAAGCACTATTATTTTATTAATACGTTTAAGACCTTGTATTAAGCGGTAGCCATTTCAACATAGTTCAACCTTAAAATATCTAAAAATGCATGTAATTTCATAAGTTAATTATTTGATTGCACATTAGCTTATTAAATCTTTTGGCAACGTTTCGTAATAAATTAAAGTAATACATAGGTGACCAGTGAAACAGTTTCTTTCACAGTGAAATCTAAAGGTCTCGAACCAAATAGTTCAGTGCTTCATACTTCAGTGGTCGCTAAGTAAAAAACTTTGCCAGTGGAGTCCTTTTGTTAAGCTAATATAAAAGAAAATAAATAAAGATCTATTCAAACATAAGTCGTATTCGCTGCCGCTATGGGTAGAGGTAAATACCCCGCGGATTGCGCTCAGATATTTAGAAAATAAAAATGAAAATGTGTTTATTCATATAGGTTAATTAAATTTACACGAATGAACGTTAAGAATTACAAAATGTCAGCCAATAAACCTACAGCCAGTTCGCTGACGAGGTAGAGCCATGAGAAGAACTAGCAAGAAACTCAGGCCACTCTTTTTAATCGCCAGGTTATTACAATTTTTGTAAGTTACATTTTGAATGAGTATGAAGTTCTGCGGCTAGAGCGGAATACCGCATACCCACTGGAATAATTGGCGACAAGTTCATACTTTCATGAGCGAAACTCACGCCATATTCTACCCACAAGGGTAGCGCAATTCGCTCTGGTGTGAACAGTAGTATTACCGCATACCCACACCGATTTTTCTACCGCTGGCGGTAGCAAACAGTGCTCAAGTTTGAATAGGCCTTAAAGCTTACGTTAGATGATTCACCAATCAATCATCTGTTGTGTGGAGTGATCACGAGGGTGTAATTTTCAATAGTGAAAACCTTACCTGTATCTTCATCATCATCACCATATCACCCGAAAGACGTCCACTGCTGGACATAGGCTTGCCCCAATTTTTGCCATCTTGGCCGGTCCTGAGCCGCCCTCATCTATCGGTTGCCCACCGTCTCACTCATCTATCGGTTGTTATAAGGTCGTCGGTCTACCGTGTGAGGGATAAACCCACACTGTCTTCTAGTTCGTGGTCGCCATTCTAGAACCTTTCTGCTCCAACGTTCATCAGTACTAAGAGCTACATACTTGTACTGCCCATTGCCACTTCAGTGAAGCAACTCTACACGTTGCTTCACATTTTATTCACTAATTCATACCTAGGACAGTTCACAAGTAGAAGTTACTATAATTTTACTACTATGATTACCATTTTAAAACAATAATATTATAGTCATCATAGTAATAAACACAGTATAATATATTAAAATATTATGCGTGTAATTGTTCACTTATAAATTGATATATTCGTAATTGTTCAAGTACTTACCTACCTATAAAGGCGCATTTACATTGGTCGTTTACTCAGGCACGCGCCTTTACACTGGTAGTTAGCGCCAGCATGTGGAGTGCGAGAGATTTCTGTAACGCATGCCATAGGACCCGCATACGGGAAACCGTTCACATCGGTCGTAAGCGGCCGCAGGCCGTTCGCCCGTTTTCATTGGCAGTTAACCTTGAGAGAATGAAATAAGCAGACGTCCAAAGTCCCCGCATGCTTGATACCGACCGAGTTAACGACCGATGAATTCATTGGTTGTTAGCATACTGACTGTAAACGACCAATGTAAATGCGCTTTTAGTCATATACTACCTATATACTTGTAAGTACATTGGTAGTACATGACTAATATGAATGATGTTTCATCTGACATAATGACTCTACTGCCCCGTAAGCATTCATATCTATGATGTAACGAATCTTAAAAGCTTTTTCTTTTTTATTTAAAAAACTTCACATACATACAGTATATAGGCGGACTTAATGCCAAAAGCATTCTCTACCAGTCTACCTTTTGAGGTGGTGCAGAGAAACAGAGTAGGTGCAAGAAGTTACACAGTTTTAATCAAAAATTAGAGTAAAAATTCTAATAAAATATATTAATTATATATTTATATCTAATACTTAAACATACATACATGTAATAGTCTGTATACACATAAATAAACATACTTATAAAATAATATAAACTATTTTTTAACAAAAAGAAAACCGACTTCAACAAGAAAACTAAAAAGTAAAAAATA
The DNA here is from genome assembly GCA_963082885.1 of Parascotia fuliginaria. NCBI lineage: Eukaryota > Metazoa > Arthropoda > Insecta > Lepidoptera > Erebidae > Parascotia > Parascotia fuliginaria. The sequence goes on along the minus strand of OY720176.1, from coordinate 18,906,008 downwards.
AATTTACATAGCACAAAGTAATTCATATTTTGATTTAGTTAATCAGAAATAATTAAATAAGTATTTTATAATTTTGAAGTTGGTGCCAAGTTAATACTCATTAACGAAATACTATAAGAAGCTTACTACAATAGCAAATTAAGATTAATAATACCTATAGGTAGCTAGTTATTGATTTAAATACTATATGAACCTTACTACAATAGCAAATTAAGATTGATAATACTAAAACTAAATACTAAAACTTTGTGTTCATTTCATGACAGAAATCTTCGCTCTTCTAATAATCTTCTTCTAGCATGTCCCTCTCATACTTCTGATTTTGTACATACTTCCTTCTTTATTCAATCTGTCTTACTCTGGAATGCGCTCCCTCTTGAAGTCAGGATGGTTACGGACCGCTTTAAGTTCAAACAAAAGGTACGGGATATTCTCTTCGACAGATTGGCAGAGTCATCACATCAGTAACATGTATATATTGTATATATATATGAGAAGACGATCGAAATTGTTGAGAAGATCTGCATTCAGGTCAAAGTAGCACACGTCACCATAGTCGATTATTGGGAGAACTAAAGTGTGCACAAGCATTACCTTGGTCTTATAAGGGAGAAAATTCTTCAGACGAAAAGAGCACGAAGGGTACTTGTGACTTCTTGACTAACTTTAATTCCTTGAGCTTGCCAGTTCAGCGCAGAGTCGATATACAAGCCAAGGTCTTTAACCGTTGCACTCAGATTAATGACGGAACCATCAAATACTACAGGTGGAAGAACTGACGTATCCAATCTGCGTAACATGTGAGGGCTGCCCAAAACAATGACCTGACACTTACTTGGATTTACAGACAGACCGTACCTGTCAGACCAGCTCTTAATGTAATCAAGGTCATTGTTTATTCTTGTGATACCCGTAAATACACTGTCAACGCTCTCCTGTGTATAAAGCTGCAAGTCATCGGCGTAAAGATGATACGAACACTGAAGATTTTTAGTGATGAGATTTATAAAAATAGAAAACAGCAAAGGAGAGAGAATACCTTGAGGTACACCAGAGTCGAGGTTTTGCCATTTTGATGAAGATTCATCAAGACGAACTGACTGCTGAGGTCCCTCAAGATACGATGAGAACCATTCCAGCGCTTCAGAAGAGACTATTAGGTAGGAAAGGATAGATAAGAGGATTTCATGGCTGACATTGTTAAAAGCATTAGAAAAGTCAACTAAAGCCAGTACAGTAATCTTAGCGTCCTCCATGCCTGCCCTCACATCACCAGTCACTTTGAGAAGAGTGGAGACTGTACTGTGACCTGGTCTGAACCCAGATTGTAGTGGGTTTAACAAGTCGTGCTCATAAACAAATCTTGATAATTGTTTGTGAGCGCAGGCTTCCAGTACTTTTGAGAGGAATGGGAGTATGAATATAGGACGGAAGTGATTGACAAGAGTAGGATTAGGTATTTTAGGAAAGAGAATGATGTAGGCTTGCCGCCACAGGGACGAAAAACTACCTGATTGAAGGGAGACATTAATAATATATGGCAAATAGCAGGGAGATGGTAGTCTAGGATGGGAATTATCATGCGGCGACTGATATTATCGCAGCCCACAGCATTGGATTTAATGGACAGGATAGTTTTCTTGATCTCCTCTAAAGCAACAGGAGAAAAGTGAAAGTAGTCTATGTTAGGACGAGCCAAACCAGCTAAATAACCTACTGTACAAGACCTGGTCTGGTGATCAAGCATGGTTGTAGAGGTGAAATGACAATTGATGTCATCCAGACCAAGTGATGTATGAAAGTCTATGTGTCGCTGTTTGCCAATACCCAGAGTTCCCAGGAACTTCCAGATATTGGCAGGAGATGAATTTGAGATATTATCGTGAATATGGTGGCGTTTTGCATTACGTATCATCATGTTACAACGATTCCTTGCAACCTTAAAAAGCTTCCAATTATCATCAGATTGATCACGTCTAAATCTGCGAAAAAGCCGATCCCTTCGCCTCATCACCATCTGAGGGTTAAGGTTAAGGGTTCAAAACCAGGAAATTAAAAACTGATTTTTTGAAGTAAAATTTACTTTTCAAGATATTATTAAATTACTAGCTGTGCCCTACGGCTTCACCCGCGCGTAAAAAATATATAATGTTGTATCCCTCGGGAACCAGACCGTTTTTCGGGGTAAAAACTAGCTATGTCCGTTTATAATAATAAATAATAATACCAGCCTATTTACTGTCCCACTGCAGGGCAAAGGCCTCTTCTCATACAGAGAAGGTATGAGCATTAATCACCACGCTTGCTTAAGGCCGATTGGCAATTTCAGACATTTATGTCCAGGTTTCCTCACGATGTTTTTCCTTCACCGTTAGTTCGAAATGTCCAAGATAAACTTAGAAAGTACATATGATTTGTAAAATCACATTGGTACTTGCCCGGATTCGAACCCACTACCTCGTGTTTACGAAGTGGGTGCCTTATCCACTGGACCATTTCGACTTACATGTCCGTTTCCGGCATCAAATATCTATCTATCTACATACCAAATATCATCCACTTTTGATATTACTCCGTATACCACTAACTATGCTGGCAATACTTTTATAAGACGTTCCTGCAAATATTATAATAAAAATCTAGCCAACATAGATATTTTCTCTTCTTCACCAGGCATTTATAAAAAACATATAAAAAGTATTATTTACTCAAGGACAGATCAATATAATCAATAGTCATGGGCATTATGGTTGGTTACTAATAAGTTACTAACTAAATACATTTAAAAATACTGTAGTAATAATAACACTTTAATTATATTGTAAGTTTGGTTAAGTTTTTGTTTATTAACTTCAAAATTAGGTATATTAGTTTATTTTTATGGAACTGTTTTGGTCTAGTAGTAAACTATCATAGTATTTTTGTTTTAGTTTAAGACTGTTTGTTTCCTGAATAAAGAAAATAAAAATAAAAAATCATCCAAATTGCTTTAGCCGTTTAGGCGCCGAGTGGTAACAAACATGCACACACACACAAACTTAAGGTAAGCTTGAGGTAATATGGACGAACTAAAAACTTGAAATTATTAATCCGCGGTGATCGATGTTTATGCCTTCTCTATAGGCGAAGAAGCCCTTCAGGAATATAATGATCAGAGTAGGAATGCTACGCGAAACTATCTATTTTTAAAAATAATTGCAGTTGAAAAAAAAAAAGATATGAAATGAAAATTATAAATTGCTGTATTTTAATTAATTATTTCTTAAATACCAAGGTAAATCTATTTGTAAACGATTGATAGTATTGTATGTTTCACAACTCTTAAAGACATAATTTGATTAATAGCTATTAAAATCATAAATATGTAAATTTTCAATCGATATATCGAAATCAAACTCGATAATTTATCGAATTAATTCTTGTAAATTCCTTGAACTTTCACCTACTCTACAAGATGAATTAAGTCTTTCATATCTATACAAATATATAAAGCGGCAGAGTTTTTTTATTTGATTGTTTGAACGTGCTAAACTCTGGAACTACTTACCAGTCGGATTTGAAAAATTGTGTATGATAGCCCAGGTTTCGAGAAAGGTTATAGGCTATGTAACATCACGCTATAGGCGACGGGAGCAGAGCAGTAAGCAAAGACTCGTGTGAAACCGTGCCGCAGAAATCTAGTCTTAGGTATTATAAAGCATCTGCTCTCATGTGTGTATGAAAACTGTAATGAATGTTGAAGAGGCAAACGAGGTATGTTTGAATAGCAACAAATGGCGTTTTATAATATAGTCTGCTTACCCCATTAATGGGAGGCGGATGAAATGATATGTAGGTATGTATGTAAGCTTTTGTAAAACAAGATATTAATCTGCTAAGCATATTTTAATAATGTTACTTACGCTTTGCGTTTACATAGTAGATGAAAAACTAAAATATATTTAAGGCCTATATTCAAGAGGAGTTTATTCATAGATATCCCGTAAAGTTTATATTTGACCATGCTATAAAATATGCTGTAGAATTAAATAACTATTTAAAAATATACAAAAAAATGGACAAGGATTACAAAATATGATATCTGTATTGATGCCAATATATTCTTACCCTTTAGAAATAATAAAGATGCCAATATATTCTTACCCTTTAGAAATAATAAAGATACCTAAAACAGTACTATTCCTGAATACTGCAATGATAATGAGCAATTAGAGTTATAAATTTAGATGATCTTATCTTTACAGTTCTATAAGTATGATACTAAAGCTTATTTTCAAATTGGCGTAAATTACACAAAAAAATCATTATTAATTTACGTGCAACATCGCACATTTACGAGGCCTCGTACGCCCAAAAGATTTTTGTACAAAATTATTAATTAACAATAAAACATGTGTAATTAGGCAACGCAATACTTAATCACTAAATGTGTACTGTTTGGTCACCAGAGCGCATCCGTGGTACGAATAATCGTTATAATCGCGGTCAAGATTAACTTACGAAAATATCTCACTTCAATGCGAATTTAGCAATCCTATATTTGCTCAATTTTGGGTTTAACTTTTTTATATGCTAACGATTTAATATCTTTTTTAAATTCTCATTAACTGACTAAAGACGTTCACAACTGAACTTATGCATTTTCCAAACAAATTTGTGCATACAGAGAGAGTTAATCTTAAAAGATAGAGTAAGAAATAGCGTGATAAGAGAAGAACATGGATTAAGTGATGATGTAGTGACTTCAATTTAAAAAAGGATGTTAAGGTGATTTGGACATGTGGAAAGGATGGATGAAAGTAGGATAGCGAAAGAGATTTTTGGAGCGGAAATTATTAGGGAAATTGGTAGGGGGTCGACCTAGACGCACCTACGCGGACCAAATAGGTGATGTGTTGACAAAGGGCACAGTTACGACATGTGTGTATAAAAATAAATATGAATGTTGAAGAGGCAAAGGAGATATGTTTGGATCGCAGCAAATTATGTTCTATATTCTTTGCTTACTTTATCAATGAGATTCAGGCATGAAGTTATGTAAAATGTAGGTATGTATATAGGGAGAGTACTTACCCTTTATGCAGTGGCGTGCACAGATATTTTCGATAGGGTAGGCATAACATAATTTGCCGAAATGTGTTGATTAATGGTTATAATAATTTTGAGTGACCACCTCCAATTGACTTATAATAATATAATTTAATATTTCAACAACTACACACAACGCCATCTAGACTCAATGTAAGCATTTAAGCTTGTAGTATGGGTTCTAGAATGCGGATATGTACATCCTTAAATATTTTTTTTTGTAAATACATAAATATTATACATAGAAGCACCCAGACCAATGCAAAAAGACATGTTCATGCACACAAATTTTTACCTCTGTGGTAGTCCATACACAGTACCACCGAACCACAGAGGCAGTCACTTATGATGAAGCTTCTTTGCGAATTGAAAATTTATTGTTAGTTAGATCGGTAATGTATTACGAACGTTTTGTAACTTATGAAATAGCTATCACGGAAAACACAAGAGACTACGTAGGTACCTACCGATTGTCTACTTTGTAAATATAGGTAAAGCCGGTTAGGCATTTATATGTTTAATTGCTAAAGTACTTACTTAATATTAAATTTTAGTTTGCCTTTTCTGTACTTAACCTATTATTAACATCACAAATCACTTGGTATTGAATCTTTATTATAACAAAAATAAATTGACCACTGAATCACATCAACCATAATAAATTAATAACACAATCACACCACAAAAAAAAAATTACATTACCTACTAATATAAGTCATAAACACCATAATTCAATTTAATTGTCTGCACTCAAACAAAACAAAACAAAACATTAGGTAATGGCGACTAGCTAATTTTCACGCGAATAAAATATTAATAATAAAATATTATAAATATTAAGCAACTAAATTAGATCTTTTACAAAAACTCTTAAATTGTCATCAATATATACATATTTAATTTAATAGGATAATAATCAAAACTACAAATCCACCAATGAGAACTCATGAAATGCGTCGTCATTGGTTAATTCAATTTAATTCAAAATTGACCCTTTCTATTGGCGTGTCGTTCAATTAAGCAGTGCTTTAGTCGCGAAGAAAATCAACCGCGTGCGTCTGTGTGCGTGCGTGTATATATAGAGCATTAAGAAGCTTGCATGTGTGTTTTTTTAGGCATTGCTGTTTTCTGATTATTCCGCGCGGACGACCATGGCGCTGTTGTATCATAGATAGATGTAAAGTAATATTGTGTTGATTAAATTGAAAGAGTAAATCATTAAGCGTGAAAATATACATATTGCTGAGTATAAAATAATGGTAATCTATCTCTTTTAATATAATACTAGTTTATTATGTATTTATTATGTATATTGCTAGTTAGATAAAATTATGGTGAATTTATTAGGGTAGGCAGTGCTTTTATGCCTCTAGGGAGTGCACGCCACTGCCTTTATGCGTATTATACGGTCACAACATCACAATAGGTTAGTGTTATGCAGGTAACATTACACTGCTGTCTGTGGGTCTTAGGTCCCTTTGTCAGGAACCGCAGAAATGGAAAAGCCATCTGGAACACGACACATATTAATTCTGTCTGTATTCTACGATGCCATTTTGAATGCCGTTTTAAAGGCACGAGAGCTGAAAATATATTAACGAAATTAAAATCAATTGTAATAATTTTATCTCATCAATATAAATTTTATTATCCACGCGACATGTATGTATTGTTTTATACAAGATAAAGAGGCATTGACATATTATTACACTTTGCAGAAGTCACTAAAATGACCACTTTCTTATTTTTTTGTTCTTCTATGTTCTTGGAGTGAAATTCTCTGACATTTCCCTCTGGCTCTTTTGAAGTGCACAAGAGTCATTGAAGAGATCTAAACGAATAAGAGACCTTTACAACTGCGTTTTTTTCTCTTATCTTTAATAAATTTCGGTGTTATTGTATTGTTTCATTATTTTTGAAGTACTGGGAATTAGTTAGACAATTATGAAATTATCTGTTAGTGCTTTGAGCTCCAGTATGCTTGGTTTCACTCTTGTAATTCAACAAACAACGCAAACGGAACCAAAACGATTAATATTTGCCGGTAAAATAAAATACACGTGCCTCAGTTTTTTTTTTGTAAATTAGTCAAAATTTACAAAAAAACAGAACAATTCGTACCTATATTTAATATAGCCAATAAATTATTGTGCTTAGTTTTCATACATATGTATATTTATTTTCTTTTTATCAGCTTTGCTATTATTATTTGTGATTATAGCAATATTAACATGTTACAATTAGTTTTGCGTCCCCTAAATAATATACTGGCGATGGAGTTATCAGTCTTAACCAGCAAACAGCCCACGTAAGTGGTAAGTATCGTTTATGGACGACTCAGAGTCCCTAGCATTACTCCTGCAATAGGTGAAAGGATTGAGGGAGGTGAGGAAAAGGAAAGGGGAGAAACTGGGTCTCTGGCACTCTCACTGAACGAACGAAACGCAATAGTACAGATACTATTACTCATACGTCGATCTTCTATGAGAGGGTAGTACTTCACCAGTCGATCCGGCCCATTCATGCCGAAACCAGCGTGGATCTACTACTGTGAGACTACCTTCTAAGTAGTTAGTTCTTTCTAGTATAGATGAATCTTCGGAATGCAGACGCTCCACTATTTTTTGCTCCCTCATTCTCTTTTTCCGTACACTCTCGGCAACGACTTTTTATTATTGATTCTGAAAAGCTTAAAGAATACAGCTATACCCAATAAGTTAAGGTCACCACATAGTACGAGGTAAAATATTATAAAAATTTAATAATACCAATAATAATATTACAAAAACTACCCACGATGAACTAAATTATGCGCTAAATAAATAATAATAATATTCTACCACATTCACACAGCGCCATCTAGTCCCAAATTAAGCAATTATATTTGCTTGTGTTATGGGTACTAAACAACTGATATACTACATATATATTATAGATAAATTAGACACGGAACAAACATTCATGCTCATCACACAAAGATTTGTCCTGGGTGGGAATCCAACCCCCGACCTCCGGCTTAGCAGTCAGGGTCACCACTAGGCCAAAAGGCCAGTCTTAACTAAATAATAGTCGTATGTTCATATATATTATATTAAAGCATAAACTTTATCACTCAATTTAACAGAAACACATTATTCATTCTACAAGCTATTGCTGTAGAATTATTTTACCTTTTGTTTGTTCAGGATATCACACAAGCTGTTTGTATAAGACATCGTTAATATTCGTCAGTTCGTTAGTACATCTATCAGCATTCTATAATTTATTTCATCAATGCGAAACTGTTAATATCATCATTATATTCGTATTATTGTTGTAATGTCTGAGATTTAATTTAAACGTCGGTTCTTCTTACTTAAAATATGCCTAGTTATATAAAAGATGCCCGGCTACAATAAAATTCTAGAGTAGTAGCAGTACGTACTAGGAATAATTACACAACTAAGATAAGGCTATAAATAGGTATACAGCCTGCCAGATTATCGTAGGCTGTAGACCGTTGTAATAGTAAGTATTACGCGTTGCTGACTCTTCATTTATTTTTATCCCCTATTTCAATCAATAATTTCATGTTTTTCCTCAAAGTAATAAAAATCGGTTGTCGCTTAGGCGTGAAAGTGTAATAGACAGACAGAGTTACTTTCGCATTTATGATATTAGTATAGTATGGATTAATATGGATAATAATATTAGCCAGTTTTTATCACACTACAAGATCAAGACGTCTTCTTATATAAAAAAAATAATGCCGTTTCTATCATTATTTGCACACAATAAAAACGTTTAAGTAATATAAGTGCATAAGAGTATGGAGAATGGAAAATAATGTTTTAAATAGGTACATTAAAATTTTAGGCAAAATGTTGTTGTGTGTCACAAAAGTAATGTCCCTAATCCCTATAATTAATTAATACCTGTCATTTAAATCACATTTTAATGAAATACTTGTTAAGTAATATTACAGCACAATTTGAGTAATCACTTCATTAGATATAATTATTATAATTAATTAATAATAGTTAATTATAATTACAGGAGCTGAAAGACGTCCACTGTTGGACATCGGCCTTCCTAGATTTTATGTGCTAAATAGTTTATAGTTCCATCACTAAGATCTAACCTTTAAACTTATATGTATTTAAATAGATCACATTTAAAATCTGGTTTTGGAAAAGTTTTATTGAACTCTCTTTTAACAGTTTAGGTCCGTAAGTTCTCAATTTTTTGATGTTGTAAATATCATTAAAAAATATTTTTATAGTTTTCTCCGATGTTGTAAAAGGAACAAAAAAAATGTTTCCTTTAACTTCACCAAATTTCTGTCTCATTTTAAAATTAGATCCACAACGCTATAATAAGATAAGAGTTGGTAATCCCTTAACGTTCTACGCCATCTATGATTAAAAGGTTATTACAAAACAAACGTTTCCAGTACTGTATCTTGTGGCCACAAACCTAGTAGTTAGACAAATACTGTGCAATTTACTTGATAACACTCTTCTTACCCATTATTCATTGTTTCTCGTACTCTTTAATTTTTTATTAAGCAATTTTCCTTTGTTTGTTATTCTTTGTTGCTTTAAGAACTGAAGATTCTAGCTTGTTCAATAATGCTCAAATGATTATTCAGTAAAAAAGTCATTGAATTGTCAATTTTATTATTATTCAAGGTAACAAAAAGTGAGGACCAATGTGACTATTCTTTCTAAGTTTATCAAAACATTACTGACTGACTGTGATGGAAAGGATCGTAGAGAAACCTGGACTTCTGAGGAAGTCTGAAATCGCCAAACCGCCTTGAGCAAGCGCGGCGAGCAATGCTCATACCTTCTTTGTATGCGAGAGGCCTATCCCTGCAGTAGGATAATAACGGGCAGATATAAATGAATGTAATATTTAACGCTGATATTCTATGAAAGAGTAGATCAAGGCTACTTTCTCGATCAATCAGACCCATTCATCCTGAAAGCAGTAAGAATTATGTACTGTAGGTATGTTGAGAAATCAAATTCACCTGTGTAACATTTGAGGCATTGATAGCTATCTATTCTATTATAGTTTTTTTGAACGCTCTAAGCTCTGGAACAACCAGTTGAATTTGAAGAATTATTTTTGCGTAGGATAGCCCAGTTTTTAAGAAAAGCTTATAGGCTATGTAACATCACGCTACTGGCGACGGAAGCCAAGACGCGGATGAAACACGCCGCGGAAAGCTAATATCTAATTATAGCAACAGCATAATAATATGATATACAACAAATTTCAATAACACTCGTGGTCAAATTACAAAATCAAATTATAGTAACGATACGCCTACACGTGAGAAAATACAACCTTCACGGTCACTCCATTCACAGTTAAGTTTAACTGCCAGACTGGGTCTAAAACTAGCCTGTTACTGCCTCGTTACAAGGCAAAGGCGTCTTCATATACAGTCAATTATTACACATTTATTTAACATCATCACACGGACAACGGATCACATTGAAATAGATAATATAATAAAATAAACCGATTCCTAGGGGCTTCAGACCCGAATAACTCGAGTAATTAAACTAATTTATTTTAACATGTTTATAGGTTCTAAAGTCTATTTAACGTAAAAATTTATCGACCGACACTAAATGGTTATTAAGTTTACACTTAATAATTTTATTTTATTATAATATATTGCGTTTCGTTTGGTTAGTATAGTCAAAAGCCTAAAAATAACTCGGTTCCCTCCTTATTCTTCCCTTCTTTGATTTTATATTCTTGATGATCGTACATCATTTAGCAAAACGTAGCAATAATATTATACCGTAGAAGATAATTATTCCTGCATGATGTGTACTTTTCAACGTATACAATAAAAAAATTAGAAACGGTAAACCTAAAAAAAAAATATGACAAATTCCATCAAAAAATATGACAGAAAAATTCCGCATTCAAATAAAAAAAATGAAAAGATTAAAAATTCAAAATATAATGGATACAATACTAATTAACAAATAGTGAATACAACAATCTATAAATAAAATGTTTCTAGAACTAATAATCGGTCTTAAACGACTCGAAAAATATTTTAAAGTTTATCACAAGTAAGAATTAATGATCTAGTATCTATAAACGAGAAATGTCATCGAAAATAGCTAACTGATAAATATTGAAATCACTAGAAATATTCCATTAAGGTACCGAACAGGTCTCAGATGTTTACAAGCACTATTATAATAAATATTGCTAGAATATATTATGATATTTTAGTTGACTACATTAATGTACTAGCTTTCAGCGATGCGGTTTTACCCGCGTCTTTGCTTACTGCTCTTCTCCCGTCGCCAGTAGCGTGATCTTAAATAGCCTATAACCTTCCTTGAGAACTGGGCTATCATACGCAAAAAGAATTATTCAAATCCTAGGTAGTTCCAGAGATTAGCGCGTTCGAACAAACACTTTCGCTTTACATAATAGTAATTTTCAATTCGACTGCACCGTTGGTCTAGTGGTTAGTGTAACTGACTGCGACGCCGGGTGTCGTGGGTTCGATTCCCGCGGAAGGCAAATATTTGTGTGATGAACATTTGTATTTGTCTTCAGTCTGGGTGTTTCCTATGTATTCTAAGTATGTATTTACAAAAAAAAAGTATGAATATGTATTATATTTCAGTTACCTAGTACCCATAACACAAGCTCTGCTTAGCTTGGGACTAGATGACGGTGTGTGATAGTGTCCACATATTATTATTATTATTATTATTATTATATTATTAATTACAATCTTGAACGTATACAAAGTACATACAAAAAGAGCATCATTTATTAAAAGGATAAAAGTGATATATATATATCACCTGATCATAGTAACGGTAAGGAAGAAACAGCATTATCGAGGTCGAATCGTCACAGCACCCATTATCGCCCATTTTAGTGTAAATTAATTATTTGATTGTCACTGACACGCACTTGAACGTTTTATAGCCGCTGTTGCAATATAATTATATATTTATAGATAAACTATCAATATGAAGGTTGTCAAAATAATAATAATAATAATAATATTCTACCACATTCACACAGCGCCATCTAGCCCCAAATTAAGCAATTATATTTGCTTGTGTTATGGGTACTAAACAACTGATATACTACTTATATACATTTTTTTTTTTTTTGTAAATACATACATATTATAGATAAATTACACCTAGACACAGAACAAACAATCATGCTCAAAATGAACCGTAAATTAGTTTTATAGGCGAGCGTGCAAGCCTCTCGTTACATGACAGCTAATACCCTTGGTAAAACAAATATTATAAATGCTTCATGCTTGTGAGTCAATCCTAATAATATTTTATTAAAAAATATATAAAATTAGTTATCTACAGCGGAAAATGCGCTTATCTCTAAAACCACTAGTCGTATTTGAATAATTATTTTTGCGAATGATAGCTCAGTTATTGAGGAAGGTTATAGACTATACAACATCACGCTGCTGGCGTCGGGAGCAGAACAGTAACCAAAGTTGCGGAAAGCTAATATTTCATATTATAGAAGGCACCTAAACGACCTGGTAGAGCAATTGTAATTGGTTAATGAAGGCAACTCAGGCCAAAGTGGAGATACTTCAGGACAAACCTTTGTGTGATGAGCATGATTGTTTGTTCTGTGTCTGGGTGTAATTTATCTATAATATGTATGTATTTACAAAAAAAAAAATGTATATAAGTAGTATATCAGTTGTTTAGTACCCATAACACAAGCAAATATAATTGCTTAATTTGGGGCTAGATGGCGCTGTGTGAATGTGGTAGAATATTATTATTATATTATTATTATTATTATTATTACTTTATGAAAGCCGCTAGCAAACAGTCGATTAATGATTGACTGGAAATAAATGCAATAAATTAAATAAATGTGCGCAATCAGTTTTATTAATAATAAAATAAAATAGAATAAAACAATATCAATATATGCTATAACTACTAAGGGGGTAATGTGTACGGTATGCCACGCAGAGGTCACGGATTCGATTCCAGCTCAGTGCAAATATTTGTGTGCATGAACATGACTATTGCATTGGTCTGGCTGTTTCTACAAATATAATATGTATGTATTAAAAACTATATAAAAGTATGTTTATCCGCATTCTAGAACCCATATCAAAAGCTATTATATGCTTACTTTGGGACAAGATGGCGTTGTGTGGTTGTTGTGGTATTATTATATACATATAATATATAAATGAAAAATGAAAGTTTATGTAATAATACCATCTTTATAATAATTAATAATTATCTCAGTCGTAGAACGTACATTGTTGAAAATAAAAAAAATAAAAAACCTGTGGCACTCGGGGACTTTCGCGGTAAAGCTATTGCATAGCATTTTTTATGCAATTATAATTATTTCTTTATTTTTTAATTATGCAGCATATTTCTTTGATATTAATTCAAGTTACACTTTTTGAGCGTGGTGACCGATAAGAAAACATTTTTTTTTCCATTATTGAATAAATGAGAAGATAACATCGTTTAAAATATTTTTATTATCTTACAATAATAATAATAATAATACCAGCCTATTTACTGTCCCACTGCAGGGCAAAGGCCTCTTCTCATATAGAGAAGGTGTGAGCATTAATCACCACGCTTGCTCAAGGCGGATTGGCAATTTCGGACGTTTTAAGTCCAGGTTTCCTCACGATGTTGTCCTTCACCGTCAGTCAGAAATGTCCAAGATAAACTTAGAAAGTACATATGATTTGAAAAATCACATCGGTACTTGCCCGGATTCGAACCCACTACCTCGTAGTTACGAAGCGGGTGCCTTATCCACTGGACCATTTCGACTATCTTACAATACATGTAGGTTATTCAGGATTTTTTATCATCCTACTAAGTATTTTTACTCCGAAAAAAAAATTAACTAGGACATTACATTACATTGATGCATTATTATACGTTATTAAAATCTTAATTTCATTTCTATAGTTCTATCAGATAAAATTTTTCGCAAATATGACAAAATATGTGTGGTAAAAATTAGCGACACTAGTGTTTATCCTGAGAAATAAATTTTATGGTAGGCCGAGTGGGAGGTGTTAGGTTTTATTTTCGTTACGGAATTTCTTGATTCGGTCGCCCCGCTCAAAGCCCGCGTTATAAGCTATGCAATAGCTTAAAACTATAATTAATAAGTATATTAATTATATTTTAACAGTATACTTTATAAAACTATAATTAATAAGTGTATTAATTATATTTTAACAAAAAAGATTTTTTTTATATTAGCCTACCAAAGTGACTCCACCCCGCCTGATGGTAAGCAGTCAGTGGAATCCAGAAGTGGTGGCCACTATACCAAAAGCCATCGTTTTAAACTGCTGGTATGGTGGCCTCCACTATGGCGGCTGGAAATGGGGTTAGGGGAAGGGATTGAGGGAGGTGAGGATAGAGGAAAGGGGGGAAATTGGGCTTCTGGCACTCTCACTCACCGAACGAAACGCAGTAGTACGAATACTACTACTCTTACGTCCATCTTCTATGAGATACTTCCCCGGACGATACAGCCCATTCATGCTGAAACCAGCGTGGATCTACTACCGTTAGAATTATCAGATTTTATTAATATGCAGTTAGATATTTATTAAAATTAAATGAATAAATAATATAATAATAATAATATTCTACTGCCACATTTACACAGCGCTATCTAGCCCCAAATTAAGCAATTATATTTGCTTGTGTTATGGGTACTAAACAACTGATAAACTACTTATATACATTTTTTTTTTGTAAATACATACACATTATAGATAAATTACACCCAGACACAGAACAAACAATCACGCTCATCACACAAAGGTTTGTCCTGGGTGGGAATCGAACCCACGACCTCCGGCTTAGCAGTCAGGGTCACTAACCACTAGACCAACAGGCCAGTCTAACAATACAAACAAAAAACAAAAAAAACAAAAATGTTTTTCTTTAACATCGCGTATTATAAATACGCTCGGGTCTACACATTCAAGTATTTAAATTCATCAGTTATTTTTAGCCTATCTTGGAATTATAATATTATGAACGTGAACTGTTACGCAACATGTCTAAGAACTTTTCAATGTCCTCTAAATGTGTTTAGGAGGCATAAACAACCGATAAAGACGAGATTGTGTTTATAATTTCAACAAGATTTTTATTTTTAAAGGTCTAGTATTCTGTGCTTTCAATTACCTTTATTCATTATGCTCATAAATATTATAAGTATTACTACCAACTTTTTAATCTCTTGATATAAAATATTCAGAAGGTTAATTGTATTTAGTAAAAATAATCTTTTGACGTAACCTTTCAATTTTGTTGCTCAAGAAAAATATTTTGTTACTGATGCAGTTTGACATTTATGAATTTATGATGTTGGTATTTAAAATAAAACTTATAAATTAAACCTGCGATTTACTTAATCATAGATATTTGTAATATTGTATCATCGTTTGATTTACGACGTTAATATTTTGGAAGCGAGAATATAAAGTAACGGTGATATTTGACCTTGGTTATTATGAAGGTCGCAAGGTAACATGCTTTAAATGTTTAACCGATAAAGATATGTCAAACGGTATGCAAGATTTAGCCTTGAAGGATTTCATAATGTTTGCAAAGCGTGGAAAATATAGAGTACTTGTTTGTGAAAGTATGAATTAAATTGTTAGTAGGATCCTTGCATTTTTATTCACTAGTGAATGAATATTTTATGCAAGCACTAGCTTTCCGTGGCGCAGTTTCACCCGCGTCTTTACTTACCGCTCTGCTCCCGTCGCCAGTAGCGTGATGTTACATAACCTTTAACCTTCCTCAAGAACTGGGCTACCATACGCAAAAAGAATTTTTCAAATCCGTTTGGAAGTTCCAGAGATTAGCGCGTTAAAATATGCTCTTCTTCTGTTTAATAGTATATATGTACCTATATTTTATTCTACGTAAAGCGTAAGCGTACTTATATATTCGGTTATTTCATGTAAATGACACTTATGAACGTCAAGATCACGAATTAAACGCGATTACTTATAACTTTATTTGTTGTAATTTACAAAAGTGGTGATTGATGCGAAGAACTTGGGATATTCGATAACTTGGCTGTTTGGAGTGATTATGATAGGCAAATACCAAAAAGTTTAAAGCATTTGAACTTTGAACATTGACAGAGTTTTGTTAGCAAATCAAATATTTGGTATGTATGTAGATTTGAAAGTTAAAAACCATGCTAAAAAGAACACTTGTATCATGACTGATGTTGACTTCGTAGCGTATTGGTTTTCATAAATATAATATTGTAGAATTGTTAGATAAATATGACATATTTAAATAATAGTATAAAAATTCAAAGAGTGCTCACACTTGTTTTTCATTGAAGATAGAAATGAAATATTCTCATCTAGAATATTACGTATTACTTCCGACTTTGAACACGTAAGGCAACTTAGATTATATAGTTCCACTTCTAAAGTAAAGTAATAGCAAAGGGTTTTGTGCTAAATATACAGAACTATCGAAGAGTCTCAATAAAAATTCGAGAACGATCGATATAATTTGCCGCTAGTTAAAATTGTAGTTGTCAAATTTTACAAGTCCACCTATTAAGAATATCATACTGTTGCGTTCTCAGTCTAAAATTGATACATAGTGTAATTACTTAACATAATTCTCACGACAATACGTATATTAATGACGGCAAAAAAGTATTTATCTCTCATAAACTGCTACATTGCAATTGAACCGTATCTATCAACGGTTAAAGTATATATTCCGTTGATTGAAGTATTATAGAAATATTGTGCGTAAACTATGAAGAAAGATCAGCGGAAAAGCATTGTCGTTCAGTTTTTATTTCTTGACAATTAATGGAGTTGCCGTAATTCATAAACACTTTTTGTGGACTAATATAATTTGTAAGATCAATTTTATTGTTTGGATCTTAGAATTTTGTGGTATTATTGCTAATTAGTTTTACATTGTTTATAGACATTAAATCCCAATAATATTACACTTGTGAAAGTTTGTGTGTGTGTGTGTGAGTGTGTGTGTGTGTGTGTGTGTGTGTGTGTGTGTTTGTTACTACTCTGCTTCTAAACGGCTAAACTGATTTCGATGAAAATTGGTATGAACATAGATTCGGTACCGGAGACAGTTATAGGATTTAGGACTTTTAATTGCGAAAATCGATCTTGTTCTCGAGTTACATTAATTAAACACATACCTTTTTCAGCATGGGTGAAGCCGCAGGCCGCAGCTAGTCGATAATACATTTAAAAACCTAAAACCAAAAAATGAGTTTTATCTATAAAATATTTAGAATATTTTAAGTGCCTTAAATTTAGCGATCTTTTCTGTGACGTTTTTCTACACCGCTTTTAAATAATATCCAAGATACTATAAGTATGACACATAGTATTTGTTTCAAAATCACAAAAATACTTTTCCGGTTAACCTTCATCTTTGTGCGAAAGAATCAGTATCGACACTATTATACCATTATAGGGTATATTTATGTGGCAAAAAACTAGGTTTTTAGGGATACCTTAGAAGTGAGTACAATATACATATCAACGTTGGTTGCTTACAATCTAAAGAACATGATACATTAGTAAGGTAGGCTGATTTCAGCATGAATGGGTCGGATCGTCCGGGGAAGTACTACCCTCTCATAGAAGATCGACTTAAGAGTAGTAGTATCTGTACAACTGCGTTTCGTTCGGTGAGTGAGAGCACCGGAGGCCCAATTTCCCCCCTTCCTCTTTCCTCACCTCCCTCATTCCCTTCCCCTAACCCCATTCCCAGCCGCCATAGTGGAGGCCACCATACCAGCAGTTTAAGACGATGGCTTCTGGTATAGTAGCCGCCACTTCTGGATTCCACTGACTGCTTACCATCAGGCGGGGTGGAGTCACTTTGGTAGGCTATAATATAAAAAAAAAAAATGAATATGAATAGCTATTACAGTTAGTCGTGACTCGACAATATCATGAGTTCTTGAAGAAGGTTAAAGACTATGTAACATCACGCTATACGCGCGGGTAAACCGCGCCGTGAGTAGCTAGTAAATAAATAAGTCATTTTGATTATACCAATTTGTAAATACGCCGAAATCAAGTCGGTCCAATATGAAATTAAAGCAGATGGAATGGAAAGTATGGACACGAATGTTCCAGACATTAAAGAGGATCACTGTGGTAATAATATAAAAGAAGCAAATTCTGTGAAACGATTACAATTATCATAATCGACCGGTATCTCTCGACCGATGCGTAATCAGCATTGTTCACTTTCGATTCTACATAAGACAAAGAATGGTCGTTACAAACTCGTCAAATTAGCAGTACAATAAGGTACAGTAATTACTAAGTACAATATTGTTTAAATACTTAAATTTATTCGAGGATATCTTAATTCAGAGACACACAATTAATTAATGTATAATCCCGTAACTAGAAAATATGTAACTAAAATTTTATTACTAAAATAAATCTTTATGGACGTACAAAACTAAAAAGCCTTATACTAATAGATCTGTGTACTGACGCATTTCAGACTTTGGACTTCAACCTGATGATAAGCAAGTTTGTATATTTTCATGTAAATGAAATCAGTTGAGATTCGTATAATAGAAAATAGGTAGTTTAAACCCACTCAATATTATCATCAAAACCCAAAAGAACTCCTTCTTTAAAAATATATTGCCAACAAATTTATTTCATTTTGCTGTGAATGTTAAATTTTGTTGAAAATAGAAACAATTAAAAATGTTTTTAAATCAGACCCATTTAATAAACATTACATTTTATTTAATTCACTAAAATGGATTTATTATTAAAACGCAATATGCACAGCGATACGCTTTTATCCCGAAATAGATAAGCAGAAATTAATGTTATACATTGACGATTCGCCATCTACTTCTATATTCTGTGTAATCTTGTTCTTCTTATTCTACGTTACACTTTTGTCAGAGCGATTGGTCGTCATTTAGAATTATAATATCATATTAAAAACCGTCAGCATACTTCCCTGAGGGCCTAAACAAGTGCCATAGATTTCTATTCTATTCATAGAATAGATTAAAAAAATGTATGGGATTGACATAAGGTAATGAAAATGTTGGCGTTTTAGGGCCTCAGGTGTAAACATGCAAAGAACCGTGTCAGGCTGCTTTTATTTGATTGGTACAACTCATCGGTGCTCTCTCGCATGTGATGATGCCTCTTTCTTACATTCCAGACACAATATACATCCAACTTTTACGGTGTTTTTATTTGAGTTATAGTTACATCAACCTTAACCTTTACAAGTATCTCGCAGACAAAAGTTTTTGTTTTAGTACCTATAAAAACAAAAGTGTTCATGTGAATCGGTATTGTATTTAATCTATCCTCAAGGCTTTTCAAATCTAAATATGTAATGAAAATACTAGTAACATGAATAAATAATATGAATAGTAACTCATCAACCCACAAGCGCCTAATAGGACCGATTTTGTATTTAATTATAAAGGTAGATTTATTTTTACATTTATTAACAATAACATCGTATTGGGTAGTCATTAGACTAGACACCCAGACCTTTGTTAGTATTACAATCTTATAATAATTATAATATAATAATAATATTCTACCAGATTAACACAGTGCCATCTAGCCCCAAATTAAGCAATTATATTTGCTTGTATTATGGGTACTAAACAACTGATATACTACTTATATACATTTTTTTTTGTAAATACATACATATTATAGATAAATTACACCCAGTCCCAGAACAAACAATCATGCTCATCACACAAAGGTTTGTCCTGGGTGGAAATCGAACCCACGACCTCCGGCTTCGCAGTCAGGGTCACTAACCACTAGACCAACAGGCCAGTTATCTTGGTATTTGTATTCCATGAAAATATTTTAGTTTGTGAGCTAAATTAGAATATTTATTATATTTATTGTTGTACATAATATTGCCTATTGCTTTTGCTATATCTTAATTTTCTTTCTTATGTCTTAGATTTATAGTAATTGTCTATTGGACACTACTGAGTTTGGTCAGTTATACAATGGCTGTGTTGGCTGATAAGGGTTAAATTTTAATACCTAATTTAAATTATACTGCCGTTGAATGTATAATATGTTATGTATATTCAATAAAGTGGGTAACAACCTATTATAATAAAACTAGATGTGCTCTGCGGCTTCGCCCTCGCGGAAATTGGTATGTATCAGCGATTTTCGGCATAAAAGGGATCCTATGTCCGTCTCCGGCACCGAGATCGGTTTAGCCGTTTAGGCGCTGAGTTGTAACAAACACGCACAAACACACTCACACACAAACTTTTGCATTTATAATATTAGTAGGATTGAACATGAAAAATTGTATTTTAAAGTATGATAATGATAAGTTTCATCATAAGGTTTGTGGAATTTAATTTTTAAAGTCACTTCAATTAATAGTCAACGTTGTATTTCAATATTGTCACATTACTGCTTTAATGACAACAATTAAAATAACATTATTCTAGAATGTTAGGAAAGAAATCACTTATGTACTAAATGGATTTGATTGTAAACTTGATCGTTGAAAAACAAGTGAAGCACATATACTTAGTATGGCTAATATGGTAAACAGGCTTAAATTCTACCTAATAGTAAACGGTAAGGATTACCTGCAGACATGACATAAAATACCTTTATTAAACGCTGATGTTAAAAAATCTGAAAATCATAGAAGTATAGAACTTAATACAAGCGACTAAAATTTAGGAGAGCTCTATGTGTGAACATCTTTCGACTGATAAAAGTGCCCATGATGACATTATAAATAACAGTTCAGAGGGCCTAATGCTGATAGAATAGATTAAAAAAATTTATGGGATTGACATAAGCTAACGCCAACATTGTCGTTAGCTTATGTCAATCCTATACATATTTTTTATCTATTCTATTCTCTTAGCATTTATACAACTTGTCTAGGCCCTCTGATGATTTATGTAACTATTTTCATATTTTGTAACCCTGTAAAATAAAATTCTATTGTCTTATTTTTTGTACGAGAAAGATTTTGTCAGTTGAGTTTGAAACAAGCGATTATGACGAAATATAATAATAATAATAATATGTGGACACTATCACACATCGTCATCTAGTCCCAAGCTAAGCAGAGCTTGTGTTATGGGTACTAGATAATTGAAAATATAATACATATACGTACTTTTTTTTTTTTTTGTATATACATACTTAGAATACATAGAAAACACCCAAACTAAAGACAAATACAAATGTTCATCACACAAATATTTGCCTTCCGTGGGAATCGAACCCACGACACCCGGCGTCGCAGTCAGATACACTAACCACTAGACCAACGGTGCAGTCAACACTTATGCAGTTACCTGTTATCTGAGCACCGATTTTATTTATTTGCTGCAATTTATATGAAATGAAATAAAATATAATATGTTTATTCATATAGGTCAATTAAATTAACACTTATAATATAAAGTTTACAAAATGTCAGCAAATTAACCTACAGCCAGTTCGCTGACGAAGGAAAGCCATGAGAAGAACTAGCAAGAAACTCAGGCCACTCTTTTTAATCGCCAGGTTATTAAAATTTTTGTAAGTTACAGTTTCAAGTAGCATGCAAAGTGACGCAGGCAATACACTTAACTCTATAGCAAATGCAAATGACAAATCACAACTTGAGTAAAAATGCCATACATTATATTCTTTTAAAATCTCAAAATGTGGAAAACTGTTAATATATTTATATCGTTGTATCACAAAACAATTTTTTTTTCCTAACCTTACATTTTTCAGTTGACAAATTTTATTAAGCCTACCGTTAATGTATGGGCAAACAGCAATTTGTACCCACTTTTTCTATTTAGGTACCTTCGGTTTCGGTTCTTTACCTATAGGCTTTAAAATAAAGTTAGAACCAGCATAAACTTATTTTAATTAAATGCAGTAAAATTGAATATAAAGGTGAGTAAAAGAAAAATTTACACATAATACGTATTTATAATTTTTATTTAACAATAATATTTGCGTGTCATTTATGCTTCACTGGCTGGGCCCTGCGGCTTCGCCCGCGTGGAAAATGGTATATGTAACTCGTATATGTATGTAACTCGGGTATCAGACTGATTTTTGGAATAAAAGTATCCTATGTCCGTCTCCGACACCGAATCAATGTAATACCAATTGTCATCGAAATCGGTTCAACAGTTTAGGCGCTAAGTGGTAACAAACAAACATACACACACACTAACTTTCGCATTAATAGTATTAGTACAATAAAATTTACCATATTTTTTTTTGTCAGCGTTTTCAAAGTCAAGATCAAAATAACAACATGAGCATATAAGACATGGTCTAAAACTCGGGCAATTAGTATATATTATCAACGCACTCATTCTGCCGCATATCATTCCATACAAGAAAGCTCAAATTCTTCAGGTACATGAGTTTTACCTATAACAAGTAGGCCAGAGACACATCAAGGCTAATTATTATTTTTCGCAATACACTAATTTACTTTTAATAGTAAGTTTTGTTTGAATGTCAGTTTCCGATCGTTGTTTGACTGAGATGTGCGTTTGTTCGTTCGATTCTTAAATTGTTTTTTGGTTATTTTATGTTATAATTGTTATCAAGTGTATAGTTTATTCTTGTTTTAACTTTCGTAGAAGTATAAGGTGTGTGTGTGTGTGGTTAATTGAAACTATTTTTTTTTTAATTTAATTTTATTTCTTCTTTTTGTTTTTCTTTTTTTGTAGTTTACTTTCTTAATTTATTTAAACATTTTCATTTAAAGTTATTATATCACGGATTAAATGTTGTTCCAGGTCCAAATTCAACCATGTCGATCGTCGACTCATATCGAAAGTTCATGGAACGCAATAGCGGTAAGTTATTATTAATAATTTTAGTTTTCAGTTCGTTGTGTAAGACCTGTATTGTTAACTTTTTAATTGTTTATGATGAAATGTTTTTTCACGTGTTTTTTTAATTATAATATCTTGAAATACATTTACAACTATCTTCGCTTTACTTCATATCTATGATTGAACTTAAATTCTTATAATGTAAATATAATAGAAAATATGCGTTTGATTAAAATAAGAGAAAAATATTTTTTTAAATAAACTTTATTACTTCAGAAAAGTGCCTGCAAAAATATTTTTCTTTATAATTTATTTTTGGACAAGGAATCAATTTTTATAAAGTGCAATCAAATATTTGAAAAGCACTACCATTGGTCAGAGCGAATGTGACGTCAAAATACATTACAACAAATGTCATTAAAAGTAGTGTTTTCTATATAGGTACTTTAAATTACTTTATTGGTATTGAATATTTTTTAGTATTTTATAGAGATGCAAACTATTGAAAAAAAAATATTACTTATTTTAGTTGTGGTTTAGTTTCAATAATAGATAGAACTGTGGTTAAGTACCTCATTATTAGTTTTGTAATAAAACCTTTATTGAAGTACTTATTACATGTTTTGTAGGTATAGACGGAAGTAGAATAAAACATAAAATATATTACCCGTAAACATGTAATATCCCGGAACAGTTCAGTAATATAAATAATACTAGGTCAGAAGAATTCTATAAAATAATTGTTATTGATAACAATAAAATTATTTCAATGATGAAATTTATTGAGGTGTGCCTTCACTCCAAACAAGCTTTAACTGTAATTGGACTTGACATTATAAACATGTATAATACTTATTAGAAAGCAAAATCGAGCTTAATAATTTAGCCCCGAGTCTTTCAACCCGTAGATGTAGTACAAGGTGATGAATAATTGTTTTGATAACATCAATCGATCTGAAACTGGCCGGTATGAGGCAATAGATAAAACCTAAAATAGCTGGTATTCGTAGGTGTAACACACCTTTGCCTATCCCCTTGGGTCAGTTGTATGTATTTATGTAAATTAAAAGTGAATCGTCTATCATCCAGTCGTGATGGCGTAGTGGTAGCCGTGATGGCCAAATGGTGAAGGCACCCACTTCGTAAACACGAGGTCGGGGGTTCGAATCCGAGCAAGTACCAATGTGATTTTCAAATCATATGTACTTTCTATGTTTATCTGGACATTTCTATCTGGCAGTGTAGAAAAACATCGTGAGGAAACCTGGACTTCTGAGAAAGTCTGAAATCGCCAATCCGCCTAAAGCAAGCGAGGCGATTAATGGTCATGCCTTCTCTGTATGAGAAGAGGCTTTTCCCAGCAGTGTGATAGTAATGGACCGATATAATGATGTTATAAAAGTGAATTATTAACGTTATTGGCTTAGCAGTGAGTGCTACTGCAGTGCTGTGACAATCATCATCATCGTATCAGCCTAAATAGATCCAGACGTTTATGGACATAAGCCTTTCTCAATTTTCGCCAGCTTGGCTAGTCGTGAGCTGGCTTCATCCATTGGTTGCCCGTCACCTTTATTAGGTCATCAGTTTGCTGTAAGAAAATAAATTAAGTGATTTAAAAATATTTATTTGTACTTCTTGATGTTTGATGTCCATGTTTTGTAAAGACTCCCGCGGTACAATTATTTCCTAGTGAAGGCTAAAGTTTTAATTTAAAAATCGAAAATGAATAATAAAATTATTAACTTCAATCATTTTTAATGTTGCAACAACCCAAAATGTTGCAAAAGTTAATAAATATATTTAAATGTCATGGATTATTGGACCAAGCGCAATTCTAATAACTTATAAAAGATTATCCGTTGCATTATTACCGGCTTACTTTTTATCAACTGATTTATTATTTACTTTTACTTTTAAGATGTTAAGCTTATGTATGCGTTCGGGTCAGGGGCAACAGTGTTTATAAGTTATAAAATCGAGGTCGTTTGCATGATTTACTGTTAACTAATACGACTTAAACGTTATGAATGAATATAGTAAGGTATAACAATTTAATAGGGTCAAATACGTAAATGGTTAACGGTACTTTCAAGGTCAACAAATTGATTGTAGGTGTTAATAGATTTGTATTAACATTTAAAATGTTAAGTTCGGTAAAGTAAGATCAGTTTTATTCATTGTATCTACTCGTGTTTAAAGATTTCTCATATTCTGTGTTTCAGTATCATTGTGCAATATACAATAAATATTGCACCTACCCAGAGATTACCAATTCAATTAAATCTGATGTTTTTAAATGCATATTAGAGTCGTAAAATATTAAATATGATGCAGTCGTTCTTACAGACGCGCATAAATGAATTATTTTGGAGTATCAAGGCATAATGCGCTTAAATGGTAATCTATCTTCATAATAAATAATAAAAAAATTTACAACGATTTAACTAAACTGACATTTATCAAAATTAATAATGCAATGAAATCAGTTATTAATTTTATATGTATTTTATGCATACTAAAATTGTAGAATCACGATTTCAAAGAGTATTTTTAACCGACTTCAAAAAAAGGAGGAGGTTTCTCAATTCGACCGTATATATATATTTTTTTATGTGTGTTCGTCGATAACGTCGTCGTTTATGAACCGATTTCGATGATTCTTTCTTTGTTAGCAAGTAGATATCCCAAGTGTGGTACCATGATAAGGAAACCAGGATCTGATGATGGCATCCCAGGGAAATCGAAGGAAACTTTCGAAAATCTTACTGAAGACTAGTGCATTTGTTACTTTTTTCATTAAGTATTTTAAGGCACTACTATTTAGTAAAGGTTTGGAGTCGATCTGATGATGGAGCCGAAAGACAGTCGAGGGAACTCGACAACGATTTACAGCAATTACTTTGTGTTTGGACTTAAATCATTTCTAATGATGAGAACTTTGCACCCATATGGGTTTTAAGTGCCATTACAGGTGACCATAGACAGTCGAGGGAATTCCTTAACGGCTGTCATGTCGGGCTTACTTCATACGGTTCAATATTCCAAAATGTTTAGTTCGTAGAAAAATAAAACCTAAGCAAGATTTAGGTCTACCCATCACCCTGAAAATCGTAAAATAAAATAATTTTAAACAAAAAAAAACCGACTTCAAACGGGAAGGAAACTAAAAAGTTAAAAATAAGTTTACTTAGCAGAAAGTAATTCGTATTTTGATTTAGTTAATCAGAATTTTGAAGTTGGTGCCATTTGACCAAGGTGTCTATTTGACCAAAGTGTCAGTAAAAATGCTTCAGATAGAATTGCCATCCCTAAAATTTGGCAACCAGGACAAGAAGTGCGAAGCCCCGCCCGGAGGACGCTTCTCGGATGCCCTGTAAACTAGGACAAATCCGGGGAAACCCGGACGAATGGCAGCCCTATGTAAAGATGTTTACTGCTGAATACAGGCCTCAAATATCGCCAGATTCACTGGCCGTGAGTCGTCATTCATCGACTATGACATTAACCTTTAATATCGCTTGCGGAAGATGACTTACTTACATAAGAAATTATAATGGTATGGGCTTAACAAATACTTCTAAATCTGAATGATTTTAGCAAGGTCGTATTTATTAACATTGACTTAAATGTCTAGTACTAAAATATTATGTTTATTATGTCTATTAAAGGGACAAAATTTAATCGCATAATTTAAAAAGGACTTTTGACTATATGGGTAAATTTATCGACACTTTACAGTAGCCTTACCATGAGTTAACGTCCGTTTTCTAATTGATGACAGCGAAAAATAATTGAATGAGAAATGAACAGCGCCTCTGGTATTTACTCTGAGAACTAAATGTTCTTAAAAATGTTATGCTGTCAGTGCTGCCCGTATTGAAACAAGGTGGCTAAGACAGTACCTTTACTTTACAAAAGACTGCTCAGAAACACTACTCACATTAAGTTGTGTTTGAAGACCTCGGGGAGGTTTTATTGCAAGAAAATGGCTTTAAGAGGTTAAAATAAAGGATGAAATTTTGTACGAACGCCGGTGGACCTGCGGACAACAATATTATACGATTTCAGGTTATGTCTTTAAAAATGTTGTCAACCATACGTAGCAGAATTAAGAAACGTTGTGCTCTTACGTAGTGAATTCATTATTTACACTTCATAATGATCTACGTCAATATCGTGATGATGGCTAGTCTGTGCGTCATGCTCGTGAACGGGTGCTACCTGGGATGATTGGTCAATCTTGGCATGGCATTCATTTAATACTTAATCCAGTATTACCTTGTCGTTCAATATGACCGGGAAATGCATTTCCTTTTTTTTTTAATTTTAATTAAAATACGTAGTCGAATTACCATACTAGATGAAACTAAATAATTAAAAGCCTCCATTTTCTTTTCTTTTTTCTTTGTATCTTTGTATTAAATAAATTGGTTGTTTTGTAATTTTAACTTTTTTTTTAGGCTGGCAACTGGAAATGTCAGACGTTAAAATTGTTACTCGATGAGTTAAATTATATTTTAATTAATTAGTATTAGATAAATATATAAATAATTAGCATAATTAGTAAATTTATTATCCTATAAGTGTTTGCAATTGTGGCAAGTTACCATAAAACACGACAAAAGCTCCGGCCTGGCTACATATCCACCACAAGCAAAGTGCCAACGAACAACGGACGAAATTCGAATGATTGGTGCATTAAACCTGGGGAGTATTTGACTTATTAATACTAACAAACACTCCACAACACCTGAACACCTTGCTCAACATTGCGTGAGCCTCGTCCAACACTCACAGGCACAGTTTCGAACTCCTTTTGCTTGACAATAAGTGGAAGCAAAATCGACGATTGGAACATACGCCTCATACAAGCATACACTACATAATTTCTTACAACTAACATATGTATTTAGTACTATATATCTTGCTTGTGATCCATAACTCAGTAAATTTATTATAATTACTACTATTTGTTCTCATAAACTTAATTAGCATACTAGTTTTTATTTCCACCCTCATATTTATAAGTCTAAAAAATACATTTAATTGTTACTTATTATACATTTACAGTAAATAAGCTATCCCTAAATATTATCTAATTCTTTTATTCCTTTTGTTTCTACTACCTTTGTTTTTTTTAATTAATTATTTCATTTCATCCTATTAGATATTCCCTTTCTTTTTCTTTTTTTAATTCTTCTACTCAGCTGTTTTCTTCACATTCCAGGTGTTCAACTACACAAATATTTAAGAACCATGGCCACACACATGATGACTCGTAGAGCCATGGCTAAGGACACTGAGAACAAACTCCGGATAGCACTTACAGAGTTGAAGAAATGTCAGGAAGACAACAGTCAACTGTTGAAGGAACGCAGTGACTGTGAGGAGGAAATGGAAAAAGTAAATGACAAGGTTACTGAGCTGAGGGGTCAATTGTCACTATTGCACGTTGAAAATATGGATTACCAGGATCAACTAAATAGACTGCAAATGGAAATTAGATCCTACAGTAGCTGTAATGAAGAGTATACAAGGTTACTGAGCCGCAACACTGAATTAGAGATCGACCTGAAAGAAGCCCACATGGAGATAACTTCACTTCAAGATCAACTACAGGTACTCAGTTGTGTTGAGACTCAGAGCTTGTACACTGAACTCCTAGGTGAAAAATGTGATACACTATATAGGCCTAATACCGTTCACAAGGCAAGATTAAGATTTAATATTAGTAGTAATAAGCAAATTAGAAAATACTCTAGAATTAAGAAATTAGTAAACAAACTTCAATTTAATGTTAAAAAGTCACATCAATTTAAAAAACTTTCATTTAATAATAAAGAGTTGGTGAATGAGTGTGGGACATTGCTATCACAGCTTGAGGACTGTCAAACCCAGTTAGCTGACAGTAGATTACTATATGAAAGACACACACAGGAGCTTCAGTTGCAATTATCTGATTTAGAAGCTCGCTTGACAAAAATATGTCTCCAACATGAGAAAGAGACATATGAGTACATTCAAAAATATGATGAGGTTGCCAAAGCTGGTAGGGAGAACATAGAAAAGGTTATTTCACTAACAAATAACAATCTATGTTCAATGTGTTTGTCATCAACGGCCTATACTCAGCCTTCATTAGGTAATGTACATTCACATAGTAATCAATGTAACAACTTGCCTACTGATCATCCCACCTCCATAAACCAAGTTCGATTTTCTAGTAGGGAACCAGCCATAAATAGTACACAAAATGTTGTAATGTTTTCTGATCAATTTGGCTCGGGCCTAGGTAGCATGATTAATATCCTCACTGATAGGCCTATTGTAAACTATTGTTCACCTGGAGTGAAATTCAGTATTTTAGTTAATAATTTAAAGAATTCTGTCCTGAACTCTAACTCAACAGTGATTATAATGTATGGTGATAGCCTATCAGTCACTAAAAAGGACATACTAGATTTAACTGAAGTCATGATAGCGCTTCACAACAGTGTAGGATGTAAGTTTATTATCTGTGCCTTACCTTATTCACATGCACTTACTGAGTTACAAAACGTGCACATAGGCAAATTAAATTTATTACTTTATAATTGTACACATAGTCATAGTGACTATATTTTGTTTTTTGACACTAATATATTTATTAGTTCCAATTTTTATTTGACAAAAGATACTATGTATCTACCATTTAGTTATAAGCGACTTATTGCTAAATTATTAGCATATAATTTACTATTTGACACAAGTACCAGTAAGGTATTGAAGAATTTGACAAATGTTTGTAATAATTTACAAATATGTTATACAAACACATCTGCTAGTTTAAACTAGTTGATGAGACAATGGATAAGCAGGCTCTAAATATAGTTCATCAAAATATACAGGGCTTATCCAGCAAAGCGTTAGAAATAGATTTATTTTTGAAAAAGTACAATGTTCAAATTTTATGTGTTACTGAACATTGGCTAAAGATGGAACAATTATTATTATTTAATAATGAATATTTTTCTGTTGGTAGTGCATTCGTAAGAAAGAAGACTATACATGGTGGCTCTCTGATATATGTATGTAGTAGTGTTAATTATAAGGAACGTAAAGATATAGCAGATCTTTCTATTGAGCGCACTATCGAGTTGTCCTGTGTTGAGCTTAAGCAATATATTGTGGTTTGTGTGTACAGGCCACCTCAGAGTGATTTTATTCTTTTTGAAACAGTTATGGAAGATGTAATGAAACGTTTAAGCTCTGTCAATAAGCATGTAATAGTGTGTGGTGACTTTAATGTCGACTTACTTGTTCAATCACAGACTAGTATTAGATTAATTAGTTTATTGAAATCATTTAATTTAAAATATTTATTTTCGGAACCTACTAGAATTACATCACATTCTGCTACATGCTTAGACAACATTTTCTGCAATTGCAAATATATAGATAAGGCTATTCTGAATGATCTAACATCGGATCATTGTGGGCAAAAAGCTGTTTTTCCTTTAGGCACAACTACTAAAGGGAGTAAGATCACGTGTAGGCCAATGACCTCTGTTCGCCTAAACCGTTTCACTGAGAGTGTTGCTGCAGCAGTCACTCACATAGATCCAAGCCACGATGATCCAAATGTGCTTTACGAGTCCTTGTTTAGCACAATACAATCAGCGTACAATGCATCATTTCCAACTAGAACTTTTACCAAAAACATCAAAATAAGGTTCTGTGATTGGGCAACATCCGGAATATACAAAAGTAGAGCTAAGTTGTATGAACTTTATGGTATGAAACAATATAATTTTGATCCAGTCTTTATTCAATATGTTGGGGATTATTCAAAAATCTTTAAAAAGTCATGTGTTGCCGCTAAGTCCTTGTATTTAAGTAATAAAATTAAACAGTCCGAGAACAAAATAAAAACAACTTGGAATGTTATTAATAGTGAGACTGGTCGTATTAAATTGAAAGATAACAATTATGAGTTAAACATTAAGGACAATATTATTTCAAATAATACAGATGTAGCCCACATTTTTAACGACTACTTTGTTAGCATACCAGTAAAGACAACCAGCTCCTTAAATTCTTGCCCAATCAAAGCTGAGCATTTACTTAGGGGGAATGTGAAAGAGTGTGACGTCCCTTTTAATTTTAATTATGTTAACCCAAACGACATAATAAAAGTGTTCAAGTCACTACATTCAAAAAACACTGCTGACTTGTGGGGTTTTTCAGTTAAATTAGTTGAGAGTATAATTATAAATATAGCACCATATCTAGCTGCTATCTTTAATAAAAGTGTTGATGTAGGAGTATTTCCTGATTTAATGAAACATAGTAAAGTAGTACCTTTGTTTAAAAACGGCTCTAAGAGTGACCCTAGTAATTTTAGACCAATATCTATACTGCCAGCTATTAGTAAAATTTTTGAGAAAATTATATTGCAGCAATTAGAGAGCCATTTTAACTTTCATAAATTACTACATAATGAGCAGTATGGTTTTACGAAAGGTCGCTCAACTACAGATGCAGGCGTTACACTAATAAAACATATTTTTAACGCCTGGGAAAATAAAATGGATGCTATTGGTGTTTTTTGTGATCTCTCTAAAGCATTTGACTGCGTCGAGCACAATACGCTCTTGAGAAAACTCAGTCACTATGGGATCAGGGATGTTGCACTTAATCTAGTTTCCACCTATCTAAGTGATAGAGTGCAATACGTTGATGTAAATGGAAATAGGTCCTTAGGGTTACCTGTTGCTATGGGCGTCCCACAGGGCTCCATTCTTGGTCCTTTTCTATTTTTGGTGTATGTAAATGATTTGCCGTACTTTGTACAGGATTTCTGCGATATAGTGCTATTTGCAGACGATACGTCTCTTATTTTTAAAGTTAACCGTAAAGACCCTAATTTCGACGTTGTAAATGGTTCGCTCGCGCAAGTCCTGAACTGGTTCACGGTAAACAATCTTCTACTTAATTCCAAGAAGACAAAATGTATAAAATTTTCTATGCCAAATGTCAAAAGTGCAGGTATAAACCTGGTTTTAAATAATGAGTCAGTTTCAATCGTAGAGTCCACAGTTTTCTTGGGCTTAACTTTAGATTGCAAACTTCAGTGGGAAGCCCATATTTCGTGTCTCGCAGGTAAACTCAGCTCAGCGGCTTTTGCTATCAGGAAAGTTAGGCAACTTACTGATGTGGCAACCGCCAGACTAGTCTACTTTAGTTATTTTCACAGCGTTATGTCTTACGGCATATTGTTGTGGGGTAGGGCTGCTGACATTGAAACCGTTTTTATTATTCAAAAACGAGCTATACGTTCTATCTACAACCTAGGTTCACGAGACTCCCTGAGAGAGCGATTCAAAGAGATAGGTATATTGACAGTTGCATCTCAATATATATATGCTAATGTTGTTTATGTTAAGAGTAACATTAGTCTATATACTAGAAATTGCGATGTGCATGAGATTAACACCAGGGGTAAGCATAAACTGGTTGGCTCACACTATCGCTTACATAAAGTCCATAATTCGTTTACGGGACTTGGTGTACGTTTATTTAATAAATTACCTATCGACATAATGGATAAACCCTTAGACAAATTTAAACAAATTGTCAAAAAACATTTAATACTTAAGGGTTACTACACTGTTAATGAGTATCTGAACGATAAAAGTCATGGGATGCTCGCTTGACGAAGGAGTAAATTAATTTTACTCTTAATTTTAATGACATTATACTTTAAAGGACATATTTTTGTTAATTATTGTATGAATGACATTTTTTATGATTATTATGAATGACATGCTTTAACAAATAATTTTTTGACATTAATTTATTGATACATTTTGACATAATTTATAAAATGATTTTTTTTTTGTATTAATTATAAATGACATGATGCCCGAGCCATATTTGAACAGTTAAGTACACATTTTGTATTGTTTTGTTAAAATTGTATACTTAGTATTGTTAAATTTTTTTACATTGTGATTTGTGAAATAGAGGTACATTGTGAACTCCTGTGGTAAATTAAGTTCATCTTACTTTATACTTATACCAAAAATTAACAGTTTATATAATATCTACATAGAAACATTTATCACAGTTCACATGTTGCCTTTACCTTTTGTAGCAATATGCAAATTGAGGCAACCTGTAAAGCACACATTTTACTTTTTAATTTTCTTTACAACATAGAAAGCTGTAAGTAATTAAGTATCTATAGAGTTAAGTGTATTGCCTGCGTCACTTTGCATGCTACTTGAAACTGTAACTTACAAAAATTGTAATAACCTGGCGATTAAAAAGAGTGGCCTGAGTTTCTTGCCAGTTCTTCTCATGGCTCTACTTCGTCAGCGAACTGGCTGTAGGTTAATTTGCTGACATTTTGTAAACTTTGACGTTCATAAGTGTTAATTTAATTAACCTAAATGAATAAACATATATTTCATTTCATTTCATTTCATTTCATTTCATTTCATTTCATTTCAATAATTACTTTGTATGGTTCTTTGGTTGCGTTGATGTGTTAAAATTGTTAACTCATACAAAAAACTGTAATTATCTGGCGAATGAAAAGAGTGGCGTGAGTTTCTTGCCAGTTCTTCTCACAGCTCTACCTCGCCAGCGAACTGGCTGTAGGTTAATTAGCTGACTTTATGTAATTTTGACTTTTCATAAGCATCATACTTTATGATCAAAATGAAATAAATGCTTTGACTTTGACTTTGACTAATATTCCGCCCCATATGAATTTCATTTATATAATTTTAATGCTGTAAGAGCAACACTACTAGACAAAAACAATTATGTTTATGAAAATGAACGTATCCATGCAACACGATGACGTTATTGGATTTAAATTCCGTTGTTCTGTATAGGTACCCGGATTTGCTTCTTTTTCAAGAAACTCAGCTGCAACAAAGCTTGACCGAGCAGTATATAATAAACTAATGTCAGTTTTTAATTACCCTATTAACATGATTAGCCAGATTAATAGGGATAACCAATGACGTAAGAGGTAAATATATTCATATGTTTAAAAGATAAGATCTACCAATCGGAAGGCCTTTACGTAACTAAATATTATGACTACCCCAATTAAGTTGATCACACGTGCCAGAATAATTGATTTTAGATAGCATTTAAGAAAACTATTTAGGTTAAGCATATAATTAATACTATTTTAAATTTGTGGAGAACTAAAGAGGTATACGTAGCTTGCAAAATTGATGACTATACATAGGTTCATGCCTTAAGTCCCTGAAGGGGTAGGCAGAGGTTTAACCACCCACGTTTCATTATTTTTAATTTAGATCCCATTGGAAACCAAAAAGGATACTTTTCAGATTCAAGACTCCGGGTTAATACTAAGAAATTGTTGATAAAACCCAATTATGCTCTATCTGTAACCCTACCAATGAGACAAAAAGGTTCTAGAGTAGCAACTGCTAAGCGTAAAGTAATTCACACGTAGACAAACTTCTCAAATGGTGCGCCGATCTAAATGTAATGCACAGCCGATATATGATGATAAATATTACAAGTTTTACAAACAACACGAGTTTCATTAACCATGAAGGTTATTCTCTATAATTAAAGCTTAACTAACTAAAAAGCCTGTGTTACCTCTTCAGAATATAATCTTTATAATTTGCATTTTTGTATTAAGTATCCGTATTTTTCTGTATATTATAGATTAAATGTAATAAAGGCATATTGATAATAGTACAAATGATATTTTTAAATTGCTATTAAGTGACAAATGTATGAATAAACCAAACATTCTGACAGTCACTCAGAATTCTAAAATTAACCGACAACTTGTGAAGGAATTCAATAAAATTTAGTTGCAAAAATTAAATTTAAATTACGCGTCGAGCAGTTTTTACCCGACTGCGCTAGAATTTATGGGTTATGTTTTTTACGAGTATGTATTTATGTATGTTTTATTGTTTACCACTCTCTGCGGCCTGAACAGCTCCATGGATTTTTGCTTCAGAGGTGTTGATAGATTCGGATTTACTGTGAGAGTTACACTGGGTATATTAAATATAAAAAACACACAAAGGCATATTTTTGGAGCCAATTCAAATGTTTGCCACGCTATGCGGCCTGAATGGCTTGAGGTGTCATTATTGTGAGAGTGACACTAGATATATCTGTCTGGTTTTCTATGTAATTTGGAAATGAAAAAATCCTAAATACACCGAAACGCGGTCGGGTTCTTTTTAGTTTTTCAGTTTTTTTAGTTTTAAAATTAAAATAACAAGATACATTGCTGTAACCAAGGACTATGTTAATTAAATTGTTTTTAATGTTATTAATATTATTGTAGGTCGTTAATTTGTAAAGTTAGTCCAGAATACCGAAAACACGCAAGTCTTTGACGGAGTGCATTTTCAGTCAGTTGTAAAATACATTACCAGCATACGTCATTATTGTAAGAATCATAAAATGTTATTCGTCTGCATATGAAATGACTGCTTGTTTCTATGTAATCTGGTTTAATCTTAGAATAACATAATTTCTTTAATTTCGGTAGTATTTTAAAAGTTCTTATCTCATTATTTAATTTTGCGTCGCTTTACAGTAAATGTATTTATTATATTTTCATACATCATGATTGTGTAGTATTACTTTTCAATCTTCATGATTTCACAACAATAATTTGAGATTATTAAATTATCAAAGTATGTAAAATAATTACGACGATCATACGATTAATAAGACAAGGTTCATCAACTCGACGCGCTAGATTACAAAATTATACGGGCATTATGATTTCTTAGATACGTATATGTAATGATATAGGGTAACAATGCATTTGAAGCTATTTCATGTACCTTAACTAAACTAAATTCTAAGGAAATAGCAAATGGCAGGCGCTTACGCTTTAGGTCTCCCTACTGCAGTAGTACGAGTGTTCTATGTCGTAGACTAGAGTCCATACGGCTTTTACTGTTATAATAAGTATAAATCTTATTTTAGCCGAAAGACTACTTTTCATCGGCTTACCCAAATTACCTATACTGAGACTAGTCCAGAGAAATGTCATCGTCAGATTGCGACATTGCAAGTTTGTACAAAATATAATTGTTTTTACATATTTTACTACAATAATAATAAAAGTAACAGTAATTGACTCAATGTAGAACCTTGAATTTGAATAAAATGCATAACTAGTGGTCAACGGTAATGCAAGTACGTTCAGTTATTCGTATAATTAAAATATCATACATCCGTTAACTGCTGATTTAGACGAACAAGAATGTTTCTGTAAACATTTATTGTTACCTCCATTCGCAAGTCAAATTTATGTTTTATGTATTGCTAGAATTGTTGACATAAGTAGTAAGTACGTTCAAAATACACACTAAATATTAACATAGACAGCTATGTCATTCTTCATTATTTGTTATTTCATATATTGACGTTATGTGTTTAGTTAGAATAAAATCATTATTATTATTTAAAATTGTTATTTTGAGCTGATGTTTAAGTTAGAAAATTTTGACCTGGAAAAGGGAAATCTGATGAATGTTGGCAGTTTACGATCGGCTAAGGTAGCAATTCTTTATGGAGGCCTACCTTCAGCAGTGAACTTCTATCACCAGTTCCAACCATAAGATATTTTGATCTGCAGGAATGTTCACTGCTGTGGCTAGCAATAACTGATTTGTATTTAGGTGTTACTAAACATTAAAGATTTTGAACTAATGATAGGGAAATAAATAAACAATTTCTGAAACAAAAGAGAGGCCGATAGTTATGTAAAAACTAAGTTTTATATTAAATTGTGAATTTTAAAATATTTATTTATTTATATTTATAACACACACATGAGCGTCAAACTGAACATGTACCTTTTGAACTCGTTTATACCGTTTACGTATGCGTGTGTAATGTAAACAAATTACTATTCTATAAGTTGGTGTTTGCTAATATTTTGCTTACCTATTTGTCGTATTAATAATATTAGTCTGTCACGGTGTTAATTCATGGGAAAACTACAATAATTGAAATACGGCAGTGAAAATCTTTTAAATAATGAGTAGGTAACTAACTACTTATGTTTTATCAGCATGAATGGACTGAATTGATCGGCATAATTATTACTATTTTCTCATAAAATTAAACATTTACTAGTAGCAGGTATTAATAATTTAGCTTTTCGTTCGTGAAGTTATCTATCAATTATCTCCTCCGTCCTGTCCCTCTCTTCTCCCTCCTCATTGCTTTGCGAGTCCATTGTTTCTGCTGCTGTTTCACTTACTTATATATTTATTTAATAAAACAATAATAGCAATTAACATCACTTTCTCATTTTATTTGGAACTTGTTCTTCTAATTATTTAATAATTTCGGCAGAAGTTTAGCAGTAAATTAAAAAAAAAACATACAATTTTGACGCCAAAACAAAGGAATCAACCATTTTTAAATCAGGAAGTTTACCAATAATACTCGGATTCAATAAGTCCCTCACCAATGCGGTTGGCTTCACAAACTAGTATAATATTCCTGTAAATGATGATGTATCAAAAACTAAGCCAGACAGATTTGTTATTTGTTTATAAACAATGGCGTTCTGCCTATATTACAATAATTATATAATTCCGATGCTGTCGCAATTCAGTTGTAAGTGCTAAAAACGTGATTGAAATTAAGTGTATCGCTTTGGTGGTCTTTATAAGTTTCTGATAAAATACCTATTATTATTTATGGAATAAATTTTAGGTTCATGCACGACGTAATAAGTTGCAAATGATTTTTGGCACAATTATTATTTGTAAAGGTAGTTGTTTTATTATTATTATTTAATTGTTTAAATAGCATGTTCTTTGTACTGAGAAGTGGCTGCATT
Source organism: Parascotia fuliginaria (assembly GCA_963082885.1). Lineage (NCBI taxonomy): Eukaryota > Metazoa > Arthropoda > Insecta > Lepidoptera > Erebidae > Parascotia > Parascotia fuliginaria. The sequence continues at coordinate 18,868,141 of OY720176.1, read as the reverse complement.
AGATCTTATCTTAGCTTATCCTTTTGTTATTGTTTTATTGTTACTCTTAATAATCATATCGCTGACATTTTATTTGAAGGTTTTATTTTAAGTACTAATAAGTACTCGAATAGCTTAGTTGGTGTTCTTCTTCCTAGCGTGTCGACACGGGTGAGTTCTTCTTCTTCTCCTTTTTTTTGGCAACAGAGCCGACGATTGTGTCAGCTATTTCTGCCAGCGTCAAGTTTAGAATAATATTCTTGTTGATGATATTAATGGTGTTAAAAATAGAAAAAATGTGGATGAAATTAAAATCACGGGTGAGTTGGTAGTGCGCAGGGACAATATCACAGACCCGCGGGTTCGAAGTTCAGACGTTAAATTTGTTTTTCTTAACTGTTTTGACAATAACGTTTCTATCACTAGTAAAAACTCCATGCAATTAAATATTAAAAGTAACTTAAAGTACGGCACAAAAAATACATGCGTACCTATACGAACTTGCAAACAAATACGATTATTATGAAAATGAATTACAGACTGCGCTAGTTCCTTGTTAATTTAATTATTTTTGTCTATGCTATACAATATAATACAATATATATATGTGATTACCTAATTACCTATTTAATTGTAATTGTATTGTGCTTCGAAAAGCAAGTTAAAAGTCAGTACCGGCTGATGATAATAATTATTGATAGGTCATGCCTCTATAGTTAAATCATAAAAGGCCATCAAATCCTGATAGTAGGTTGACCACTAACCACTAGTTAAGAATAAGATTTATCGTAAAACAAACTGCATTTTAATGTTACTAGATTAGAACGAAAAGTGTGTTAAATAATATGTTATAGCCCCATTAAATATTTAATATGCCTAATTAATTAAAAGTTATGTGAGTTGCATCAAACATCGTTGACAGGGTCATTGACATTATACGAGTTTCTATCAAGGCCACGGCATAGGCATTTTCAAGTCAAATATAGCATTAACATTGAAATACTGCATCTATACTATCCAAATTGAGATTATGAGTATGGTACTGTTAATATTGAAATCATGTTTAGCAGCAGTTATATCGATACTACAGATTTACTTTAAATCAAAGTTTTCTACAATAGGGAATACATTATTATATTGTTCATAAGTATTATATCATGTAATGAAAACAATGACTTAGCGTTTGAGAAACTCTTCATGGTTATTTTAGTTTTTTTTATATTTGATTTTATCTGACTATATGAACTGAAGTCAAATTGGTTTATTCATATAAATCACACATTATGAACAAAAGAAACAAAGTGACACTTATGAACGTCAAAATAACAAAAACAAAATGTCAGTCAATTAACCTATAACCTGCTTGCTGACGAGGTAGTGCCATGATAAGAACTAGTAAGAAACTTAAGCCACTCTAACTGCCAACTTACTTCCACAACAGTAATAATAAGTTTTGTGACAATGATTTCAACTTATCTGATACTTATCAAGTCCATGACCCGAGTAATTGATTATCTTCATTGTTTAGTAGCAAATGAAACTGAGAACATGTAAATGAAATTAAGGTTACAAAGTATTACAAAAACACACAATAGTTGTTGGCTCATTTCCATGTTCACATACGAGTCGGAATAAGTTCACACATTTTCATTCATGTTTTAAGACTCTGTGATGCAATGGTTATGTGTGAGATTAGCATGCTAAACTCCTTGGTTCAGTCCTCTAGTAAGTCAGTTTAAGTTGAAATATTTCTATCGATGTTGACTGCCTTGATGGCGCAGCGGGAGTAAATGTGACTGCTTGTGGGGTCGGTACCAACGCGATACATTAAGCACGAAATATGTCGCGGCACAGGGCTTGTTTCATTATTAGGAAGTGAAAAAATAATAATTCAGTGTTAGGTCGGCGTCTAAAAAGATCAGTACAAATTAATTTGTCGACTATTATTTTGAAACTTGATAATGATACTAAAGTTCAGAACGTAGATGTTACGCATATGCTTTGGATAAAAAAGATGTTATAGTATTACTATTGTTGCATATCCTTATGATGATGATCATTAGTCTCCTTTAATATTCATTTGCCCATTTTTGATTATTCCAGATCCTCGAACAGAGAACTGGTGGTTGATGTCGGGCCCAGGACCGCTACTGACGCTCCTAGCCACCTACCTATACTTCTGCACTTCTGTTGGACCCCGGTACATGCGAGACAGGAAACCGTACGATTTGAAGAACACAATTATTATATACAATGTTTCACAAATATTGATGAGCATATTTCTTGTCTATGAGGTGAGTTATTATATAATTTTTTTGTAGTCTGTTTGTAATAAACTTGAGCGTAAATACAAAATATATTGAATAACTATATCAGCATCAATATCTAAACTCATCGAAAAAGATAAAAGAGTTAATGAAAGCAGTCTTCTTGTTACTAAAAGTTCATACCCCATTCATCAGGATGAGTTTATTACATGTTCCCACATTCGGCAATTGTCGCAGGTACAACGTTTAATCAAACGGGATGAATGGATGAATGAATAAACCTTACTAAGTGTTCATTGTTGTTCCTAAACCTAACATTGTAATGAGTTTAGTGCATTAGGTTAATTTTAGGAGAACTGACATTACCACGAATCTGATAAGTCAAAAAAGTATGTAATGTAATATTTATTTCTGTAATGTTTCTTTCCAGGGTTTAGTCTCTGGATGGTGGAACGACTACGACTTATCATGCCAACCAGTCGATTACTCCGATAGTCCAAAAGCTAATCGGGTAAGTGATATTTATTATTGTGTAAGGTTTTGGGTGTAAAAGGACGTTCTGGGCGTTAAATAAAACAAAACGTTCGATAGAAAAAAAAAGTGTATACCAGTCTACGATTAGGTAGTAGCCATAAAAATGAACCCTACGGAGTATCTTAGTCCCAATAGATGTCTTAGGCGGTGTAAACAGGTACAGGAAGTTAAGAAACTGTATTATTTCATGACCTAAAAATCATTCGCATTTAGTAGGGAGAATATTTCGTCCGAATAAGAAAAAATTAGATTAATGCCATCTATTGGTGAGTGTTGGAACTATAATCGTTGTGCGGTGTTACAATATTGTTACAATAGGTGTTACGAAGTTCACCGGGTCATCCAAGCAATTTATAAGAAGTAGGGCACAGCGTGATACCACTTTTAGCAACCACAAGTGAATAGCTGCTTAATGGTTTTTTATCGGACTTATTTATATAAAGCTCATTCAAGCGATGCAACAGTTGCAAGACTAGGGTTGTTGCATGTCGTAGTGTAGGTATAACCATAATGGTTGTCGCAATGTATAAGTTTTTGCTGTGCTTAGATTTCTAGTCAATAAGAGTACCTATACAGAGTTGAAGAATTAACAATCCTCGTCCGTTTCGTATAGTATCTAGTCCACTTTGAAATATTTACTAATATATAAACCGGACGAGTTTGTTCGAACGCGGTAATCTCTGGAGCTACTAGTCGGATTTAAATAATTATTTCGTTTTTGTTAATTGAATGCTATGTTACATCACGCTACCTGCTGACGGGAGCGGAGCAGTAAGCAAAGACATAACTTAACACGGGTGAAACCGCGCGCTGTGGGCAATTAGTTATTATTAAAATGTGTATTTGTTATCATTTTAATGTAATATTTGATGTCTATTTTTCAAACGAATGCCTAAACTACTAGAACTAGTTTGGTGTTAAAGACCAATTCAAATATCTCTTAAATGACAAAGTACAGAAATATTGTATTTGTTGCATTATTATATTTTATGTAATTTTACAATTTATTTTAATTATATAGATGGCTGCAGCTGTATGGTGGTACTTTGCAGCGAAGGTCATTGAGCTTTTGGATACAATCTTCTTTGTACTGAGAAAGAAGAACAGGCAGATTACCTTCTTGCATCTTTACCACCACTTCATGATGCCTATCTGTGCTTGGATCGGCGTTAAGTTTTTGCCAGGTACGTTGTTCAGTTTGAATGTTTAAAAAATCCATTTTATTTTTACTATTAAAATCAAAGCAGAAAATATTCAGTTGAAAACATTGTATGTCTAGTTATAATATAATACGAGTCTACATAATGTACCATCTAAAGCTTAATTAGAATATTGACCATGGTCAACGATCGTGCCTGGCGGGCCAGTGCCCAATAAGTACGATCATATTTAATGATCAGTTGGTGTGAGAACTGTGATATCGCGATTCAATATTCATTGCGCCATCTATATTGTCTATGTTGTACTACGTTTTCATCGTTGTCATAAAAAAAACAAAATTAATAAAATAAAAAATATAATATTATTATACTCGTAAGATTTTCTTCATAAAATGTTTTGAATACGACCTATAGAATCAGACAAAGTAATAAACTTTAAATAAAATCATTCCGGTCAGACCCTCTGATCTAATCAGCTACTTCAAACTTGTTAATAATTTTGTCATTGACTCTTTAGCATAGTAAGCCCTGAACTTTTTTAAAATTTCACAAAAATTTTAACGAATAATTCCAACGCTATATTTAATTCCAGGTGGTCATGGTACTCTTCTCGGCGTGATCAACTCCTTCATTCACATCGTGATGTACTCTTACTATCTGATCTCTGGTTTGGGACCCCAGTACCAAAAGTACCTCTGGTGGAAAAAGCACCTCACTACAATGCAACTGGTAATTTGTTTTATTATTATCTTGTTATTATTTCATTTTATATTATTTAAAGCCTATGTATTATTAATTTTATTATTATTTTATGGTCGATTTTGTACTAATTGCTATTAATTTATCTATTTTCAGATCCAGTTCTGCATCATATTTTACCACAACTTCACCGTCATGTTTAGTGATTGCAACTACCCTAAGGGAATCAATTTCTTGTTGTCCCTCAACGCTGGTCTTTTCTTATACATGTTTGGCATGTTCTACTACAACAGCTACGTCAAGAACAGGAGAACTGTCGAGACTGTTGATTCTAGTAAAACTAATGGAGTTATTGCTAATGGAATTGCAAAAGAGGTCGTTGTGAATGGCAAAGCGAAAGAATGCTAGTAAAAAGACTTGATTGTGATTTAAGTTAAGTTGCATTATAACGTTGGGTTGTGGGGGCTTAGAATTTTGTAGGTTGTTTCATATTTACTATAAAAGATTTTAAATTTTTCTTCAATGTAGGGTTTCGATTAATTTTGTTGTTATAATTTTCTAAATCTCTAATATAATAATAAAGTCAAGTATTTTCTGGAATTGCCATCATTACTAATAGATGCACACATCATTCCCAAGATATACAAATTTATATTAACGCACAGAGTTACATCAAAACCAAGTTTTATTGAAATCAATACAGTAAATTATGGTTCAACCTACAAAATTCTAAGTTAACGGTATAAATATTGACCTGCCTACCTACCAACATTTCCCTTAGTATAATGACTGTATATTTGTACAAATAGTTTTAGATTACGGTTAAGGTATTAATAAATAATTAACTATTTAGTTGCCTAAAAGACAATACAATCCGAAGATTTCTGAAGAAGATATCCTGACAAGTTTCAGATCAAGTATAAAAACGAGGTTTTTATCAAATATGTATAAAGACTGAAATACAACGATCAGAAGTAAAATAGTGATAAGGGAATCGTATTCTAAAACTGAGTTTTATAATATGTATTACTTATAAACTATAATGGTGTACATTGCAGTTACAGAATATTGACTTTCTAAAACTGCAGCATACGTACATGTAGGTGAAGAAACTGCAATGCTTCTGATTATTTAAATCACAATTTATAAGCTCGTAACGGGCGTCAAAGAATTTATAAAAACAGAAAATCTTTCAATTCCTCCATTAAATTGGATAGAACCAATCCAATTTAATGTTTACTATTTAACTTGAGATTATCTATGTAACTGGTCAGAATATTTTTAATTAATTTCAAATAATCACAGTAATCAATAAGATGATAGCCAAAGTGTAAAGAGTCAAGTAGAAGTTTTAATACAATGTTTAGTTTTAATTCAGAATTAAGGCTCTTCTTTACAACTAGGGGAAGTTTACAAACACGAATATTTATAATCGTGTTTTTGTTTGTGAAGGAGGGCAACATAATTACAGTAAAAGGATGTGTATATGTGTTATAAAGAACGATATGACTAAATCAAATGGCATAACATTTTTGAACCAGAATGTTATCAAACATTAAAATAAATATTCACTCAAGACTTGTAATTTTAAGGTCTGAATTATATGGGTAATTTTATAGCTTGGTGGTTTTATTTCTCATAAATTGAATACTGTTTAGTGCTTCTTGCTTCAAGAAGAGAGTTTTCGCTTCTTAAAAACAAGAAAGGAATGCAAACGGATTTCCTGTTTGGATTCCTTTTAAGAACGATTACGATACACGTCTATCTGTCGAGCCCTGTTTTGTTCAGAAATACGTCTGATTTTTGTGTTTTCAAAACCAACATGAGCCAAGACAACGATGATATTATACACAATACAACACAAAAAATAGAAAGCGGAATGGATATTGAAGCTCTCACACCAACTTACTATGAAAATCATTACCATATCAGTTGAAAGACATCCAGTGTTGGATGCCTCCTCCTTCTCTTACGCCTCCCCAAATCTTATATTGGTCATGATGGCAAATGGACAAGCGGTTCAATTGATGGTAAGTTAGAATTCTCTCTCTTTATACCCAGAAAAGCTATTATTTATATAAGGAGATTATCATAGATGTAAAATTTAGTCATTTCTATGTCGTTCTGCAAAATAATAGTAATAGGTAAATAAAATATTTTCCACCATAAAATGGATCTTCATGTAAAAAGTGGTTGTGGTTCTAGATTTTCTTAGACTTTAAGGAAAAACTAATCTGAAATGTGTACTTAAAATTTTTTAAACAATTTTAAAAACTATGCCTTTGAGGTTTCATCGATCAATTTACATAATAAAGCTGGAACTTGGACCAGCAGTAAAGTTTAATAGACACAATCTTACAATTCACATTATACCACTAGGTCCTGTGCCTTGAGTGCTGTTTAAGTGCTTCACTCTAGGGCTTGTTTACTTCTGCATTTTTACGGCAGATTTAAAGATTAAAAAGAAAGATTAAAAAAAAATATTGACAATGCCATCTATTGACTTATTTTTACGAACAACACAACAGAATAACCACACGTTTATCTTAACACAGACACGCTTTTTCTAGTTGTGGATAAAAAGTACCTAATAGTTTGAGAGAAATTAACAATACACATAAATGTTGACACAATACTCCAATCATAAATATTACATGTAGTCGAACAGTCGAAGTTAGTATTATTCTAGTGGACTTTGAAATGTTTATTCAATACAATACAAATCCACGTGCAAATATTTTACGTAACAATACGTGCATAGTAATAGTAATGGAAAAGTATCCAGTGATGGACATATCTTTTAGAATAAGAGTAGGAATGAGTTTTTTATAAGTTAGCTATATTTGACCATTAACAACCTACTGTCTTCACACTGAAGTTTGGAGGAAAGGAAGTGTAAATAATTTTCCAGAACTGAAAAGATAATGGGATCATGGACTCTAACAAAATTTGTAATGCATATGGAATAAATGAACACAATGTTTTCTTACAATATTGAACATTAAGGTATGGCAGTGTTAATAGCCTCAATATTGTGAGGGACTGATGACTAAAATAGGTTTAAAATAGACCTGTGACACAGATAACCAGTGCTCCACCCACGGTTTTTTTTTTTTTTTTTTTTTTTTTTTTTATATTAGAGCCTACCAAAGTGACTCCACCCCGCCTGATGGTAAGCAGTCAGTGGAATCCAGAAGTGGAGGCCACTATACCAAAAGCCATCGTCTTAAACTGCTGGTATGGTGGCCTCCACTATGGCGGCTGGGAATGGGGTTAGGGGAAGGGAACGAGGGAGGTGAGGAAATAGGAAAGGGGGGAAATTGGGCCTCTGGCGCTCTCACTCACCGAACGAAACGCAGTAGTACAGATACTACTACTCTTAAGTCGATCTTCTATGAGAGGGTAGTACTTCCCCGAACGATCCGGCCCATTCATGCTGAAATCAGCGTGGATCTACTACCGTAAGGTTATACATTATTAGACCAATTTTAAGCACCTGTAGGCGTTTTTTTTTTATACGACTAAGGTGACAAACAAGCATACGGCCCGCCTGATGGTAAGCATTTACCGTAGCTTATGGACGCTTGCAACACCAGGAGCATCACTAGCGTGTTGCCGACCCTGTTAGAAACCTTTTAACTCTTTTCTTGAAGAACTACATGTTGTAGTCTCTCGACGGGGAGCTCATTCCACAACCTTATCGTACGAGGGAGAAAGTTTCTCTGAAACCTCACTGTACGGGACCTAAGAGGTTCTAAGGTGTGAGGTTGAACTCGTAGCTGATGGCGGGAGGTGCGATGATAAAAAGTGGTCGTTGGCACCATCCCAAACAATTCCTCAGAACATAGCCCATTGTACAGGCGATAGAATACACATAAGGAGGCAACGTCTCTCCTTAAGCCTAGTGATTCAATACCGCCTGTTAGCCTGGGATTGTCGACAACTCTTACAGCACGCACTTGGATCGCGACAAGGGGCCCAAGCTGGTATCCAGGTGCTCCCACCCAAAGATAGCAGCAGTACTCCATGTGGGAACGAACTTGAGCTTTGTAAAGCAATAGTCTTTGCCCCGCACTGAAGTACCGCTTCGCCCTATTGAGCACACCGAGCTTTTTGGATGCCAACTTGGCTTTAGCCTCCAAATGACTGTGGAACTGGACGCTGCTGGAGATGTCGCTTCCAAGGATCCCAAGGCTTTCAGATGTTGTAAGGGCTGTGTCTTGGAATTGCGGAGTATCTACAAATGGAGCTTTTTTAACGGTGAACGCGCAGACTTGTGTCTTGGTGGGGTTAAATTGGACTAGATTTAGTCGTCCCCAATCAAAGTGCGCTCGATTTCAGACATAAGTCTTTTTCGACTTTCCTTCACAATGGAATGAGGAGTGTTCGCCCGGCCCGTGTAATACGTATCCCCAGTGTTGTCGTCTGCAAAGCAATGAACATTTTCGATGGACAACATATCATTGATATGCAGCAAAAACAGCGTCGGAGATAGTACGGAGCCTTGCGGGACGCCAGCATTTATGACCAGGATATCCGAGCAACAACCGTCGACGACAGCTCTTATGCTTCTGCCGGTCAAAAAGCTGGCAACCCATTGGCACAACCCCTCGGGGAGCCCGTAAGATGGTAACTTCGACAGAAGGCTCCGGTGTCAGACCCTATCGAACGCCTTCGCTATATCCAAGCTAGTAGCCAGTGCCTCTCCTTGACTCTCGATGGCTAACGCCCAGCGGTGCGCGAGATACACTAGAAGATCACCAGTTGAGCGATTACGGCGAAAGCCGTACTGTCGGTCGCTAACCAGATCGTGATCCTCTAGGTATTCCAATAGCCGCTTATTACTGAAGATCTTCTTACCTTATCCATCCTATAGTAACAACACACACACTCACAAACACACACACATACACAAACACATACACACACACACACACACACACACACACACACACACACACACAAACTTTTATTTTTATTTCTTCTAACTAGCGGACCCGACAGACGTTGTCCTGTCTTAATTATTATCTAATTTTTTGCAGAACCTTTTCCTGACAATAAGAAACACAACAAAAAAAGAATTAACGGAATCAGTCCAGTCGTTCACGCGTGATGCCGTGAACAAGGGAAATAGGGATTTATTTTTATAGAAATAGATATTTCTAATCTCCCATTCTACGAACCCTCTTTCACCTACCTACAGATATCCCCCGTAAACTTTTTACTACTTTCCCCTATTCCCCTCTCCCTACTTCCCCACTCCTCCCATCCCCCTTCTTCCCCACTCCTCCCATTCCGCTTCTCCCCTCCCTTTCAATCCCTCCCATTCCGCTTCTCCCCTCTCTCCCTCTCCCACTCCCTCCCCTCTCCTTTTCCCGTCATTTCACAACCTTCCTAACCTCCCTTCCCCGCCCTTCTCTTTACCTTCCCCTCCCTTCCCTCTCACTTCCCCTTCCATCCCCATCACTTCTCTCTCGCCCCCGTCTCTTCAATTTTCAAGTCGCTAACTTCAAAAGCAAAGATCTTTCCATATAATATTTTATCCCTAATTTCATCCCTCTAAATCCAACCTAATTAAAAAAAAATTATGATGTTTTTTTTATTTTAATAGAAGTATTCCAAATCAAAATTTCAAAACTATGAAGAAGTTTCATACAATCGTTTTCATCCCTTTTCAGACCACCCTTAACATTTAGGGGGATGAAAAATGGATGTTGTCCGATTCTCAACCCGATATGCATACAAAATTTCACGAAAATCGGTCGAGCCGTTTCTGAGGAGTTCAATAACGTACACCGTGTCACGAGAATTTTATATATTAGATGTAAGTTGCAATTTTACTATTATCTAAGTTAATAATTATTGTAACATCTAAGTAGGTACACAACTATGTTCCTATGTGTTGTAATAAACGAATTATTATTATTATTAATAATGCGCTCCCTCACTTTTGAGAGAAGGGAGGTAATAGCAATAGGCCTGTAATTCTGATGGGTCTGAACTATCGCCCTTTTTGGGTACCGGATGCACAGCCTTCCACGAAGACGGAACTCGTCTAGTGGAATATGAAAGTTCGAAAAGACGCGTCAATACCGGACACATCTCAGGGACCCACTACTTAAGCACTACTGCGGATGGTGCAGTCGTCGATAATTCGAGTGTTTCAGATGGCATCTGGCCCACTTGACTTATGGTCTAGAGAAAGCAATTCCCGCCGGACCTCTCTCTGTGTATAACAGATTGCCGGCATTGTAATGCCACGCCAGGGGATGTTAGGCGGTGTGGCATCTCCGTCATCCATAGTCGAGTTAGAGGCAAATGGAGCGCCCAAGAGGTCGGCTTTCTCTTTTTCACTTTGGGCCAAGTTATTATCCGGCTTACGAAGTGGTGGCAAAGACGACTGACAAAAATTTCCCTTGACATTCCCTCGCGCCTGCTGGTCGCTTTAGCAAGCGACCAGAAGGCGTGAGTCCCAGAGGGAAGGCTCGCAAGTCGCTCGCCAATTCTGCCGACGAATTCGGATTTAGCCCTGGCAATTACCTTTTTACTGGACCTCGAAGCAGCATTTAATTTGCGCTTCAAATCAGGCGCATAGAGATGCTTGTGATTTCGGGCCCTAGTCCAAGCCTTGTAAGTAGCTTGCTTGAGAAGCTTAGCTTCCTTACAAGGCCGATTAAACCACGGTCGTTTTTAAACCCCTGCAACAGGCACCAGTGGGTTTGGAATGTAACATTCCGTGCCCGCTAGGATCGTGTCTGTCACAGCGGCCGTGCAAGTTTCAATGTCGCCTGACTTGAAACACAGCTGCTTCCATGGGAATGACGCGTAGAACTCTCGCAGTCCATCCCAGTCTGCTGACTTATAAAGCCACATGCGTCGCATTGCGGTTGCCCGAGGTGTTTTAGGCAACACACAGGGCACGTGGGCCCGGACAAGACAGTGTTCCGATGAGCCCAGAGGTGCTTCCACAGTGATGGTATATCCATCCGGGCGTTAAGTCAGCAGAAGGTTCAGTAAAGAGCTTGTATGGACCTCAACATCAGGTATTCTCGTTGGAGAATGTACCAGTTGTGAGAGACCATACGCCAGGGAAAATTCGTGAGCAGCCCTACCTGCGTAGTCGGTGGACCGAGAACTGATCCATTCGACGTGGTGAGCGTTAAAGTCTCCTAAAATCACCAACTCTGCGGAAGAATACTGCTCGATGACTTTATCAGTCGTCAGATGCATGTGGTTAAACAACCTGGCCGTGTCATGATCAGCGCTATGAGACCTGTACAGGCACGCATAGATGTATGTGTGGCCACCATAGTCCATGCGTACCCAAATAATAGACAGGTCCCTGTCTTCAAGGCCTTGGAGACGACGATAACAAATATCCGTAATTGTGTCTCCGTGAGAAATAGCTAGGTTGGCTGTGCAGTTTCAAGGTGTTAGTGAATTGCATTGATGTTAGAGTGGAGTCCCCCGATGTTGCAAAAATCCACTTTTAATGTGGATGGGGGAACCGCTGTATAAAATTTTCCTTTACGTTTTCTGGCCATGATAGTAAAAGTGGTTTGAAGGTTGGGGAAGGTTGCTGGACTGACAGTATGAGGAACAATGCGCGATGTTTACCGCCCCGATAGTACAGGTTGTGTGGCTTGTAGGCACGGCGCACGGAAGGGCCCCCAGTCCCCTCCCAACGCAGCAGACGGGTCCACTCCGGTCTCCTGCTCCGGCACGTCTACTGCGCTAAGCACTTTACACAGGCGGTGATTCAGCCTCCTGGGGTGATTGAGATGAGATTAAGTAATCCCCAGGTTCGGGAGTCCTACAACCTGCGGGCGGCTAGTTTATTGTTAGACCGAATAAAACTTTTCATACCGAAGCGAAGCGAGGGCAGTCGTCTTGCGTCCAATAAGTAGAAAAAAATCTATTGACAATAACAATACAATGAGATATTGTATTTAAATCTAGTATATAATGATGCTTAAAATACCATCAGACATTTAATGTTAACACCAATGTAAATAGCGCCAATGTCGGATACGAAATAACATGATTAATAAAAGAAATTTGTTTTGCTAAGAACTCTGGTACTAGAAGATTGAGGCAAGAAAAATGTAATTACGGTATCTATTTTTACGTTACATTTTTTTTAAAATACATTTTATAATATGTAAATATGCATCATATTTCGTCATTATAACAGTAATGATGTATCACACAGGCGATCTGCGAGCGAAGCAAGTGCTCAGCGAGTTTGCTGCCAGTTTGCAAAGAGCGCTCGGCAAACAAGCCACGGATGCACACCGAACTTTTGGACACAGGACGAATCATTCGCAACGTTCTGAGTTCGCAACAATCAATCTCACTAAGCATCCGCGCTGTGTTTACCGCTTGCTGGTTGCGATATCGCAGAGCGCTCTCTACACACTCGCTCGTAAATCGCAAATGTTATAAGACAATTTTTGTCATTGCTTCAAAGCATGGCAAAGCTACTATATTTTGAAACACTGACATAAAGTGTGTGCCAACTGTGTTACACAGTGAATATTAATGAAAATCCTAAAACTAAAGCAATTGTTTTAAAGTTAGTATTTCTTGATTTTTGATAATATTTTATTCGATATTATTCATAATTAAGAATAGGTAAAGGTAGGCGGAAATCAATTTTCACTCAACAAGTAAACAAGTCACTCAAGTAAACTCATTAAGTAAACAAGACGTGGGAATGTATGTAAGTATATACATACCCACGTCTTGTTTACTTAATGTTAAGTGAAAATTGATTTCCGCCTACCTTTACCTATTCTTAATTATGAATAATATCGAATAAAATATTATCAAAAATCAAGAAATATAATAAATTTTAATTAATGTTTTCAAATAAAGGTAATGATTTCATAGGCCAGTATTTTATATGCTGAAGAGTGGAACAATATGAACAACAAGCAGCGTGGGTGGCAAGATGGATCCCTGGAGAACACCAGCATCAATATGTCAAAACTTGATTGACTTGAAGCACTTTATTGCTTAAATAGTAACCTAAAAGTCATAACAGTAAAGAACGTAAGTAAAAGTAATGTCTTTGAGGCAGTATATGCTTCTAAAAACTAGAACTATGCTGTCAATTTAGGTAGAAACATATCAAAATAGTACACGAACGGGCGACTAAGGCCTTTTCATATTTACATAAGTTATTCAACAATGATTTTGACGTCATATAGCATAATAATAATAAAATTATTCACAAGTCACTGTGACTTATAGAAAATTAAATAGCTAGAGCATATATTAATATTTTGAAGTTTCATATGGAAATCATATTTTGATTAATAAATATTATATGTCGCCGGGTTTCGTATGTCAATACAACCTAAAACATTAAGTGAAATCTGAATTGGCCAATAAAATTATACAGAATTGTTTTACATGTTGAAAAGTGTGATCGATAAATTTCATTTATAATGGTTCCCAGGCGATTGGCACGAGTAGACGTGTTTGTACATCATACAGTTTCTATTTTTTTTTAAATTTTGAAACAATAATATTGTTCAATAAAATAGTGATTTACGTCCTTCTTAAAGTAGGTAGATCTTAAAGTAGTAAGAAGAGATTCTATATGAAAAACCATCTTGCAGTTCAAAAATTCTAATTGAACCCATAAAAACTCGATAAAAATTCATCAACATTTAGCAAAACTAGAAAAAGAAAAAAGAAAAATAGTCCCTATCGATTACCACATCGCTTAGGTATATCATTACACAACTACCACTTCGATTATTCTACTAGTAACCACTGAAGTGCCTGACAAATTAACAACGGCAATACGTATTTAATGATCAACAAATTCAGACCACGGTAATAACTTGGTTGCTGAACCTAAACAAAGAAAAGTACCAATAAAAATGGACAAAAACTAAGATATTAATTTCATTTAAAGACATTGCAATGTTGTTTGAAGGGAGAGAGAGAGAGAAAAGAAGAGTACGTGAGTTTGTTTGTGTATAGTGTATGTATCAACGTTTTGTAAATATGGCAGGAAAACTGATGAATGAGTATGACCCACAACTAAGCAAAGTGGAGACAGATTCAGTTTTATTTTTATTTATTTAACAATAATGCACATGCGTACACCGGTCAAACAAGGTTATGCAGAGATGAGCAAAGTAGGTGCACAGAAGTTATAACATGAAAAGAAAAATAAGGTGTAGTTATACAAAACGTTACAGGAACTATGAAGGTATATTGAAGTAATAATAATGATAATGTTTTAATATTTGGTTTATAAACCTAATAATAAAACACTTAAAATATTATTATCCACAGAAAAATAACCTGGACCACAAACGATTATCTATGTGTATCCGGTTAAATGACTTTGAACGATGACGATAGTGGAATAATGAATCCTTATGAAGGTTATATATTGTTCTTTTATTTTTTCTTATTAGAATTCAATAATTTCGTTATCAAGCCAAACTTTTGTGCAATACCAAATTTTGACATCTGAGATATACGCAATCTCGAGTTTCATTTGTGTCTACTCAATTCGAGTCTGGTCTGACTTATTTGGTTTTTCTTTATTGCGTCTACTTTTACGTTCTTGCACATGTGATGCGAACAGTGTATGTTTACACACCAAGGTACATTCAGTAGTCCGACTGAGAAATACACATTCTTTACAGAACTTTGTCACAAAATTTCTGCCCGTTTTGTACGCATTTTTTTTGTAGATACTTTGTTTCGTGAAAAACACATTACGCTTACACACCCGTGCGAGCCAGTAGCGGGTGGTTATGTTTGACTCTCAGGTCGCTCATAATAAGCGACCAGCATAACCGACTGAAACCATGTTTACGGGAGTCGCTCGTGCATTCATCTGCAACCCCGACGGGCCACGGTCAGTCACATCCTGGTGACCCCGTCTTGCTCGAAGGGTTGCACACTACCTCACGAGAGGCGCACGCGGAACACGTGCGTGCCTGTATAGTCGGGCGACGACTATCTAATCGCCGCCGACGGCACCCAGCGGTTAAAGCCCTTTGGGCGCCCTCCATGGGTAAGTTTTGTGTAGACGTTATCTTCCTTGCGGTCTTCCCCCTAAGAGGTGACGGCCTTCGTTCCCGACACGAATCTTTTCCTTCCTCGCAGCCCCACCTCTAGAGGTAGCAGCTGACTCTCTTAGGAAAGTCAGGCTCACGAGTTGGCAGGGCAGTGTCAGGAGGACTGACATAAGTCAGACTTCGACACAGCCTGGCCCCGCATGAACTCTCCACTATGCCTTCTGCTATTCAGAGGGACATGCCGAGCGATCCCGGCTGGGTTCCTCTTAGTTTGCCGTGGAAGAACGTTCCACGGTTACTAAGCCCCCACGCTACAACAAGGCGAGAACTCCTCGTGGGGGCTGTTGTAGGTACCTACATCATCAGAGAGTATAACCAAGGATCTCCAGTAATAATTAATGAAGGAGTTCAAGTTCATTTTTTTTTTAAAAATGCTAATACGTAAACATGTGAATTAGAAAGTATATTATTATAATTTACGAGCTCAATGTAATTTAAGATGGCTTATTACAATGTCGCGAAATAAGTTTTCTCATTCTTTAGTGTGGTAGGCGTTGTGCAGTGTGTTCGGGTTATCTTTATAAAATTGATATTTATAAAATACCTGGATAAAATATAAAATGGCAGTACTTTTGCAAAAGATGAAAAGCGGTTACGATTATTTATTTTACGATTTAGCAGGTAATATTTTTTATCAATAAGTAAGTTTTGATTTTTAGATGATACGACGCTATCTTATCTTAGTAAACAAATAAATTTAATAAAGTGAATCAAGTCCTGGACTGCAACGCAGTGAAGAAAACTAAGATTATTTTCCAAAAAAAAAATTAAATGTGATATGCTTACATTATCTAACGTCAAGATTAGAAACATAAATATGTATATTATTAAAAATTAAATAATTAATACATTTAGGAGGATTTCGTGTGAGACTCGAAGTTTGTGTTATTTAAGATTATAATTGAATACAATTAATAATAATATATAAGATTACGACTACACACAACGCCACAATAATAAATTAAGAGATGAAAATGGTGCCGCGCAACTGTTAGATGAAAGTGCCTCGCGACTGGTAAAGATAGGCAAAGTTGGGGTATGCCTATGTCCAACAGTGGGCTTTTAGTTAATATGACGATGTTGATTATTAGCATGTTGTGAATAATTGTTATGTTCTCTGGAGTACCATTGGCAATAATTCCATACATGGCCAAAGCTTTACTAGATTTAAGTCTTGGCAAAAGAAGCGATCACTAGTCTCCACGACTCTAGAAAAAGCTATTTTATTATTTTTAAAATTATTGAATTTTCATTAAGAGTTTAAGATAAGTAAGCTTGTACGTATTGTACGTACCTCTATATATTAATAGGTGAAGCAAAAATTTTGTACCCCCTTTCACGAAAATTGCGCGGACGGGGGAGTATGAAATTTCGTGCACTTATAGTTTATGTAGAGAAGGGGAAATACTAATATTATTGTTAAATTATTTTAATGAAATTAATATTATATCGTTTATTCGTATTTTCTAAATTGTCACAAACTGTAGGTAACTTATTTTCTAACTTTTAACCCTAGATTACTAATGTAAATTTATTACCGCTTATAATCTTATGGTCCCCTTTATAATTAAAATGAAGTCAAATAATGTCCTAATCTTATATTAAAATTTTATAATTATAGATCTAAATAACAGGCTAATGTCTGCCATTTCTAAATAATGAAACGAATTTATCGCAAAACCTATACTAATTCAGTCACAGAATTAGTCCCAAACTCAGTCTTACGCATTGTGTATTTTAGTAATTCTATTTATCAAATTATTATTATTATTATTTTTATTTTTAATGCAGTCTTTTTTTCGTCACATGGTTTGTGTAGTAAAACTAAATATACGGGAATTCACGCGATCATGCATTAGGTAATTACATACCTTATTTTGCTTGACATGAATGATCGCGTGAATTACCGTATATTTAGTTTTACTATAACATGCAACGCGAAAGTTTAAAAGTAACCATGGTTTGATGCTTAAATATTTTGCACGACTTATGCCCAAAAAAATAACGACCAAAAATACGAACTTACAATATAATATAGGCACTAATGTTATGCGTCATTAAAGGCTATACTAATCATCACACTTTTTAGTGCAGACTAAATCAAATTCAACAGTTATTTTGAGCTTGAAAAATAAGCAATAAATGATATGAATAGAAAAATATTTTAGACAAAAACCTAAAAAGAATAAGTCGGGTAAACCAGCAACCAACGAATTTAAATATAATAAAATGATTGCCGAATCTGTAGAATTCTTTTTTTCTTTTATTATCATTTTACATAACCAACTTTAACTAAATAATTGTATTAATAGCATTGCTATAAACCACACAGGTTTGTCTACAATGCTAATATTTATCATTCTGCTAATAACAGTCTTGAAGAAATTAATTATAATAAAATATTATTACATACTAGGTAACTACACAATTTCTCAAACACCATGCCATAACAGTTTTCTAGTTCTTTTATCTTTAAATAAAAGCATTTACTAATATAACACATAGAAAAATATTATTACCCACACATAGAACCAGATTAATGCATTCACTTGATATTAAGGTTTACCTACTTTTAGAAAATAATATTTTAGTTACAAATGCAGCAAGTGTAACATGGCTACTTTTAAAATTTGACCACTTCACTTTCATTCTCATCTCTTCTCTTCATTTTCACCTTTCACTTTGGTCGCAAGTTTTTCGATGACGCCTAGTTTCGAACACTTGCCGACATTATAAAGAAATGTCTCTCATAGCCGGTTTGGCACCACCAAACGTCGATTTTTCTTGTGGAGCCTGCGGTAGGAGCCTGCGGTAGAATACATTGCTCTTGCATCGGTCTGTGTAGTCATGAAAAGGTCATGAAAAGGTCTGCTGCACATTTAGACATGAAATGGTTCAAGTAGAGGTAAAGGACCGTTATCGATACAAAAAATGCAATATGATGAAGCATCCGACCAGTTGTTACATGGTAACACGGATTTCAAAAGGGCCAGGCACAAAGACGGCAATATATTCATTTAAACATACATAACTGTCACGCCTAACTCCCATTAATGGGTTAAGCGACCAGTCTTACCCTTAATTTTTTTCTGCCGATTACGTTAAATGTTTTGATTCTCCGTATATTCATATTAATTATTGTTTCTTTACAGATGAACATACTAGAGACATGTTCCCTTCAGCGATGTCCTTAATGATTATTTTACCATTCTACGTATACTTCTCATTATCCCTTGGTCCTAGGCTAATGAAAGATTTGAAGGCATTTAAATTAAGAACCGTAATAATGTATTATAATTTATTCCAAATATTCATCTGTATGTACATTGTTTCTCTGGTAAGTGTTTATATTTTTGTAAATTGTTTGTTGAATCCATTAATTTATAGATTAAAATTTGCAAAGTCATGAAAACAATTTGCCAATCCTAATTTTAAGTGCCTACAACTTTTAAGTTAACTCCTAAGTTCTTTGTTATGAGAGATTTTTTTGTTATTGTTGGCCAGTAAAGAGCACTAAAGAAAAGAGAGTTCACTGGTAGATTTAAAAATAATGTCTTGGACGACAAGTATATCATTTTGTAAACTATAATCTTAGGTAATCTGCCGACTGTTAATCAGTAGTTGCTACTTACAATTAAGTTGGTCGCTGACTTACTGACCCAAATAATCCTAAAATGTCGTTATTTTTATTGTATATAACCTAAAAGTCTTTTCTTACAGGGAATAAAAGGCGGATGTCTTCATAAATATAATTTGAAGTGCCAACCAGTAGATTATACGGACAACCCATATTCACGAGCAGTAAGTATCTTACGTATATTTTCTTGTATGTAAAGTAAACTCAACAACAAGTAGTAATGGCCCAGTGGTGAAGGCACTCAGCTTCATTAACACGAGGTCAAGGAATCCGGGCAAGTACCAATATGATCTTTCAAATCATATGTACTTTCTAAGTACATATGATTTGAAAACTGAACATTTCTGACTGATGGTGAAGGAAAACATTGTGAGGAAACCTGGACTTCTGCGGAAGTCTGAAATCGCTACTAACGGACCGATATTATGATATGATGAATCTCAAAAATTCCTAAAAATCCTGAGTGAAAATCTGTCTCATTAGTAACTCTGAATATTGGAGCATCATAGCTAGGTGTGATACTTGAAGAGTATCAAAATCTATCTCCCTTGCATGTCATTGTTTTCTTGTAGAGTACAAGGATACTCCCGTAATGGAAAAATATTAGGAATGCTAGCCTGGAAGCGATTAAGATCCATGAAATCCGTGGTAGATAAAATGATGTAGTTAGGAAGCCACAATGGATAAAATTTATTATATTAAGACCAACGTAAGCTACGTGGTGAGCTGAAAGTTAGTGACACTGCGGTCCTAAATTATCCTGAAAAGACTCTAAACTCTTGCCTCAGGTAAAGGATTTTTGTAGAGAAAATCTTAGTATTAGTCTGAAAACTGCATTTGTGCCCAGTGAAAAATGGCACCAGACTTTTCATCTTAACATAGAACATGACATAGCTTGCATATCATATTTGTATACCACAAAATATGTCAGAGCTATATAAGTTAAGCCAAATATTTACTAAATCTAACTTTTATAACTAAAACCGGAAGGCGCAGTGTGGGCAGATAACAACACGTGAATTGAAGACCTTATATATGTGGCAGGCAACCGATGTATGAGGGCGGCTCCCGACCAGCCAAGGTGACGAAAATTGGGGGAGGCCTATATCCAGCAGTCGTCTTTCGGTAGATTTATGATGCCATATTAAAATCAGATCAGATTGTAATGAAACTTTGCGAGTGTGTTCTAAAAATGCCCGAGACGGTCCCTAGCCCGGAAAAATGTTTTTGTAAATTACGTGGCATCGCAACGCATGCCGAGTGCAGCTACTTGTAGTATTTTATAAAATTTACTATACCGTTACATTTTCAAATTTCAGATGCGAAGCGGAACATGGTGGTACACTACTCTAAAAGTAATCGATTTAATGGATACTGTATTTTTCGTTTTGAGAAAAAAGGATAGACAGATCTCATTCTTGCACGTATTTCATCACACAATAATGTCTTTTGCATCTTTCATAGCGCTGAAGTATTTTCCGAGTAAGTTGTTCATGATTCTGACATTCTGCAAGTATAAAAATGCTAAATATTTAATCCTTAGAGTATTTTGAGATTTTCTTTAATATAATTTATTTTATGTCCATATTTTAATAGACAATTTCACAGTTCATAATAATTTTAATACAGTCACATGGGTTACTAGCTTGTTGTTATTATATACTTTGCAAACAATTTCTATTTTCTACTAAAATGGCTTCAACCGGTACAAAGTTTATAATGATAGGGAGTTGCTTATGAAGCGCAACGAATGTATTATACGATATTATTCCGAAGATTATTTAATATTTTTATTTCGGCTTGTCACTATGTCATTTACATATTTAAATCTTCCTGCAAACAAATTGCACAAGGCGGCCTTAATGCCTAAATCATTTTGTGCCAGACAACCTAAGGCATGTGATGCAAAGAAAAATATGGCAGGTGACAAAAATTTATGAGCAACAAAAGAAAATAGTTTATTTTATTCTATTTATTGTTTATGTTAGGGCTGTTTAATTCTCTATCTTTTGAAAGTTCTTGTTTTGTACCTATTCATATGAATTTATTTTAATTTTTGTGTTTATAGATGGCCACGGATCCGCTGTCGGTGTCATCAACTGCCTTGTTCATATTGTTATGTATACCTATTACTTTATTGCCGGTCTTGGTCCCAGATACCAAAAGTACCTTTGGTGGAAGAAACATGTTACAATTATGCAATTGGTAAGTTATAAATAACAATAGGTGTCAGGCAGGTATTAGATGGGTGATTATAGGGCTGCACAATCAATTCAGTAGTAAACGACTTTTGGCAGCAATTACGATAATTGGTGTGCATGTATATAATTATAACTGTCTCTGCAATGCAGCGGGAGCGCAAACGACTGCTGTGCACGAGGTTTTGGATTTGATCCCCACACGGGACGAAACTTTGTGTGATCCACAAATATTTGTTCCGAGTCTGGGTGTACTTTGTGTCCATTAATTGTATGTTTGTTAAGTCTCCCGCGACATAGAGCTTTTTTCTAGCGGGAGTGTTGTTTTTTTAATTATTATAATTCAGATAAAATATAATTTTCTTTTTAATTACTTTTTCGTCAAAGTATATCTTTCTTTATTTTCAGATTCAATTCAGTATAATCTTCGTTCACAATCTAATCCCGTTGTTTGATAGTACTTGCGGGTACCCTAAGTGGATTAATGTTATGCTTTGCCTACACAGTATTCAATTCTTCTATATGTTTGGTTCATTCTACTATGTAAACTATATTAAGAACACTAAGAAACACAAACTGTAAAAAGTAATGGTACATATTCAACCGACAAAACAAAGCAACTGTAACGTACCGTACCTATGTATATTAAATTATTTAATTATTATAATAAAATGATATAATTATAATCTTTTTACATAACTTTACTTCTATATCCAATGAAATCGCTAGCAGAAACACAAAATTTCGAATTTTCACACCGAAGATTATGGGTTAAGTATTATCGGTCACGGTTCATTAAAAAAGTTAATTTATTATAACTGGAAAAAGAGGATATGAACAGAAAGTCAAAGAAAGTAAATTTGATATTTGCCTGGTTTTTAACCCACAGTTTCAATAAGAGCGGTTTGTATATTTTCATTTTTATTTTGTTTGTAAAGTACAAAATAAAAAAATTGGGTTCTTAAAGACAAAAGTTTGTTTTAATATACTATTAAGACAAATAAGCATTTTGGCCATGATAACTGGTTATCGTAGACTATAAGTATAGTTACAGTAGCTGCGCCCCACGGCTTCGCCCACCAGACCGCGATAATAAGTATCATACCTCACAGCACCAAAACTATGATACCAATTTTCATCGAAATCAGTTCAGCCGTTTAGTTATGTATAAAGGTTTAATTGTTATGTATATAGATTCGGTGCCGGAAATCCCGAAAATCGGTCTGGTTCCCGAGTTACATTAATTAAACATATACCAATGTCCGCGCGGAGAAGCCGCAGGGTCAGCTAGTATAAATTAAATGTTTATTTATTTATTTAAAACTTCCTGCAAATAATTGCACAAGGCGGACTTAATGCCTAAGGCATTTTCTGCCAGTCAACCTTAGGGTGATGCTACTGATGTTTACTGATCCGTTCATCGAATTAGCCAAATTTTTCGTAAAAATGCTGAAAAAAGCAAGTCCTAGAGTGAAGCACTTAAACAGAACTCGTAAACTGTATGTGGACGGCACAGGATCGAGTGGTATAATGTGAATTGTGAGATGGCGCCTATCAAACTTTACTGCTGGACCAAAGTTCCAACTTTAATATGTAAATTGATCGATGAAACCTTCAACATCAGGATCCATTTCATGGTGGAATATATGGCCTACCTGAAAGTTTTTAAAAATACTTCGTAAACAGGTTGTTCGAACTAGGATAATTTGTCCAGATGGGAATTTTCTGATAGTTCCCAGCTAGAGTGCAAGTGTGGTGCCAATTCTCGGACTATGGCCCACCTGATATCGTGCCCTGCGTGCCCGAACCACTGCACGCAGGAGGATCTAATGAACGCTGCTGACAATGAAGTAGCCGTAGCTGAGTTTTGGGCTAACACCGTGTAAAAAGATTTGATGTCGACACGAAAGGAATATGGTGGAATACTTAAATATTATATTTAAGTAAATATCATTATTTTCTGGATAAATTGATGACATTATGCCTGAGACCAGTCTAGTGGTTTTGCAGACGATACTAGTGTAGTCATAGCCAGGGACACAATAGAAAATCTAGAAAAAATAATGTTCTAGCTGCCCTTGAACATTGGTTTGCCAGTAATTTAAAGCTTAATATCAATAAAAAAATGTATGCTCTTTAAAACAACTGTCAGACAGAATTCTTCACTTAGTATTCTATCGCTTGGAAATAAAGTGGAAATGGTGGATCGTGTCAAGTTTTTGGGTGTATACGTTGACTCACTGCTGAATTGGAAACAATAAATTAAGGCCATGACGAACTCATTAAGTAGTGTTTGTTATGCAATTAAAATTTAAGGGATAAACTTTCTGTAACCCAAATTTGGCCAATATATTTTGCTTTAATTGAATCAAAACTAAGATTTAATTCTGGTGCAACAGTTATAATTATAACATTAGTACATCCTTTGTTATGCAGAAAAGAGCAATTAGAACCATGTTTGGCCTCAAACAAACTGAATGTTGCATAGGATCCGTTTCAAACAACTGAAAATTCTGACATTTCCTTGCCTTTATATTCTGGTCTTTCTTAGTTATTTAGTCAAGAATCTGCATAACATTGAAACTATAGAAGAGGGACAAATTAACAAGATAGACTTCGCGTAGGAAAGATTTCTCAAACAGTGTGCATCCCAGGCTCAATATAGTAAGGCACAGCTTGGGGCTACAATTAGTCATTCTGTACAATAAGCTGTCATTGGTGTTTAAGACCTTAAACAGTGAAAACATTTCCAATTAAAAATAGAAAGTTTTAATACCAGACAAAGGCTAATAAAGTGTTGAAGAGGACATGAAAGATACTTTACGATAATGTTACCTGATGTGATGTGGTTATTGCATGTATTAAGTGATCTGTTATATTTTATTATTGTATTTTAATTGATGACTTACAAACTTCTATTTAATATTTGTTCTATTTAATGACTTAAGGGCACTTTGTTGACATTGTTATTGCTATTGTTTTTTGTAATAAGTATGACTGAGATATTACAAATCACGTTACTTACCTACCAATATCATGTATCAATTTCGACACAAAATTATTTTGTTATGAAATGAAATAAATAAATATTATTTTGCAGAACGACATAAAAATGACTAAATTTTATATCTATGATAATCTCCTTATAAAAATAGTAGCTCTTCTGAGTATAAAGAGAGAGAATTTTAACTTACTATCAAGTGAACTGCTTGCCCATCTGTCGCCATCACCAATACAAAGAAATTCTTCGCAAAAAAGACAAAATAATATAATAATCTAGATATAAATTCTTGGCAGGCTTTCGATGAGAAATCTTGTAGATATAATAAAAGACTACGGATAAACACGGCAATGCTACAAATTTTAGAATAACTATTTAATAAGTATAAAAAAGACACGAGGGATAGGGACAGGACACGAGCCCGGAGGGACATAAACATTTTTTTGCCTTTGTTAATAATGTGCTTAATAAAACCGTAAAGAAGAGAGGTCAAGAACAGCGGTTACGAGCTAAGGTGCATACGAACTGAATTAACTACGTGCATACCTATTTTATATTATCAACAAACAATACCACTCTTCGTATACCCTGGTTTGCTAATGTTGAACTAAGTCACCGTCAAATTATTGTAGAACATCGATTGCGGTCAAGACATATTCCTCTAAACAAGTTTGCGTACTTAATGCGTAAATTGAATACCCGTAATTGCGAAGTCTGTGGTACAGTAGAGGATGTTACATATTTTAAAGGAATGTGTTCGGTACCGTGTTATGAGGCTTATTGTAATGGAATCTTTAAAGTTATCGCAAATGAATGTAGGTGTATTTCATGGTGATTTGGCAAAACCAACAAAAATATGATTTACAATTATTTTAGACAAGTAAATATTAGCTTAGTTAGTGTTAAACTATAAAAGTATAATAAGTTTGTGTAAAAATTATGTATAAGTACGATGGGATTGACATAGTCGCATGTGCAAACTTAAATCCCGAATAAAAATAAAGAGAAAGAGAGAAAAGTGAATTGATACGACTGGTCTAGTTAATTGGAACTCCAATAATTTAGATATATTATTATATTGCATTTATACATTTCTTTCATTTATTCTTCATCTCTAGATGTAGATCATAACGAGATTAACATGTTGATAAAAGAACTCCGAAGGGACTGTGCAATTGGTCTTGATGGTATCCCAACAACCGTTATACAAGAGTCACCAGATGTGTTTATTCCACTCATGACACACATATGCCAACTCTCTTTCAGAACAGGGGACTTCCCCAACATGTTTAAGAAAGCTATAGTGTACCCCATACATAAAACCGGTGATACAGATATCATCAACAACTACAGGCCAATTTCTGTTTTGTCAGCACTGTCTAAAGTTATTGAGAAGGCATTAAACAAACGGTTAACTGGTTATCTGGAGGCAAAAAACATTATCTCCAAAAATCAATTTGGGTTCCGAAAATCTTTGTCAACGGAAGATGCCGTATTAACTTTCATAAACAAAGTAGTAGAACATTTGGATAGTAAACATAAATGCCTTGGAATCTTCCTAGACCTTTCCAAGGCCTTTGATAGTGTCTGTGTCCCCATTCTAGTAGATAAGCTAGATAAAATAGGTATCAGAGGTGTCGCTCTCAAGCTGTTCAAAGACTACTTGTCCAACCGAACTCAAGTAGTCAAGATTGGTAATCACTTAAGCTCGGAACAGATATTGGACTATGGAGTCCCACAAGGGAGCATACTAGGCCCCACCCTTTTCATCATATATGTAAACGAGCTCTGCGAACTATTCTCTATGAACTGCACACTTTACACGTATGCTGATGATGCAGCACTACTCATAAACGGTCATACATGGGAGGAAACAAAGTCTCACGCTGAGGTTGCTCTGGCGAAGGTTATGAAGTGGCTGTTGGTCAATTTTCTTACTCTTAACCTCGATAAAACCTCTTTTATAACTTTCGCTCACAATAGAAACCTGGTACCTGAACCAAACTCTTATTTCTTAAAGGCACATACCTGCGTTGATTTCACCTCAAGCTGTACTTGTATTTCTATCTTAAGACACACACAAATCAAATATCTTGGAGTATGTATAGACCAGTTTCTCAAATGGCAGCACCACATTGAACTATTAACAAATCGGGTCAGAAAACTCATTTATATTTTTAAGCTCCTCCGTAATGCAGCAGACAAAAACACGCTCACTATGACTTACTGTGCATTAGCACAGTCAATAATATCTTATTGCATCACATCTTGGGGCGGAGCGGCCAAAACTATACTCTTACCACTAGAAAGGGCTCAGAGAGCTGTTTTGAAAGTTATGTCTAAAAAACCATTTAGATATCCTACAGTAACACTTTATAGAGATACTCAAGTCCTTACAGTCAGACAGCTCTTTGTGCAACAAACGATTTAAGAAAACATACGTCTTTGGTGTACAACCCAAGTTTGGTTAGAAACAAACGGCGCTCAGATAAAGTTTGCCCTCCTGTTAAACACAAAACAACATTAGCTCAACGACACAACAAAGTAATTAGTAACCATTTGTACAATAAAGTTAACAAAATATTAAAATTATATCCTTTAAATTACTACAAATCTAAAATCAAGCTCAAATCATGGCTCATGTCACTAAATTATCTAGACACTGAAAACCTTATAAAATAATTAATTAAAAAAAATTTTAATCCCACAATATTTCAGCAACACCAATCGACACAATACACATCTACACCCTCACTACACACTCCTTAGGCACCTGACACACATCACAACATTTTTCACCAACCACTCACATTTTCACCAATCACTTACAAACACTTAACACAAATACACTTCTTAGTACACTCTTTGGCACGCATTATATTTATATTCTAATTTAAGTTGACCTGGCCCCTAAGCAAACAGGCTTGCCTAGTCTTAGGGTGACAGATTTCTGTACTGCTATTTCTTATTACAGTGATGCCATTGTGCTACCGTTGGATGTGCTGTCGTTGAGACTGCTCTCTACCCGTAATACAGGTTAAATCCTAGCACGGGTATACGGTACGTTTCTCCGATTGCAGTATCAAACTGGTATAAATACTCGTTAGATTATAGTGGTACCCGTTAATGTACTTTTATTATGAAAATAATGTATTATTTATTTATTTATTTATCTTAGCTTGCTAATATTTTTGCACCTACAACCTACAACTCACTCTGTATCTCGCTATACGTCGATTATTTATTTATAAATGATAATAATATTTCAACAACTACACACAACGAAATAAATAAAGAATAAATAAATATAATACAATTCCACATACTATTACACACAATTACAATTTGCTAAGAGCGCTTGGCGAACAAGCCATAGATGCACAGCGAGCTTTTGGCCGTTGGAGAACCAGCTTTCCCTCAAGTCTACGCCCACTTCCTTAACAGTTTGACCTAGAGCTTCGTCTATAGTCATTGTCAATCAAATGTAGATGGAAACTGTACTCTTTTAAATTCAAAGGGGTATTTGATGATGTTAGGGAAATCCTAGAAATATATATCTACAGAACATCCTCGAGAATAATCGGTTAGTATAGTTGCCTCGATAATATTGCATTGCATTGTTTTTACTAACAAACTGGTGCTATTTCCTAATTTTGGTGAATTTATATTGCGCTGCAACATTCCTAATTGAAGCGCCAACTTTCAGTTTGTCCGGAGCAACTTGTGCCCTCTCATTCTTAAAGCGTTCCCAGACATGTGCGACAAAATAACACACGGTATCAGACCGACGAGGAATCACGATAATTAAGGTTATCAGTTTTCCAATTAAAAAATAAAACATGTGACTAAAACAGAGTCTGATGGACGAATACTAAATCCAACTAAATCGTAAAAGAAGCACCACCTTTGATCCAGCTGATCAGCATTAATGTCCTGTGGGTCCTATCGCATCTTGTAAGTATATATAACTGTCTGCTTTAAGCTGCCCTTGATTGTTCCTTATATAACTCAAACTCTCCGTCTCGATTTCTTTTCGCAAATATGTCGACTAAAAACCGGCTAAGCAACGAATGAAAATATAGCAGAATATCTTCTCCTTTCCTAATCATTATACAGTAAATTATAAAACTTGCAGCATATAACAGTTTTGCGGTAGTAGGATCGCACTTGGGTATAAGAATGAACTCCATCCATCCTCGCTGTAGCAAAACAAAACAAAGTGGGTACTGTAATGCATCGTATGATTCGTATGAGCGATGGATTTCACTTATACGATGCAATGATTGTGATTATCATAGCTCTTAATTGCAATAGCTCGTTAGGAATGTTGCTGTCTAACAATAACTACAGCAACTTCATTTGACGTTAGTTGATTGAGTTTTCAAACATGTGCCAAATAATATATAAAATATTTATAAATCAAAAGCAATAAGGAGTATTGATATCAACTTGAAATCTAATCATCACCCCGAAAATAACTTTCTTTCCCCTTTTCAACCCCATCAAAGGATGAGTTTCTATAAAATACAGAAAATGTCTTCCATCAATTTAAGAAAATTAGACCAACAAATCACTTTGGAAGGAAGAAAGGAAGTCCTTAAAAAATTTCGCAAAATTCCGTTTTAGTGAGCACCTACGTATTAAAAGGAACCCCATGCAAAACACATTGTAATTTTCTGAGATTTTGTGATGAGTGAGTGAGTGCTTATATATATATTAAAATATATAGATAGTAACCTAAAAGTTACAACAGTAAATAACGTTAGTAAAAGTAAAATTTTTTTGGGCAATACATGCTGTTAAAAGCAATAAATAAGCTGTCAATTTATGTAGCAACACATCAAATTCACGAACAAAGACTTTATATATTTTACATAAATTATTCAACAATGATTTTGACGACATTTAGCATAATAATGATAAAAGTATTCACAAGTCATTGTGACTTATAGAAAATGAAATAGCTAGAGCATACATTATTATTTTTAAGTTTTTTAAAGCAAAAATTCTTTTAAAATAAATATGTCGTCGGGTTTCGAATGTCAATGCAATTTTAAAGTGCAATCTGAAGTAGCAAATGATACACAATTGTTTTAGGTGTTGAAGATTGTGATCGATAAATCTCATTTACTATGGTGATAATGGTCCCAGGCGACAGGCACTAGTAGAAGTGTTTATCTGAAGGCACGACAGTTCCCCCGCCAAGTCGAGCTAAAAAAGTGCCACGGCTGTACCATTCTTTTCTCTCCCATTTTCGACCCCGTATAACTTAAGGTATATTACGGTATATTTCAAATTTCATTCAATTTGAGCAAGTACATACTTTAAGAATTTTGTCACTAACTGACTGACCGATCATCAAAACTGTTAGCAAACGTAGAAGCTTCAAATTGAGAATACAATTAGAGTTAAATGTATAAATGAAGGGAAAACTAAAAATTTTTGCAATTTTGTTTCCGATTTCTAGATACAATTTAAGAACATAAATAACTTTATAATCCCATATAAATATATACGATGTAATGATTAAAATATTTGGTTTTGGATCATCACACAAGATGGCGTTACCAGTCGCAAAATTAACATTAGAACATCATTTGAAATGTTATAAAAGTGAGGGTGAACGGAAAAAAAAAAGAAGGCGGGTGAGAGATAACGAAAAAGAAAAGGAGGTCGCGACTTTGTGCTCCGTAATTATTGAGAATCTTGTAAAATTATCAATTTGTTAAATACTGGAAATTAATATTTGGTAATTTATGTTATTATCAGTCCTTGTTGCAGTAAATAGTGTGTGCAAGAACGGCTGGTCACGGGGTAAGTGTATATGTCTAAGTTTCATTTTAATGACCAGGGAGGTTTTCGCAAGCACTGATTGTTACTTATGCTTTGTTCTCAGCTTGCGGAAACGCCCTTTCGTTGCAGTATATAGAAAGGAATTCATGTCTCGGAGGCGCGGTAGTACCTACGCTTATGAAATCTTATTCCGCACACTCGCCATAGTTCGTCATAACCTTTGGTGTGCTTGAAAATTACATGTCTTACGTTTAATTTGGAACCGTGATCGTAAAATTAATCACATCTATCCTGTGATCTACAATAATAATAGTTTATTTCTACTCAGCATAATATATGTATATACGGTATATTCAAAATCCTAACGTCTATTAGCCACCACCAGGCTGCATTACACATAGGTTAAGTTATAGTTGGTAGTAGTATTGCTATATTGTTAACAACCTCATTGTTAAGTAGTGTTCTGTTGATGAAATATAGCATCTTAAGTGGTATGTCTCATTTTTAATTTTATTCGGCTCGAACCCCACATTACAACGACAAAAAGTTACATTTGCAGCTTTGAAAAGAAATGAGATGCCATCGAAAGCAAATTGTAAAAAAACAAGTCTCGCAACTCATTTTTTCTACCGTAAAAAGGTGTGAGATCTATGTAATACCAAGTCAATTTCGTTTGTTGTAGGTACTACACCATCAGAGATATACTCTAACCAAGGAACCCTAGTAATAATTAGTGAAATAGTTCAAGTTTTAATATTATTAAATAAATGCCAATACGTTAACATGTAAATTAGAAAGTATATTATGTATTATAATTTACGAGCTCAATTAAATTTAACGCGGCATACTAATATTGCAATGTCGTGAAATTAGTTTTCTCGTTCTTTAGTGCGGTAGGCGTTGTGGAGTGTGTTCGGGTTAACTGATATTTATAAAATAACTGGTTAAAAATATTAAACAACATGGCAGTACTTTTGCAAAAGATGAAAAACGGTTATGATTATTTATTTTACGATTTAGCAGGTAATATTTTTATTATTATTGGTTTTTTATAATTATGTTACGACACTATCTTATCTTTGTAGAGAAAATAAACTAAAAAAAATTGAATCAAGTCTTGGACTTCATAACATTGAATAAATCTATGTTTATTTTCGAAAAATCTTAATGTGTTAATGTTACAATATCTAACGTCAAAAATAAATAGATAACATTAAATAATAAATTTAGGAGATGGCCCTGTTTCACCACTAGCTACTTATACTGAAATAGAGGTACATTGTGAACTCCTGTGGTAAATTAAGTTCATCTTACTTTATACTTATACCAAAAATTAACAGTTTATATAAAATCTACATAGAAACATTTATCACAGTTCACATGTTGCCTTTACCTTTTGTAGCAATATGCAAATTGAGGCAGCCTGTAAAGCACACATTTTACTTTTTAATTTTCTTTACAACATAGAAAGCTGTAAGTAATTAAGTATCTATAGAGTTAAGTGTATTGCCTGCGTCACTTTGCATGCTACATGAAACTGTAACTTACAAAAATTGTAATAACCTGGCGATTAAAAAGAGTGGCCTGAGTTTCTTGCCAGTTCTTCTCATGGCTCTACTTCGTCAGCGAACTGGCTGTAGGTTAATTTGCTGACATTTTGTAAACTTTGACGTTCATAAGTGTTAATTTAATTAACTTAAATGAATAAACATATATTTCATTTCATTTCATTTCATTTCATTTAAAATGTCGGATATATATCTAACAGTAAGCTTAACTGACAAATTACTCTTTAAAAATATATTTTTATTAAGTATTTTAAACCATTACTATTTAGTGAAGGTTTGGAGTGATCTGATGACGGAGCACAAAGACAGTCAAAGGAACTTGACAACGATTTTCAGCAATTCAAAGTAATTGCTGTAAATCGTTGTCGACATTGGATTTAATTAATTTGTAATGATGAGAACTTTGCACCCATATGGGTTTTAAGTGCCATTACAGGTGACCATAGACAGTCGAGGAAATTCCTTAAAAGCAGTCATGACGGGCTTACTTCATACGGTTCAATATTCCAAAATGTTTAGTTCGTACAAAAGTAATACCTAAGCAAGATTGAGCTCTACCCATCACTGAAAATGGTAAAATAAAATAATTTTAAACAAAAAAAAACCGACTACGAACGGGCAGGAAACTAAAAAGCTAAAAATAAGTTTACTTAGTAGAAATTAATTCGTATTTTGATTTAGTTAATCAGAAATGATAAAATAAGTATTTTATCATTTTGAAGTTGGTGCCAAGCAAATACTATATATTCTTAACACTTGTTATATTTTGACACAAAACTGGTTTACGTTTTGTGTCAAAATATAACAAGTGAGAGACAAGGATTTTGTATTTATTCAGATTATAGTTTAATACAATTAATAATTAAATACCATACTAGCTTCCCGCGCAGCGGTTCCACCCGCGTATTTGCTTACTGCTCTGCTTCCGTCGCCAGAAGCGTAATGTCACATAAACGGTCTACGGGTGACCTACTAGCGTATATCACGCATCAATGGGGTGAAGCTATGGACTGGCATGGAGAGTCCTTGGCCATCAGCCTTGACATAACCAAAGCCTTCGATAGAGTCTGGCACCGTTCGCTTCTGTCCAACATATCGCTTCTTCCAGCATATGGTCTGCCACCCCAGCTGTGCAACTGGATTGCCGCATTCCTGCGTGAGCGTCGCATCAGAGTCCTTTGTCCTTCCAATTATTTGCAGGTCAACGCTGGGGTGCCTCAGGGGTCCGTCCTGTCGCCCACCCTGTATCTTCTCCATGTCAATGACATGTTGTCCCTTGGCAACATTCATTGCTATGCAGATGATAGTACAGTGCATTGGCGATATCTTGGACATCCTGCGGCTAAACAGACTGATATCGAGGCAAAACGCCTAGAACTTGTCGCTGAGCTCAACCAAATATTATACCGCATTTCTTAATATGGTTGTGAGAATTTGGTCGAGTTCAATGCCAAGTAAACACAGGTGTGTGCGTTCTCTGCAAAAAAATCTCCGTTCTCTTCCCTCTCTTCAGAACACAGCGTTACCACTACAGGATAGCCTAAGTATCCTGGGTATGGACATCAGCCGAGATCTCAACTCCAAGAACTACATCGAGTGCGTCATTAAAACCGCCTCCTGTAAACTCGGTGTCCTGAACAGGGTGAGATGGTACTTAACGCCCGAGCAGCTCTGTCTTCTTTATAAAACACAGGTTCGTTCCTGCGTGGAGTACTGCTCTCATCTTTGGGATGGCTCCGCACAGTACTTACTGGATGCACTCGATAGGTTGCAGCGGCGAGCAGTCCGTATCATCGGAAGCCCAGAAGCTACTAAGACCCTTGAGCCTTTGCAGCTGCGAAAAGACATCGCCTCAATGGCCGTTTTCTATCGCCTTTACCATGGAGAGTGTTCTGAAGAGCTCTTTGAATTAATCCCACCCTCTCCCTTTTTATCCAGAACGACACGTGCGGGACTAAAGTGCCACCCTTTCACAGTAGAATCTAAAGGGTCTCGAACCAAACGGTTCAGCACTTCATACTTTTGTCTCTCAATTAAAGCCTGGAACTCTTTGCCAGCGCATGTGTTCCCATCTAATTTTGATCCTGGGTCTTTTAAGCAGGGCGTGAAAAAGCATCTCACTAAGCCGCCATAGTGGAGGCCACCATACCAGTAGTTTGGCTTTTGGAATGGTGTCCGCCACTTCTGGATTCCACTTACTGCTTACCATCAGGCAGAGTGGAGTCACTTTGGTAGGCTAAAATAAAAAAATAAAAAAAATTAAATCTTCAAGAACTGATGTTATACGGAAAGAGAGTTTTTAAATCCAACTGGTAGTTCATGAGATTAGTGCGTTCAAACAAACAAACAAACTGTTCTGCTTTATACAAACAGTATAGATATACAACTACACACAACGCCACAATTATTTATTAAGACCCGATATGGGTGCCGTGCAACCGTTGGATATGAGTGTCACCGGTCAAAGTAGACAAACTTGGGGTAGGCCTATGTCCAGCAGTGGACGTCTTTCGGCTGATAGGACGATGTTGATTATAGCATGTCGTGAATTAGGATGTTTAGATATATTTTCGCCACCAGTAAGCTCCACTTTCTTTTTTACATTAGGCTAAATCAGGGGTTAACTTTTTGACAGTGCTTAACAGCTAGACCTGACGCATCGGTGCTGATCCCTTGTAGGAGCCATTTTAGAAAATCCTATCAGCAATTTTCATTTTGTTCTTATGGACGTGAATTATCCATTTTGTAAATGAAACACTAAAATTTCCGAAATAAACACTGAAAAATATTTGTTTTGATAGCGCTGTCAAAACGGAAGACCTGTTACCAAAAAAACGCCATCCTCATTGTAATAATTATTATGTTCCCTGGAATACCATTGTTAGTAATGCTATACAAGACCTAAGATATTCTTAATTTTAAATTTGACAAAAGTAGCGATAACCAGTCACTTTTGAAAAAGCTTTAAAATTATTTAATTTTCACTATGAGTTCAAGATGTGAATGTGTTTGTGTAGTGATGATATTTTATCGTTTGTTCGTTATTTTCTAAATTATGGCAAATTGTAGGTAGGTAACTTATTTTTTATCCATACAACGCCGATTTCTCTTGTCAAGCCTGCGGTAGACTACATCGCTCGTGCATCGGTTGAATGTTTTGATTCACCGTTTATTCATATTAAATATTGTTTCTTTACAGATGAACATACTAGAGACATGTTCCCTTCAGCGTTGTTCCTAATGATTATTTTACCATTTTACGTATATTTCTCATTATCACTTGGTCCTAGGCTAATGAAAGATTTGAAGCCTTTTAAATTAAGAACCGTAATAATGTATTACAATTTATTCCAAATATTCATCTGTATGTACATTGTTTCTCTGGTAAGTGTTTTTATTTTTGTAAATTGTTTGTTGAATCCATTAATTTATAGATTAAAATTTGCAAAGTCATGAAAACTATTTTAGTATACAGGGTGTGTTTGAATTCATTAGCATCCTTTTAACCTGTTATTCTTTATATAGTACCAAGTACTTATGGACTATGAAATTCAGTATTACTGACATAAAAAAAATAATCTAAAAATTGGTTGAAAACATCATGTCTAAGTAAATTAAGTAAATTATTAACAATTGAAAACGTAAAAACAAATAAATACAAAATAAAAAAAATACAATAAATAATGAAAAGTATCGAGACGTTTACGCGCTAAAATTGTTACCTACGCATTTTACTATCAAGGATGGCCGGAGTGACTCGGACAGCTACAGCTGACTGTCATGTAGTGGCGCTGTATGGTCAACGGTCGTCTTACCTATCGCACAATGTCCGCACAATGGAACCAACAGAATCAAGACACATTTTGATGATAATTCGCTTAAAACTGTCAAACTTGTAAAATCTATCGATTTTAATGCACTTAGGACTTTTTAAATACTAATGTATCGGCACATTCGAATAGCGTCGGTGAAACATGTGCCGAGCTCGCACCACAAGGATATGACCGACGCGATCATAAAACAACGCCATCTCCAAATATTGTTGATTCTTGTACATAATTATTAAACTTCACAACACAACACACACACAAAGTCACTGAATCCAGCCACGAGCGTCACGGTTTGAAAGTCTACGGAGAGAAATATTTTACGTCACACTTAAAAGTAGTGAAATTTGTAACTGATAGAAAATAAAAATTTGCACCCTGACCTTGGCACGCACCCACATAAGGGACACGCACACCGCGGCCGCGCCTCTGGTCACCGAGTCGCCGGCGCAACCTATCAGGAAGCAGGAGCGTGCCTGGCAGTATTTATTTCATTTCAATAGAACTGTGAAGTAGCCTACATCTGAGGTGACGCGCGCCGCTACATGGCTCGCACGGTGCATTTATTCAATAATAGGTTAATCAATGAATGCTAACATCTTATTAGTAGCGGCCACACGTAATTGATTTGCGCGCAATAATAATTAAGAATTATTAAAATGTAATATTTTTTTAGTATGTTTTAATTTTTATTTGTTTGTTTTAGACTTTATTTACGTAGATATAATGTTTCAAAGCGTTTTTTAAATTATAATTTTGATAACAATAATTTACAATTTTATAGGCTGTAAGTACTTGGTACTATGTATAGAATTACAGGTTAAAAGGATGCTAATGAATTCAAACTCACCCTGTATATTCCAATCCTAATTTTAAGTGCCTACAACTTTTGATAAAGTTCTTTGTTCAGATAGAAAATTTTAATCTTGTTGGCCAGTAAAGAGCACTAAAGAAACAACTTCACTGGTAGATTTAAAAATAGTGTCTTAGACTACAAGTATATTATTTTGTATTCTTAGTTTAGCTGCCGAATGTTAATTAGCGATTGCTACTTACAATTAGGTTGGTCACTGGCTTACTGACCCTAAAAATCCTAAAAAGTCGTTTTTTTTTTTTTTTTATACGACTAAGGTGACAAACAAGCATACGGCCCGCCTGATGGCAAGCAGTTACCGTAGCCTATGGACGCTTGCAACACCAGGAGCATCACTAGCGCGTTGCCGACCCTGTTAAAAACCTTTTAACTCCTTTCTTGAAGAACTCCATGTTGTAGTCTCTCGGGAAAACCTCGACGGGGAGCTCATTCCACAACCTTATCGTACGAGTTCGTACGTATTTTTATTGTGATGATCTAAAAGTCGTTTCTTACAGGGAATAAAAGGCGGATATTTTCATAAATATAATTGGAAGTGCCAACCAGTAGATTATACGGACAACCCATATTCACGAGCTGTAAGTGTCTTACGTATATTTTATTTTATGTCTCGTAAACTCAACAATTTCACTCACACAATTGACCTGTATGACTCTGAAGACAGAGTTAGAACTGAAAATCTGTTTCACTATTAATTCTGGTCGTTGGAGTGTCTTAGCTATGTGTGATACTCGGCGATTATTAATATTTACCTCCCATGGTTGCCATTGTTTTCTCGAAGAGTATCAGAAATACTCCCATAGAGGGAGATCCATGGGCGATAAAATAATGTAGACAGAGGAGCCATCACGGATGAAATTATATTATTATAAATATTATGGTACAGGGTGTATGTGAACTGGTGCCAAAGTGCTGGAAAACGAGGATCTGACTGTTAGAGACAGTATCCTAAATTGCCCTGAAAAGGCTCTGTACTCTTTCCTCAGGTAAAGTTATGTTGGGTTTTTCTGTCGAGGTAATCTCAGTATTAGCCCAAAGTCTACATTTGTATGGCAAGGATAAGCACCAGACTAGTCCCCTTTTGGTAAGAAATCCAACATAGCTTGCAAAACGTGGGTGCTTTATGTTTTTTTTACATTCTGAAGTAATTGTAATTATTGTACTTAAGTTAGTTTTACAAGAATTGTGTATATTACAAATGTCAGAGTTGTTAAGTCAAGCCAAATATATTTACCGAATTTCTTATAAAAATCAATGCTTCTATGTTTGTTCTATATGCGTGCTGTATCCAATGATCAGATTGTAATGAAATTTTGCAAGTGTGTAACGCCCGAGACAGTTCCTAGCCTAATAACATGTTTTATTTTTTATAAATTACAAGTTATATAAAATGTACTATATTGTGACGTTTTCAAATTTCAGATGCGAAGCGGAGCATGGTGGTACAGTACTGTAAAAGTAATAGATTTAATGGATACTGTATTTTTCGTTTTGAGAAAAAAGGATAGACAGATCTCATTCTTGCACGTATTTCATCATACCATTATGCCTTGCGCATCTTTCATTGGATTAAAGTATTACTCAAGTAAGTTATTTAGACATTATTAGTGCAAGTACAAAAGATGATACAGATCTAATCCTTGTCTTTTGTGCTTTGCGTTGTAGACTAGTGCCTGATTTCCGATTTATATTATTTTTATATTGCGTTTTATCTTCACGTATTTCTTTCAAGACAAATTTACAAATACTTGTTGACTACTGTTCTATTAATTTTTATTTTGCCTATCAAAACAACATCTGGAGATTACTCCAGATGTTGTTTTGATAAAAATTGCTTTTTAAATTATCTATTAAGATAATTTACAAAGCTTGAGGATTATGTTTATATTAATAAAGAGTTTCATATGAAGCTGCCAGATTCTTGTCTTTCAGTTTTGTTTTTTGTTCGACTTGTTACTACTTTATTAACTTTTTTACTTATCACATCGTCCCATTATCATCCTACTGCAGACAAAGACCTCTTCTCATACAATGAAGGTATGAGCATTGACCGCCAAGCTTGCTCAAGGCGGATAGGCGATTTCAGATGTACTCAAAAGTCCAGGTTTCCTCACGATGTTTTTCTTCATCGTCAGTGAGTAATGTCTAGATAAACTTAGAAAATACATATGATTTGAAATATCACATTGATACTTGCCTGGATTCAAACCCCCACCTCGTGCTTACAAAGCGGGTGCCTTCACCACTAGGTAACTTTTTTTTTATTACGTACATATGACAGACTAGTTTTCTTCATTGTAATATTTTGTGAGGCCAGCTAAATTTGTTTTGATTTCTTCTTTGTAGATGGCCACGGAGCTACTGTCGCTTTCGTCAACTGCCTTGTTCATATTGTTATGTATACTTATTACTTTATTGCCGGTCTCGGTCCTAAATACCAAAAGTACCTTTGGTGGAAGAAACATGTTACAACTATGCAATTGGTAAGTTATAAATAACTGTGAAATTAGAGTCATCGTCACATCAGCCGAAAGCTGCTGGATCGACTCGTCACATCGACTGCTGGACTTAGGCCTTCCCTAATTTTAGTCACCTTGGCTGATCGTGAGCCGCTATCATTAATCGGTTTTCCAAAACTCTTTACGTCGTCGGTTTACCTTGGGGTCTGAACAAGCTGCATCTTTCGGTTTGTAATCGCTACTCTAGAACATTTCTGGCCTAAAGGCCGTCAGGTCTGGGCGCTATGATTGTATCCTGTCCATTGCCACTTCAGTAACACAGCCACATCAACCACCTTGGTTCTTATGTTAAATTATAATAACAATATGTAGTAATAACATAACTATGTGAAATTTGTTTTACGATCTGACAGGTGGCAGGAATCAGAAGAATGATCATAAGGCATTACTGCCTATTTAGTGAACGTATTTCGGCAGAAATGATGATGACGATAACTGCTTTGAATTAGAAAAATAATTCAGAAAAATTCGAATAAGTTTTCAAATAGTGCCTTTGTGGTTGGGTTGTTTCGGAGTACTGATTAACACGCATAGGTCTCGGGTTCGATCCCTGGATTTTTCTGTCAAAAAATTCTCAGTATCAGCCTGGAGTCTGCAATTGTGCCCGATAAATAGCAATAGGCTCGCCCCTTGTTACATGCAACCTAAAATAAAACTCGCCCCTTGTTACATGCAACCTAAAATAAAGGCATGGTGCAAAGTAGGTGGTTAAACACCTTCACGGACCCTTTTGGGGATAAATGGCATGAAGCGATGTGTGTGTATGAATGTATGATTATGATTACAAATAGATGTTTTCATTTATTTACTTTTCCGCAAACTATGTATTAAAGTTTTTTTGTTTTCATTTCCAGATTCAATTCAGTATAATCTTCGTTCACAATCTAATCCCGTTGTTTGATAGTACTTGTGAGTACCCTAAGTGGGTTAATGTTATGCTTTGTATACAGAGTATTCATTTCGTATATATGTTTGGTTCATTCTACTATGTAAACTATATTAAGGACACTAAAAAACACAAAACTGTAAAAAGTAATGGGACATCTTCAACCGAAAAAACAAAGCAACTGTAACCTACCGAATACAACTACAAAATTTGACGAAATTACCTTAAGTGAAGTTCTATTGTAATTACACGAAGCGCTTAGCTCTTAATACTTATATGTAATTTTTTAGAGAATTTAAGTTGAAAATTACATATAATTTATACTCAATTAAAGTTATTTTTATCTTTTAATGTTCTTTTTAATAAACATTTCTTAATTTAACATGTTTTCTTTTTAATTATTCATTTCCCTATTAATATCACAAGTATTATAACTATATTAAAATAACATCATTCTATTTGAATGTTAAAAACAGTCTCAGGAAACATATAATTATAATTTTCTTTCGTTAATGGTCTAAAATGATTAACAAAAACATTGGATACTGCTGACTAACCAGCAGTTTTAAAAGTAGTATCTAATGTTTTTATTTTCTATTTGCCAATGAAGAGGATGCACGACGCGTTAAATAAGGTATGAATTTTTTGATATCTACTTGCCATCATTATTTGTCTAATCCAAAGACTAACTATTGTCTGTTTAGAAGCATGACCACTAAGTTTCTTGTATTAATAAATAACATTTTATCCGACTTCAAAATAAAGGAGGAGGTTTCACAATTCTACCGTATATATAGCTTTTTTTTTAATGCGTGTTCCCGGATAACTTCGTTGTTTATGAACTGATTTCGATGATTCTTTTTTTGTTGGAAAGGAGATATCCCAAGGGTCGTACCATAATAAAGAAACCAGGAGGAACAGTAACTAGGTACCTATAGGTATTATCAATCTTAATTTTTTTTCAATTATTCTGATTAACTCAACCAAATACAAATTACTTTGTGTTATATAAATATATTTTAACTTTTTTAGTTTTCTTGCTGTTTGAAGTCGGGTTTTTTTAAATTAAGTATTTTTAGTATTTCCTAATTCATGTCTTCGGAATTTTTGTGTATAGTCTAAATAGTTGGTAGTAGTAGTAATAATAATAATAATACCAGCCTGTTTACTGTCGCACTGCAGGGCGAAAGCCTCTTCTCATATAGAGAAGCCATGAGCGTTAATCAGCATGCTTACTCAAGGCGGATTGGCAATTTCAGACATCTAGGTTCTCTAGTCCACTGCTGTGCTCTAGGTCCAGGTTTCCTCACGATGTATTCTTCACTGTCAGTCAGAAATGTCCAAGATAAACTTAGAAAGTACACGTGATTAGAATAATCACTGTATATAACTTGCAAGCATGCAATCAATGCATTAACTCTGAAGAAGCCTTAAAAGCGCAGGCCTTTAAAGCTAAGAACTACCAAATCTGAAGGTAGATAATCGGCTGGCATTTTTATGATAATATAGTAAAGTGATAGGTTGTCACTATACAGCACTGACATTATAAGAGTCTGAAGTTGTTGAATGCACTTGTGAAAAATGTTTTTATCACTGGTTCAAGGCAAATTAGCTAGTGTCAGCCAATGTACAGCACTTATAAAGTCCGTGCGACTCTAAAAACTCCCAAAAAGTAAATTATATATTGGTCTCGTTTCAAACCCATAGTGTATGAGGTTTGTATATGATAATTTTTATTTAGTTTGCAATGATAAGTACGTAATAGAAACATCGTGTGCTTAAAGACAATTTAGACTTACTTTTAACTTTGCTTCTCTTACCCTCCAAGGCTTCTGTCCAACGGTGTGTGAGGTACACAAGAAGATTACCGATCATAATGGAAACCGTACTGGCAGTCGTTCGTTTAGAGTTGCAATATACTATTTTGGAGGCAAATAAATACACGAGCTGCTTAATGAGAAGTGGTTGTTATGTTCTCTAAAGCTTTGCTAAAGCATGACTAAGAAAATATAACAACGTGAAGGAGAATCAGAATAAGAAAGCGGATCAAGGAAGGATGTTATTGGACCTCCGGCGTCCTTCCTTGAACCAAACGCAACGTCGAGATTTTATGACATTGTAGATACTTCACCGGTTAAGGTGGTTCCGACGAAATTTCGCCGAAATCCGCGACTTTCATCTCGATATTTAGTAGATTTTAATGCTATTTATTCATTTTTCTTTTTGCCTACAATATACTTCGATTCATGAACTTTAGAATAGTAGAAGAATTATTTACAATAATTGATTATATAACATATACCAACGATATTAAAACAACGTGATTTCACTTATATCGAAATATTACTTTGTAATTACTATAGTTATAAATATAAAAGTTATATTGAATCAACCGGAATAAACCAAATGTCAACTCTGTAGATTTATTTCATTTATTAGGATAATGTTTCAATAGTTATTGATAATTTGGCTGAATCAGCGTCGCAGGGGCTCTGCGCGGGCGACGGGAGGCAGAGCGGCAGAGCGGCGTAAGCCCTTCTGACGGACGGACGTATGCGGTTTTTTAAAAAAATATTTACGTAATTCAATAATTGCAAATAAATAATATCAAAAAAAATATATTGTGTGGATAGATTTAGTGTTGCAAATAAATTAGATTAGTTATTTAGATTTTTTTAGTGTATTAAATACGTAGGTATTTACCTATATTTATTATTATTTTTCATCAAAATGACTAAAATTTCACGACTGAAACAAATACAAATGCAAAAGATTCAACACATGAATATCCTGTAAGTAGGTATATACCTACCTTCATATTTTTAGTAAAATACCTTCTTTGAGATACTTACCTAGGATATCCTTTAATTATGTTTAGTTCCACGTAAACTAGGTAGCAGGTGGTGAGCCTATTGTCGCTCGTGATAAGATCAAGGCAACACCAGGCCTCAAGAATCAGTAAATTTCTGCTGTTATATACCCTAGGGATATGAATATGAGCTTGCTACAATATTGTCTATGTCTACTATCATTTCGAACTAGGTGTGTGGTAGGTGGGCACATGAGTAAAATATCTAACTTGGATATTTACTCATGTGGCAAGGGCGCTTTACGATTCCGACCGACGACGACGGCGACGCCGGCGTAGGTACGAGGTGTTTCGGTCGGAACACGAACGTTGGCGTCGGTTGTACAACTAGCATAGAACTCAAATTACAATGATTATACGTGACATGCGTCGGTTTGCGACCTAGTTAGGTACCTACACAAAACAACCATACACGCTGCTGTTAGGTACCTAACTATCTACGTTATCTTGCACGAGCATAAATACCTATACATTCTATATAATTATACATACGGTGTGTACTTGAATATTCTATCGGTAAGTAATACCGATAAAATATTCAAGTATTTACCTGGTTAGATTTTTTTTCATAAGCTGATAAAATCAGTGATAAGATACTAGGCTAAAGTAAATACCTACCCTTCTACTTTCAATGCATCTTATTTTGATTTATTTATTTGATTGCAAGAAAGGAAGAAAAAAAGGCTTTACAAAACGTCTTAGTCTCTAACCAAACTAAAATATTTGAAGACTGAAATTATCACAATTAGGTAAATTAAAAATCCTACTCTCTGTTCCTTTATTATCGTACTATATGAATTTTTAATCCTAAAATTAAATAATATATTGTTGAGCGCCTACTGGACATAACAAAACTAATGCCGTATTTTTCGAGTGATAGGTGTATGTAGAAAGTAATAGACCCGGCACGGTGGCACAGTATAAAGAATTCTCTTCTTTTTTGTACAGTCTTTACCTAACTAGGTAAAGGCAAAAGAATTATGTTTTAGCACTCTATGTATGTATGTATGTATCTTTATTATATTATATTATAAGTGTATGCACTGTAAAACTACCCCGTGACGTCGTCCGCATGGATCCGTTACTTAGCGATAATATGACATTTGTTCTACTTTACCGATTTTGCATTATATTATACACTAGCTGTGCCC
Source organism: Parascotia fuliginaria (assembly GCA_963082885.1). Classification (NCBI taxonomy): domain Eukaryota; kingdom Metazoa; phylum Arthropoda; class Insecta; order Lepidoptera; family Erebidae; genus Parascotia; species Parascotia fuliginaria. The sequence continues at coordinate 18,824,068 of OY720176.1, read as the reverse complement.
GCGACTTCGTCCGCGTGGAATAGTGATTTTGGGCAGCATTTTTTGGATATATCTTTTGGTTTGTTTTGAATTATAAACATCTTCGTTTAGGTGAATAAGAAAAATCTTTACAGTAAATGCTTCTCTTTATACGATATTAGACGTATAGCCATCGGGGATCAAAGCCATACAGGCTGCTTGAATTACTTACACGTGACAAATCCACATAAAGCTCATCATGCTAAAAACAGCTAATATTTAGATTCACACTCACAACATTTAGTGTCTGACCTTAGGCTTTATTAATTGTCATCGCGAAACATAGGCTCACTGGAAACTGAACTCGTTTAAACTAAACGGGAAATTGTTTGGAATGAGAGAAATCCGAGGAATAAAAACGCTATAAGGTTTTTTTTTATATAATAGCCTGCCAAAGTGACTCTACTCTGCCTGATGGTAAGCAGTCAGTGGAATCCAGAAGTGGTGGACACCATTCCAAAAGCCAAACTACTGGTATCCACTATGGCGGCTTAGTGAGATGCTTTTTCACGCCCCGCTTAAAAGACTCAGGATCAAAGTTAGATGGAAACTCAAGAGGAAAGGGATTTGGACCCCCGATACTCTCACTCACCGAACGAAACGCAGTAGTACGAATACTACTACTCTTACGTCGATCTTCTATGAGAGGGTAGTACATCCCCGGACGATCCGGCCCATTCATGCTGAAACCAGGTTGGATCTACTACCGTAATCCTACGGTTAGGTCTAATTGGGCGCCTGTACAATGCCGCAGGCGGCCAGCGGCACCACCGTTTATATGGGTCCCCCTGGCCGCGGGTTGACCCACACCACCCACACAATGACTCCACGGATACTCAGCTGGTCCCACACATGCTGCGAGGATTGTCATCTCTGCATCAGTTAGGCCTCCGGCTCTCGCACTTACCGAACGAAACGCAATAATATGGATACTACTACTCTTACAACGATCTTCTATGAGAGGGTAGTACTTCTCTGGTCGATCTGATCCCTTCATGCTGAAACCAGCGTAAATCGACTACTACTATTTCGTAATTCACTTTAATTCCACCTATTCCGTAATGAGACGTGTTAACAAACATGTTTTTATCACAAAAAATAAAAAGAAAATAAGTCCAGAAAAATATACATCTAACTTTTATTTACATTTTAACTGACAAAGTATTTACATTTTAATTTACATTTTAATAAAGAAATAAGACGTGTTAACCTAACTTAAAAACACACAAAACTAAGCTAAATACATACCACATGTATGACGTGATTATTTAAATTGGCATAACTTTTTTATTTATGAACCGATTGACATGAAACATAATGTTAAGTGAAGCTTACCACAATGTATCAGTGAAAACCATATTTGAATCGGATAAGCCGTTTTTGTGATTAGCGTGAACAAACGCACTGACAAACAGACAAACAGACAAACAGATAAACAGATAAACAGACAAACAGACAAAAATTGTAACAATAATTGTTTTGGGTTCTATTTGCGTTGATAAAGGTCCCAATAATATTTTTTCTCATATATCTTCCATGTACAGACAGCGACCGGTTACATTTTTATTATATGTATAGAGTATAGATTTACAATACTGCAATATGTACGTACATACAAATATATGTATGTACACATATATTTGTATGTACATATTGCAGTAATCTATACTTATAATGAATCTCTAGCGAGGTAATTTTCACGGTACATCCAAATCACTCAAACTGTGGGTACAATGCGTCTACTTTGGCAATTGTTCGTGTTACTTATTTTGCTAAGGGTACATGATATTGTGTACCTTACGTACGGGCACTTAGTAGAAGATAATCAACATAGGAATGATGACGCTTTGTTTAAAGCATGTGTAACTGAAAATCCTTATCAGTTCGATCATTTGAATTCAGTTTTGCTGGCGTATGGTGCTGTTTCAAATTCAGTGCAGTGGTGGCCATACAGAGTAAAGATACTGTGGGAGAAAAAAGGAAATAAAGAGGACCGAGGTGGTAACTATGCCTTCGGACCACTGATTTTCAGACAAAACTTACACTTTACGTCGTTATGTACATGTTAAATGCACATCTCCAGCCAAACCGTCCCGCTTATTCTAAAAGATCTACTTCCGTAAAATGTTTGCTGGCTATACAATATACAGAACGATTTACTGAAGTTATATTTGTGATATCCAGATGAACCGAAAATAAATAAGGAAAATGAAAATATGTTAATTCATATAGGTTAATTAAATTAACACTTATGAATGTCAAAATTTACAAAATGTCAGCAAATTAACCTACAACCAGTTCGCTGACAAAGTAGAGCCATGAGAAGAACTGGCAAGAAACTCAGGCCACTCTTTTTAATCGCCAGGTTATTACAATTTTTGTAAGTTACAGTTTCAAGTAGCATGCAAATTGACACAGGCAATACACTTAACTCTATAGGTAATTAAATACTTACAGCTTTCTATGTTGCAAAGAAAAAATAAAAAGTAAAATGTGTGCTTTACAGGCTGCCTCAATTTGCATATTGCTACAAAAGGTAAAGGCAACATGTGAACTGTAATAAATGTTTCTATGTAAGTATTATATAAACTGTTAATATTCGATATAAGTATAAAGTAAGATGAACTTAATTTACACCTCTATTTCACAAATCACAATGTATAATTTTTATAATACTAAGTATACAATTTTAACAAAACAATACAAAATGTGTACTTAACTGTACAATTATAGCTCGAGCATTATGTAATATATAATTAATACAAAAAAAAAACATTTTATGCCAAAATGTATCAATAAGCGAGATTACAGGATGGAAATAAATTATGAATAATTTAGTATAATATTCTGTATACATCTTTGCTCGAGACAGAACAGCGTTTTGTTTCGGTTAGATTCCTTTTACTGATTTGGCTGCGCGATAGAAGCCTTATTATAAAGGATGAATTTACTATGGCAAACTGTAAAGTGCTAAAAGCAGTGGACCAGATATCAGACAACACCAACTCATGAGTGGCTATCACAGTCCTACTATTTTGTGTTCATTTTTGGCAGACTGTGCCTGTTATTCCTACCTCGTGGACTAAGGCTGATGAAATTAAATAGTGTTTAGGAGGTCCACAGTCTGTAGCACTTCAAAATTGTTTTGCATTTAATAGGCTCCAAGCCTATACACTCCGCAAGATTTGCCATTTAATGATAGAGGCCGAATTGAAAGGACAATGCACAAGTGTAGTCTGATTTGTTACTCGAGTTTGGTAGCGGTACGTATCTACAGAACCAAGAAAAAGTTGTCTTGCACAAAACCTTACTTTACATACATCAATATAACCGTGCCGTACAATTGCCTATCGAAGTGACTTCACTCTGCCTTATGATACAGTCAGTGGGATCCAAAAGACTAAGTGGTAGCCGCCATTCCAAAGGTCATTGTTTCAAACTGCTGGCTAGGTGGTCTTTATGAGATGCTTTTTTATTATTGATGCAGGACCTCATATCATCAGTCCATGAAGACGCAGTGGAGTTAATAAATAAAGATTGAATTTTTCAGTATTGTTTTAAAAAGTCATGTACTAGTACTATTGATACATTTATTTTATTCATACTGGTCTACCAACGTGACTCTGCCTAGATAATTTAAAGAAAAGACATTTTGCTGGGGTAATGTTTCAAACGTTACCCCAGCAAAATCTGTTTTTTTCCGAATAACTTTAAAACTATAATGCAAACAAATTTTGCTATAGGCAAACAAATTACTCCTTACGACGCACTAATTATCTGTTATACTCTCACCTCTTATAAGCACATTTTTATCAACATTTTGCTGGGGTAACGCACTCCTCTGCCTGACGGTAAGCAGCCAATGAAGTCCAGAAGTGGAAGACACTATTTTAATAGAAATTGTCTCAAACTGCTAGCATAGCGGCTTCATGATACTAGCGACACTATTGCAAATAGTAAAAATATAAATGAATATGAGGTACGCATACGTTTCATACGTGCACACACACAAACTTTCGCATTTATAATATTAATCGGATGTTAATACATTTTTTAAGTCAAAATGTTTTAGTTTGTTCATGTACAAAAAACCTATATATATATATCTAACTAAATAAGTATAAACTCGGCAGGGTTACTAAACTAAAGTGTACTAGTATTAGTTGAAAAATACACATCTTGTCAATTATAGGAATTTATCACAATGGTGTATTGTCATTGGGACTTAATTTTTAAGCGACTTCAAAAAATATTAACCCACAGTAGTTATTTTTATTTCTACTAGGTACATATTTAACAAACGTCATGATTCTAAACACTTATCTTTGCTTTCGCTACTATATAAATAATATATACTAAAAAATATACATACTAAACGAAATAATAAAAGATACTAAAAAAATAATTCATTATTGGCGCGTCTATCAGATTTTAGCTCTGCGGTTTCGGACAAGTAAGGTCATTGTCTTATAGTTGTGCTACTGCTACTTGCCGCTAGAGGCGAACTCGCACGCAATGTTTTTTTCGGGTGAGGCGCGGGGTGGTGAGGAAGCGAAACGCTCAAGGTCATATGTGACGGAACGCCCTTAATCCAGCCTATTAGTCCTAAACCAAGAATGATCCACTAAAACTATTTAATGTAAATTGATAGTAATTATACAGTAGACTATTTGCAGACCAAAATATAATAGAAGAATATATGGTGTACGCAATTCCTGATTTAAAAGCTATTATTTAATGCAACGACCTTATAAGGGTGGCGGGCAACCGATGGATGAGGGCGGCGAACGACCGACAACGGTGGCGAAAATTGGGGGAGGCCTATGTCCAGCAGTGGACGTCTTGTGGCTGATATGATGATGATGATGATGATTTAATGCAATGACACCTTCACTGTACCATTATAGGTAAGTATACATTAGTTAACACTGTAGAACATTTCATCATAAATTTTCATATTAATTAATTAGCTTAAGTTAAAAATATATGATTTATTTGCACTGTTATACTCATGATTAATGTAAAAAGAATTTGTAATAAGTTTTACTAAAGTAAAAAGCGCTCCTTGTATTTATTGTAAGAACTAGTTTTATCATACAGATTTTAATTAGGTAGGTATTTTATTCGCTGTGCTGTCACTGTTGAGATAATCTTACACTAAGGGCTTATTTCAGCACTAGCTGCTAAAGTGTTAGATATATATCTAACAAATTAAATATCTTCTAGTTAAATTTGTCTAATGTTATACAGAGTTTATTTGTCAGTTAAGGTTATCAGGGACTTGTGGATCTCATTTTTAAGAGCTATCTGTCAGTTAGGTCAGTAGTAGTTAGGTCTGTAGGTATTCAATGCAATAGATACTTAAATTACTTAAACAAAAATAATATATATGCAAAATAAATAATATTAATATACTAGATTTAATTGGGTTGATTGGATTTAATTTGATAGACATTTAATTGGGTATACAAACATACATATAAGTATACATAAATACTTACATAGGTATATTATTATATATATATATATGTCGCAACATACCACCTACATAGTAAGATGTTACCTAGGCTAACGGCCAGCATTCAAACTGTCACTTGTTAATGTCATTCGTAAAAAAAACATCATAACCGTTGAAGGATTCGGGAAAAGTGGAAACGTCAATGTTCCTGGGTTCCCTGAACTCACTGCGTTACCAACTGGATCGTGCTCAATCTGTGCATGTAATTGCATATTGAAAATACATAGCTAACTTGAATGACTGCATTATTATTCTAAGAAAATCCTTACCGCTGATAACGAGTTGACACAGACCCTCGTTATCAGAAGTGGGATAAAGGACGCCTTCTACTCCCCAAAATAAAGAAAACCGCACGTGTGAAAAACAAGTCATAGGCAAGTAACGGCCAAACCTTATGCCTGTCCGAAAGTGGTTCAAGTACGACAACAATCCACATGCTTGATGCGATATTGTTTTGACCTTTGTTTATCAAAACGTAACCTCAGTGGCGGTAGACTATTAATATAATAATAATATAATATAATAATATAATATTCTACCACATTCACACAGCGCCATCTAGTCCCAAATTAAGCAATTATATTTGCTTGTGTTATGGGTACTAAACAACTGATATACTACTTATATACTTTTTTTTTTTGTAAATACATACATATTATAGATAAATTACACCCAGACACAGAACAAACAATCATGCTCATCACACAAAGGTTTGTCCTGGGTGGGAATCGAACCCACGACCTCCGGCTTAGCAGTCAGGGTCACTAACCACTAGACCAACAGGCCAGTCAACTATTCATGGTGATCAATGAAGCACTAAAGGAGCGTGCATCGCGTTGGCCATCAGAAAATATCGTATGGAGGAATTATTCGGCCGAAACTTAAGAAGCTTTTCTAAGCCTGATATGATTGTGTAGATACATTGGCAGCTAGCAGTTACCTACGAGAATAATTACCACTTTGATTGGTGCGAGTGCAGGTGATTAATGCAGCCGACCAAAGGAAGGTAAATGTTTAGCGACATACGCGCATACGCGTCTCGCTTTATGGCATTTGGAAAAGTTAATGTGAAAGTAAAATTCAATGTCAAAAAAAAACAAGTCGTTGCTTAGATACAGTAATAGACTATCAAGTATTGAAACTTTTAAGTACTGAGCCTACAACCTACTTTTACCGACTACCGAAGTTAAGAAGGTAATGTTTTTCTGGCGTAGTTCGATGGAAGACTTTTATGTCTAGCTTTCAATATGAAGATTTTGATTTTGATACGTGAATAAATTTAACGAGAATTGAAGCGAACACTTTTAGGCTTTTAGTAGTTAAAGTGACAGTAAGTGACCAAACTCACACATGCCACGAACGGTGCGATGTCACTACTGTGGACAAAGATAGTTGGACATCGAGCAGTTGACTGTCACAAACGTCGTAAACTGAACTGGTTATCGAGTAATGAAATGAAATGAAATTCCTTATTTGCAAAAATGTAGTTGATTATAAAGGTGACATCATTCTTCGACCCTCTTGAAATATTCAGGATGCTGTTTAACAAATAAACAAATTTATCTGATATACATGCAAGTCCTAATAATCCTTTGTGCAAGTGACTACCGTTGATACATCTGAACGAATCAACTTGGACGTAACCGGGGTCAATGTCCACTACACTGCAAGGTGTCCACGCAGTGTGGCAATAGTACTGACCAGGGTACTTCAGGCAGTGGATGTACAGCACCAGCTGGAATAGCGAGCCGGAGGCGAGTCAATGTTTACTTTGTGAGTAATCCTCCAAAGACAGTTGTTGCATAAGGGTGAGTCGCTTCTGTTTTATTGCGATTCCAGGGCCGAATGTTTCAACATGAAGGAAAATCTTTCTTTTAAATTTTCGGGCAAAGTGTGTCGTAATGTAGGTATTGTTACTGGTATAGAAAGAAGAAAGAAAGAAAGAAAGAAAGAAAGAAACGTTTATTGCCACAATTACATAGAGACACAACAAAAATAATTAAATTAAAAAAAAAAATACAAAGTACAGTGCAAGAGTGTGTCTCACAGATGTGGCAACTAGGTACCCAGTTCAGCATTTGCCAGACCAAAGGTCTGACGCTGGTTTTCAACTAGGTCCTGATCAAGTTTACGTCACGGACGCCTTGCTGCCAG